>JAKSZP010004091.1:0-169007 GCA_022478985.1 Massospora cicadina | reverse complement strand
GGGAGGGCCTAGAGTTTCACCCTCTGGGCCTCCTTCCACTCAGCCTTATCCTTGGGGTATGTGCTCACAATCATGTCATTTAACCATGACAACACCAGAACACTGATTGCATGTTGAGACTTTCAATGATTGCGGTTATGGCAGAACTGAGTGACATAATGTTCAATAAAATACTCAGCGGAAAGTACAACAGGATCCACCTCAAGTCATCAAAGTATTAGATGGAATAGAGGCAAATATGTTCCAGAATAACGGCGAGTTGTACAAGTCGATGGGGGACACTATGGTAAATTTTAAGGCCTTCTGCTAGACTGAACATTATCATAAGTGCACACCAAGCAGGTGGTTATGGTGGAGTATGCAAGACCCTGGAATTGTTGCAACCTCATTACTAGTGGGAAGGCATTCAATTTGACGTGTTCAAAACCATTTCCTTCTGTCACCAGTGCCAAGTGGTAAAGCAGTTCATCCAGAAGACTTCTTACCAACTATTGAAACCACATTTGCTTGGCATATGGTTTCCCTGGATGTCGTTGGCCCTCTACCAACGGGAGCTAACTGGTCTAAATATATTATGGTGGTATTTAACCACTTGAACAGTTGGGTTGAAGCACAGGCAATATGTGACCTGGAGTGGTCACGGTGGCTATGTTTGTGATAAAATGTATTTTTCAGTGACACTGCTATCTCTACCCAAGCTCAACGAATTGATGGCCATCCACGGAGTTCTGATGAAATCATATCACTCTGAGTCTAATGGCATGGTTAAACAAGTCAATGGAACCTTGATGAACAATATTTAGAAGTTGGCAATAGATCAACCTTCTGATTGGAAGCTCACTACTTTCCACTGTCATTTTCACTTATAACATCAGCTACCATTCCACCATGGGGAAAAACCCTTTCAATTATTATATGAACGACACCCCGCTCTTCTGGCGCTGTTTTTTGTTTATGTAGAAGACACTGGCGGAATGGATCCCCAACGTTATTTGACTAACCTAGAGGACACACTGATCAATCTGCAAACTGAAGCATACTCATGCAGCTTAGCCAATAGGGTTATAAATAAGGCTGCCAATTAGGTTCAGCGTAGCGGTCTAGCTCAGTTCAAAGATAGGGATATAGTTTTGTTCCATGACCAACACAGGTTTGAGCAGAAACATAAGTTGGCCAATCTCTGGATTGGTCCTTTTGAGATAATTGTGAAGACAGGCATTGATGCCTACACCATCAAGGACCCCATAAGCGGTTGGATCATCAACCAAGTTCATGCAAAGTTCCTCTGGGCTTATAAACAATAGGAGACTTATTGTCCAGTTAAGGGGTTAATGCCGCAATTCTGATATGACTGGATAATAGGCCTTAAGTTGTTACAGCGTAATTGTAGAATTTACCAAGTCTGATAATGAGTTGCAATTATTTGAGCACCTTAGGATGAGGCGATATTGGGTTGAAAAGTAATATTGGATCGCCTCAGAATCAGGTGATAAGTGAGTGGATCGCCTCATATAAGGCGATCAATGAATTTAATACATACTAACTTCTGCTGGAGCCAATGAGATGCAGTGGTACGAATTTCTAAGCAAAATGATTGATATTGACCAAAGTCACTGAGATATCATAGAGATGAGCAGATTGGAAGAGGAGGATTGTTATTAGTTTTGAGCGAGTGGAACAGCGAGAATCCACTTTATATATATTAGATTAAATAAAGAGTGTTATCAGGGTAATTGCTCCATATTTATTAAAAGTTTATCCCTTGTTTTGAGGATGACAATTATCATATTGTCTTTCCTATTGCGCATTGGGCGTAACCATGTGCATAAAAACCTCAGCTTAATACTTTTCTCTCTCGTTGCAATCACTTTTGCAACCTATTCAATTCAAGTCTGAATCAAGTTTGATAATCTCACAGAGGAGATTAGTCTGCGCCCATGTCAGAGAGCAGTTGGGCAAGTAAGGTAAGAGGCACGGGTGGTAGGCCCGCGACCTCCAATGTGCAAAAACGCCCTGGAGAAACCAGCTGAATAGAAAATAATAATAAAAAACTGGCATTCACTATTTCCCTAGAAATCCTCACTTGGCAAGCGCGATGCAACCAGTACATCAACACGCCACACTCCCAACTACTCTTGTCAGTGGAATATGGAGTCCGGGTGTTTCTGGACATCCAACACACAGCATTATGGGAAAAATTTTTTGAGGTTGTGCACATTTTTTTCCCAACCGCGGTGTACGTCACACCTCACTCCATGTCACGCGGTTGGCTGGATGTTGGTTTTGAAAATAAGGAGGCAGCAAACGAAGCTGCTGTGGTGCACATAGTGATTGACCTCCCTGAAGGGCAACAGGTCATTGAAACCAAATGCACCAGATGGACAAAATCCAACCAAATTTTCCTCACACTCAACTTTTTGCCCACTACAGTCAAACGTGCCATTCTGGAGCAACAACTGAAAGATGGTCTCACCATATACAGCGATATACAATCCTTCGAGATACAACGCTTTATGCTGATGCCACACCTGTGCACCAACAAAACCATTGCAGTTCTGACTCCAACTGAGGATATCGCAAAGGACCTAACCCAGATCCTGCACTCAACATATCTCAATATTGAAGGGCATACCACCCACCCTTTCTGGGTGACTATGGACAGCGCACCCCCCATCTGCACCCACTGTGACGCGTTTGGCCATAAGGCACATGCATGCCCCACCAAGGAGGGCATCACATTCCAAGAGCACCCCTTGGTGGCCATGTCCAGTGGAGAGGCGCACTATGAACCAACCACCAGCACCAAAGAGGCTTTCCCATGGGGAGCACAAGGCTGCTACCTACTAGTAAAGCCTATCTCCCCTCAAGAGCGGAAGAAGGCCAAACAGGCCCGCAGGGCCACAGCCAAGGAAGCGGCCAAAGTCACCTCCGCTATCCCACACTCCCAATGCCAGGAGGACATCAAAACCTTCGCAGCGGAAGCAACTTGGGAATCCCCCAACCAATCAGATTGGGAAGCCCATGCCAATTGGGCCACCCAATCTGAGGATCTGATGGGTGACTTGATCTCACCTGACCTTTGCAACCAAGCCTCAATTGAAACTGACTTGGTTTTTAACCTACCTGAAAATTTTTTTGACCCAAACGTTAGTGCACTGAACTCATCCGCACCACAAAAAATTTGTTCAACGTTGGGGAAACATAAAGCGAAGGCTAAAGCCAACGTGAATCTTTCTGCTAAAATTAACAAAACTACTGATAGCATTGCTGCAAACACCCGCACTGCCATGAAGGCCCATGGAGATCTAGAGGAGGCTAGTGGGCCTGGGTGCCCACCCCCTCACACCTAAGGTGCAATGGGGGAAACCTTCACTTTAGGGACATTGAATATCGCCAGACTCAAGGCCTCACTGTCCCGGGCTAGGAAACTGAGATTTTTAAAAAATTTACCTGTGGACATCCTGGCCATCCAGGAGTCCCACTGTCCATGAGATTCTGAGGATGCTTGGAAAACCATGCTCCTCCCTTCCCTATCCTTCTGGTCAGAGCACTGTGGGGTGCTAGTTCAGAAAAACAATTTTTTCTAAATTTTTATTGTCAGAATCCTTCCTCAATGGCTGAGTCCTCATTGTCACTTTCTCGTGGGCTGATGTGGCACATGCTATCATCAACATCTATGCCCCAACCTGTGCATGAGAGCGTCAGGAATTTTTCTCATTGGTCAAATCCCTTACATTACCCCCTGACACTTTCATAGTCAGTGACATAAACTGTTGGCTAAACTCACCCATGGACCGTTGGCCCTCCTCCTCCCACGCCCCCCAGGGTCATGTAGAGCTTTGCATTCTAAAGGCCACCCTTGGGTTAATAGATGCGCTGCCGCAGCAAGCCCTGCTGCTCAAAAACATGATGCGCCCCCACGTCCACATTGGCCAATTAAGGTCCATGACCCACATCGACCTTATCCTCACACTGGCAAAACTTCAATCTCACATTTCCCACTTCAAAACAAAAATCGAATTCTCCAACCACCAGCTGGTCTCAATAACCTACCACTTACCTATCATAGTGGCTAAGGCCCCACATTGGAGCAAACTCCGCCCCCCCCCCAAAATTGCGTCACCAGGATTTTCCACTTGGGTGGAATCAGCAACTTTAGCAAAAGAGTTTGTTACACCATTTTGCGCGGACCCAATTTCCACATGGTCAGCCTTCAGATAGGATACCATCCGCCACTTTCACCACCTCTCCTCCTGACGCTCACAAGCTACATCAGCTGTCATTTTGCGCGCTCTGGAAGAGTTGGCACACCTGTAATTTAACATCTCAGCCACAGGATACAGCCCTGCATGGGGCCAGAAATGGATGGAAGCAGCTGCCCACCTTAACGCGCTCAAAAGGCAACACAAACATTGGGTTTGTTCAGTACAGGGCCAAACACATTACAGAGGGCAACAAGTGCACCTCATATTTTTTTAAAAAATTCTTCACACCGCGCCAGAGCGTGTCCTGCACACAGGTGCAGAGATTGGATGATTCCATCATGGATACGCCAGCTGAAGTGGCAATTGAAATACAAAAGTATTACTCCGAGTTATATTGATCTGATCCAATTCAGCCAGCCAAAGTGGTGGAATTTCTCAACAGCACTCACATCTGCACTGTTTCATTACCCGGAATTAATGAATTTGATTACTCCAAATAACTCTGGTCAGCCATTCGCAATGCACCAAATTGGAAATGTCCAGGCCCTGATGGCATTCCGTATGAATTCTATAAAAAGTACTTCGAATATATATCCCCACTGCTGCTTGCCTCCCTTAACCAGAGCCTTCTGGAAACGCGCCTTCTACCAGAAGGACAAGAGGCCTTCACCGTCACACTCTTCAAGAAAGGGGACAAGCTAGACTTAGCCAACTGGCGCCCCATTTCTTTAACTAAGACATGGATACAAAAATTTTAACTAAAATAATGGCTAACTGTTTAGGGATTGTAGCATCTGCCACAATCTCCCCAGAACAATTTGGTTTTATACCCAGAAGATCTATTTGGGACAACGTGCACTCTGTGGCTAATGCATGCCAGTCCAAGGCCTCTGGGGCACTTGTATTTCTGGACCAACAGAAGGCATATGATAGAGTAAACTGGGAATACCTCAGGGCCTGCCTCCATCAATTCCGCCTACCCCCTCGCTTCATCAACTGGGTAATGCTGCTCACAGAATTGGCAACAATGGCAGTGCATGGCCCTGGCTTCCTTACGGAAGTAGTCCGCCCTCAAAGGGGCTTACGACAAGGGGACCCCCTTAGCCCACCCTTATACAACTTCAGCCTTGACCCACTACTTCGAAACGTGAATGCCCACCTCCCTGGGGTCCACGTACCAGGCTAAGCCCCAGTCAATATGATGGCGTTTGCAGATGACTGTGTGGTTGGGGTGTCTAATAATAAAGATGCACGCGCGCTTGAAGCTCTCATCCAGGATTATTCCCGGGTAAGTAATGCTGCACTGAATGCTTGCAAAACCGAAAACATCCTCCTTGGTTGGTATCAAGCATGCTGGGCCCCAGCGACCAGTGCCCAGCCCGGCCCATCTGCTTGCACACGTGCGCGCCCTCCCTGATCACCCCACACCGCCCCACTAGTGCTCCCCTTCATGCCACGCCCTACCATAGGGCCTGTCCGCCATCTGGGCGCTTGGGTGGAGGCAGGCGGGTATGCCTTAGCAGTAATGGAAAGTCGTATTCTAGACAACGTGATGAAGTGCATCGCCTCCCTCAGAACCCACCCTACCTCCCTTACTGGCAGGATTGTTTTTAGCCAACGCTATGCTCCTTTCCAAAGTCTGGTTTGGAGCCCACGTCATCGCCTTCTCCCCAGGTTTTTTCAAATCCATGTATGCCCTTCTGCAAGGATTGCTTTGGTCAGGCCGCCCACCACCAGTACGGCTTGAGGTCATGTTTGGCCCTCATCATCATGGTGGCATGGGCCTGCTTGACTTCAAAGCCCATGCTGCCAAGATCCTGGGCACCTGGATTGCGGCTGTCACCGCCCCTACACTCCCCTCCCAACACTGGTCCCGCGTGGCCCGCTCCAACTTCTCCCGCGCCTTGGGCCTTAACAATCCATCGAAAACTCACTCCTTGATGAAGTACCTGGCTTCCCACCCATCGGCCACAGGTCCTGACGGTACTAAAACCCACTACAAAAGAATCCTCCTCTCCATGCGGAGCGCAGAGTGGATAATTTGTATTAGTGGACACACAGCCCAAGAGAGGCCGCCCCTCTCCTCAGTTCACACAAGAGGTACAGGGGCTACCCATTCAAGATGGCGTGATCCCCACACGGCCCCATGTCCTATCCAGGGTGGACTACCTGGACATGATGAACATCCCTTACTCCATTGAGACCCAGAAGACTATTTGGAAATACGCACACCACCCTCTGTTGCAGCCTCAAATCCGTTCCCATGTGTGGCGCTGCCTATGCGGGTGTACCAAATGGCTGAGCGCTCTAATGCTTTACACTCATCCTGCGTCGTGTGTGGCCAGTATGGAACGCTGTTCCACCGCCTGGAGAAGTGTCCTACCTCTAAAGTGATATGGCGCGAAGTTCAACGTCTGCTGGTTTAGGATCAAACGCATCCTTTCAGTCTGTCAAGAGATATGTTTGCTATATCCATGGTATCCCCCCTTCCACCCTCCCTCCATGCTCTGGTGGTCGCAATCGCCATGTGGACTATCCACACGATTGTATTGGATGCCATCGCAGGCTCCACCCCCACCACACAGAAGCTGTCCACAGATTCTGGTCCCATTTGGTGGACCATTTCCAGGCGTGGATATTTGGGTACCTCCCACCTCGTCGCCATCAGTTGGTCTCCTCATGGTTCCCAGTTTGGTTCATCAAATTGGACCCTTTCCTTCACACGTGTTTTATAGTGGCTACGGCCCCTTCACACGTCCCCTCCCCCTCCCCATAGTGGCGTTCCCACTGGCAACAAGAGATAGCATCGCTTCTCTGGGGTGCCTTCCCTATTACTAAGTTTCGTTTCTTTTGTGTCAAAATTTGGAAGTGTCCATCCCCTGGTTGGCCTTCCTCGAAATAAATAATTAAAACCTCAGCTTAATTCTGGTTACCGCTGAATTATAACAAGGGTACTATGGAATAAGTATATGGTGTCTTATTGCATCCTACAAAAGCTGATCACTTTTAAGTCTTCCAGCTGTAACTTTTTCTTGCCCTCTGCCAAATCTTATTATAATAATTCCTATCACTTTAAAATTAGACAGTCACATATAGCTTCTATGGGGAAAATCCCTGCATTTCCTCCTATTCTATACTTGTTCATCTATAAGTAAAACATGAGTTTTATTTTGCCATCTTGAGAATATCACCCTTAGTTAATATAGTTTCAGACAAAAGCTTATTCTAATGCATCAGCTTGGAATTTAGAATAAGGAATTGTGAAAATGAGGCCCAATGGACCTTAACCCCCTATACCATTAGAGAATAAATACTATATTATGATAACCATGGGTCTGGACAAACTGTCAAGTTTTTGCACATATGGAAATAGCCCTTTTAGACCATAGAAAATTGGTCACTGATGCTTATTCTAAAAGATCCCAACAAGGGTGATATTACTTACTGAGTTTATACTAAGTTCTTGGATAAGTGTCAGCAGAGCTTCGCCTTATGACCACAGCTTCTCAGTGGCAGATTTTATCTCCACATTTTTTGTTCGCTAATGTTTAGTTAAAGGGAATACGTTGGATTTGGTCCTAACAAAACTATATGAACAATTATTTACTTAATTAATCCTTAATTTAAAATAATAATTAGATGGAGTTTTCAAAAAAATCTTACTATCACAATGACGTTAGTCTGTGTATTGATTTAAAATAAATTTTATTTGGCTGCATTGCTGACAAAACTGGTACCATGTATTGAATTTGCGACATATGTTAGGTTTTTCCCTAATATATGTGGAGCCTCAGCTTTGGGATTTCTAATAAATAAAATATCTGATTAAATATCCTTATAACTAGTTATATGCGGTGTACCATCAAACCTACTTTATAAGATTTGAAATTATTGTTATAAATTATTAATAAACAACTGAGCTTACCCATTAAATGATTAAGCTAATGAGGATTAGATGTTATCTCTCTTTTACTTTGATAACTAAATTGAAGCAATATTCAGATTTTTTTTAAAAATACAAAAAAATGACTGCTTGATTGAGCTAAAGCTTACCAATGTCAATGCCATAGCACCTGCTGCATTGGCTTGGGGTTTGTGTGCCGCCATCTGGCATCTTTTGGCAGCTGCTGAAGCGCACCCAGGCTGGATCTTCTAGCCCCCTAATGCTACCAGGCGTTATATCCCCCTCAGGACTTAGCCCATCATCTTTCAAGTTCACAGGTGGTGCTCCCATGGGAGCTATTGTCATTTTGGCCTCCAGATCAAATACGGGAACCTTTTCCTATATGTAAGTGTGGCCATCATCAAGATAGCCATGGCCATGTTTTAACCACCGGCTTCATTGATTTCCACCCCATTAAAGGGTATTTTGACCTCAGTTTCCATTCCAAGGCTGATGTAAATGCAGCATCAAAGCTGCATTTAACTTATAAAAAAACCCCTCCCAACCATTTGAACTTAGCTTCCAGATGAGGCCACTTTGGTGGTCCAGTTTGCTGAGTAGCCTTTCTACCTTTCCCCCCAGATCCTCCACCCCAAGCTCATGGATGGTTTGGCCATTTACAGCGCAGAGCCATGTTGCAATTTGTGGTTTCAAATGGAGCAGATCATTTAGTAGGGCCACGCATCTTTGTGATGATCTGCCCAATTCATCATGACACTCACCTCATGATTCCTCCTCACACGGTGATTAGATCTGCCCCTGATCGCCCATTCTGTGTGTGCATCAAGAATGGCTGCGTCATTTTCCCCTTGCACTTTGAGCTTAATCACTCGAAGTTCAAGTTCCCTCATGGCTTTCGCCTCTGCTGCTTCCACTGCTCCTCCCTCTGGCATCAGGTTGGGGGCCAGTTCAGGTAAATTTTTAAATGGGGCTCAATCCTCCCACCCCCAACCTCAGTGAATTCTGGCACTGTGTCTAATATGGCAGCCAATCAAAATTTAAAAAAATTTTTAACAATTTGACCAGATTATAAAATCTCGAGTTGATTTCTGACTCAGTTTCAGCTGAGCTGCCATGGTCAGTGCATGTGGCCAATAAGCTTCCGACACTGCCCCAATTCTGGTGGCTGGCCCAGTGCTGGCTGAATCCAATCTATTTGAGGCTCTCAAATGGATTGATGAGAACAAACATCCAAATCATGTAAAGCTGGATTTTGCTTTGGGGGAATCTTTCGTTGATCCTCCTGAATTGTGGCCCTGCCGTTTTAGCCCTCAAAACAGTTCCCCAATTTATATAAATATTAATATAATGACAGTTGAAGC
Organism: Massospora cicadina; assembly: GCA_022478985.1. NCBI lineage: Eukaryota > Fungi > Entomophthoromycota > Entomophthoromycetes > Entomophthorales > Entomophthoraceae > Massospora > Massospora cicadina. Next base: position 159,537 of record JAKSZP010004091.1, on the reverse strand, counting down.
CGCTGCAGCTCCTTCCAACACCCTCCTCCGCGAGCAACTTAATGGGCCAATGGAACCCCTTATTGAGGGTATTCCCATCCCAAATTTCCCCCATGATTTTGAGGAGGATGCAAAATACAAGTTTTAAAAAGCTCGCTTTTGGTGTTAGCTGTGCATGCATCAACGCGGCAAATACTTCTTTTTTTAACCCCAATTATCCCAAAACCAGTCAATACATCAAGTCTTTCACTTGTGTGACAGAACTCATCACTTTCGCTGAGCATCAACGTGTTCAATATGTTGAGGCAATGAACTCTGCTGGCCTCATAAAGGAAGAAAAACCACAACTATACCTCCTTATGCCCCATGTTGCTGATGCTCCCACCCTGATGCTGTCCACCATGGTCCACCAACTAAAGCGAACGCCAGACAAAAGTTTCACTAAATCTTCCTCGCCTTCTGATATGTCTTCCTAGGCTATTAGATGAGGTGCCATATTAGGAAAAATTTATTTCTAATAATCCCTTTTTTTGGCCCATCTGTAATAAAAATGCGTAGTGGCTCCCCCTTCTGGGTTTGGCACCACTAGTGCAAAAAATGAGGATTAGATGTTTATTTATTAATCCAGACTATGAGATTTAGCACTTCTCCTCCTCCCAAGCCTCATAATGATCATTATCAGTTTAAAATGAATCATATTATTTTTTTAGTACTAGTGGTGCCCAACCCAAAAGGGAGAGCCACCACTCATCTTTATTTGCAAATGGGCCAATCGGATTATCATAAATTAAAAATCCTAATATAGCCCCTAGGTTATCAGCCTAGGAAGCCATATCAGATGGCGAGTAGGCTTTGGGGAAACTTTTGTCCAGCGCCCGCTTTAGCTAGTGGACCATGGCGGACAGCATTGGGGTGGGACATCAGCTACATGAGGCATAAGGAAAATGAATCATATTATTAAATGATTATTTCCCCCTTGGTACTTTAAATAGAACTACTATCTTCTTATTAAAGTATTGCTTTTCTTAGTTGATATCTTGTTTGCTGGAAGTTGTAAAAGCCAAGCTAAGAATTCAGATATTAGGTTCATCCCACCAGGTACTTCAAAGATCATGCACCACAACGGGTCACTTGAATGATCTTTCTAGCTGGCCTGAAGAATTGGTGCTCCCTTCCAGATCTTCTGAGTACCTAGTGAACTTCAACAACAAAGTAAGAATGAATTACTCTTCATCCATCCAGTTTCCCTCTAGTGAGACTGCCAACTTAATCATTGGTATTTTTATTATAATGAGATAACTGTCTGATGCATCAAGTGTTTAAAGAACCGCTTCAATGGGGGAGATTGCTTAAACTCATCTGCTGATATAATATGCTAGGCCTCAAACAGTGCTATAAATGCCAGGAGCTGTTAGTTCATGCAATTTGTAAAATCCATTAGTGGAACGCATGCCCTATATAGAACCCATTTTTATACTTTGCCTGTTGTCAATGATTCAATAATTAGGTGGTGTGAAAGTATTTCTGCCAGGTCTTCCTTCTGTTCTGGTAATTTACTTGTAAACACCACACAAATGTCCTCTGCTTAAACGATATCATCTACTGAAAATATCAAAAATCATAGTTTAAATCTAATGTAATTTTACTTTAATTATTTTTTTAATATATATTTGTTTGACTGAGGGAGTCCAAAGGTCAGTCATTTATAGATACCCAATGTGGAAAATGAAGAGTGTAAGTGGGACCTAATCTAGACAGGTTCAAGGTCCCAAGATAATGAACTTTTACTAAAAAGAGCCTAAAATTATTTGAACATAAAATGTTTTTTATTGAGTAAATGATTTGTACCTTAAGTAGTGCTAGTAAAATAAGGGGTAAAAGATGTGATACATGGAAAAATCAGCGCAAGCCCTGTTGGAACTGTGAATAGATTAGGAAATATTATCTTAAACCGTTTACAGGATAAAGAGAAGTAGGCAACTTATAAAGGTACTCATAAGAAATGAGAGGTTAGGGATAAGGTGCAATAAGTTTAAATAAGGATTTTTCCCTACAATAAAGAATAATAGTTGAGACAGTGAATATTAGCTTGCTGTATCAACTAGTGGAGCACTTTAATAGATATTTATCCTGAATTCCTCAGTCAGATAACTTACAAATACTAATTGGATTCAACTTACGCTAAATAACTTATATTTATATAATTTTTCAGTCCTTTGGTCTGACAAAGCATCAGTCATTATAGTTATAATCGTTGTTATTAATTGAGATTGCTTGAAGTAAATAGTAACTTGAGAGTCCATTTTTACAAGGCTTCTTCCAAACTATTGAGAATCCTGAAAAATCCAATCCAAGACTCGACTTGGGGTGCCAATTATATTCCCAGATTGTATAGGTATAACACCTTGAGGAATTCTGGGGTGTTATAAAATGGCGGTATTCAAGAGATACGCTGAAGGATTTTTCACAGGGTTCAACCCGCTGAAAAATTAGGACTAACAATATGATGCTCTTCATCCCTTAAATAACAGAATAAACTTAGAATAAATAAGGAGCACTTGCTCCCACAGCTCTCCTTTATTTAATATATTTAATACAGCGGATTCTCGCTGTTCCACTCCTCTAAACTACTAACAATCTCCTCTTCTCAATCATCTCATCTCACTTATCTCGTAGCAACCTTGGACGATATTGCTTCCATGGCTTAGTAATTTAATTTGCCATATCTCATTGGTTCCAGCAACTCTTAATTCGTTATTTTCTTGATTGCCTAATTCAAGGCGATTTTCCAAAAACCCAATATTGTCTCATCTTGAGGCGCTTAAATAATCATTACTCATATCAAACTCAGCAGATCCTATCTATTCCGCCCTAACGACTTAGGGCTTATCATCCAGTCATATCAGAATCAAGATATTACCCCTTTTAACTGGATGATAAGCTCATATTGCTTATACGCCCAGAGGAACTTCACATGCACTTGGTTAATAATTTGACCATTACAGGGTCCTTTACAGTATATGCATCAATACCTGTTTTCTCAATAACTTTGAATGCCCAATCCAGATAATGGCCAACTTGTGTTTTCACATAAAGCCGTGTTGATCATGGAATAAGACTATGTCCCCATCTTTGAACCGTGCTAACCCACTACGCCATAACTGATCAGCAGCTTGAGTATTAATCTTCTTGGATAAACTGAACGAGTATGCTTTGGTTTGCAATTTGATTAAGGTGTCAGCTAGAGTCAGCAAATAATGGTGGGGATTCAATCCACCAGTATCTTCTTCATAGGAGTATAGCAGCACTGGAAGGGCAGTGTTAAGCCATATAGTAATTAAAAAATACTCTTCCCCATGGCCAAATAATAACTAGTATTATAATAAAAGCTAGTGGTGGATAAAAGGGAACTCCAATCTGAGGGTCAATCCACTACTAATTTACAGAGTATGTTCACTAAAGTCCCATTGACCCGCTCCACTATTGAATTAGATTCAGGGTGAAATGGGGTTGTCAAAACCCTCAGATGGCCATTAACTCATTAAGCTTTGGGAGTTTGTGGGAAGTTAAGTTAGTTTATTATCAGTAATGAGAAACTGAGGGCAGCCATTCCGCTGAACGATGCACTCTATTGTGAATTTGGCCACTGTGACTGCGCCTAAGTCTCATATCGTCCTGGCTTCAACCCACTGAGTTAAGTGGTCAATTGCCACCAAAATGTACTTGGAATGATAGCTCCCATTGGCAGAGGGCTGACAACATCTAGGCAAACTGTATGCCTTGCAAAGTGTGGCTTCACTAACTGATTTGAGACTTCTGGCAGAACGGCCTTTCCACTTGGCAGTGGTGACAGGAGAAGATAGTATCAAGCACATCGAAGTTCAGCTTTCCCAGTAATACTTAGGCAGCAATAATTACAACGTCTTAAGAATGCCACCATGCCCAACGGCCCTATGTGCACTCATGACAACAGATGGGCGGGAGGAAGGTCTTGGGATATTCACAGTAGTGTCCCCTATCCATTTATATAATTCCCCATTTTTCTGGAACAAATTGGCCCTTATCCCATCCAATACCTTGATGACTGGAGGCGGTTCATCGTTGTACATGCCACTAAGCATCTTATCAAACATCATATCACTCAGATCCGCCATAATTGCAATTGTGGGTAATCCTAATAAACAATCAGCATTTTGGCGTTTTACTCCAGGTCGGTGAAGAATTACAAAATTGTATGCCTGCGGTTTAAGAGCCCACTGTGCCAGAAGCCCTTCAGGCTCTTTAAGTTTCTGTAACCAGTGTAAAAAGCATGATCCAATATAACTTTGAATGTCACCCCATGCAAATACACCCAAAATTGCTTATAGGCATAGATCACCATCAAGCACTCCCAATCTGTCACGGTATTATTTGCTCATGGCTGTTCAAACTATGACTACAGTATGCTAGATGGTGCTCTTCTCCTTCCTCGTCTTTTTGAAATAGGACTTCCACAACAGCGGAAAGGGATGCATCCATCTGAACAATGAGCTCTTTTTGAAATTGGGATAACGTAACACTGGTGCACTGGTTAATGCCATCTGAAGCATATCAAGAGCACGTTGCTGATGTTCCGTCCATTCAAACGTAGTGTCCTTTCTTAATAACTCAAAGAGTGGGCCCCTGATACAGCTGAATTTAGGGATGAAGCGCCAGTAATATCTGACCATTCCCAAAAAGACCTGTATATCCCGCTTGCCATTAGGTGGAGTCATTTTATGTATAGCTACCACCTTGGCTTGTTGAGGTATCAGCCCTGTGGCATCAACCACAAACCCCAGATACTCCAGATGGTCCTTAAAGAAGTGACATTTCCAGGGTTTGATCTTGATGTTGCCCTTAGAAAGCTGGCAGAATATAGCTTCTAAATGATCAAGATGTTCTGAGAAGGTTTGGGAGAAAACATTAATGTCATCCAGGTATACAAGGATGCATGACAGCTTTAGGTCCCCAGGAATAGTGTCCATCACCCTTTGAAACGTAGCCGTGGCTTTACACAGCCCTTGTGGCATACAGGTTGGTTGTAAAAGGTCTTTGGATGTGATTACAGTGTACTTCTACTTCTCCACCGGTGGCAACTCGATTTACCAGTAGCCCAAGACCAGTTCCATTGCTGAGAAGTAACGAGCTCCCCTGAGCTGATCCAAAGCACCGTTAATCCATGGCAAGAGATATGAGTCCTTTTTGGTGATGCTGTTGAGCTTTCAGTAGTCAATTACTACACGGTTAGTACCATCCTTCTTTTAACAATAAGAACAGGAGAAGCCCATGGACTCTTAAATGGTTTAAGCATCTCTTGTGCTAATAGCTTGTCAATTTCCTCAGTTACTACTTCTTCCACCACCCTTGATCGGTGGATCAGCCTTGACCTGATGGAAGAATGATCTCCATTTTCTAGCTTATGAACCACCCCCTGTGCGCATCCTAAATCAAGGTCATCGACAGTGAAAATCTCATTATATTTTTAAAATAAAGCGATTGCCCTATCCTTCTGTGATTCCAACAGCCCCATTAATTCATTGCGCGATAAAACTGCCATTACACTGAGCTGTGGTTTGAAAGGCAGAACAAATTTCTCCGGTGACCCTAATTCAAGAACTGAAAGAACCTCTTCAATGGGGATTAAGTGTAAATATGCCACTATTTGGTGGCGGCAGATTTGCAGTGGTACCATTTGTAGATTTGCAAGCAAAACTTTGACCTCTCCTTGCCCTGGTAATATAATTCCTGGGTTCACGTGGGGCATAGACCGTGATTTCTGATATGGCCCAATAACTCCTCATAGAGTCCATCTGGAACTTCAATCACCAAGTTAGTGCTCACTATAACTTAATGCCCAGATGGAATAGATATAGGTCTAACAGCTCTGAGTGGCAGCCCTTGATATTCATAAATATGTTGGGAAAGGGCTCTAGTTTTGCCCTTTAATTGATGTTAGTGCACAGGGATACTCCGTCGCTATAAGCTAGATTGATATTCCCCATATTCACTGGATCATTTGGCACTCTGCTAGAGGTGAAGTTAATTGGGATTTGCTGCCTCAATATTTCAAAAGTCTCATACGTCATGTCAATGATAGCCTCATATTGTCACAAGAAAGCAGTTCCAATTAACAGATCGTAATTACTATTTGGTAACACTATAGCTGGAGCTACCATGACAATAGAAAAACTGCAGAGGAAGTGCACTGTATGCTCCCTCAAGAACGCATTTTCTGCTCCAGCAGTGCCGTATACCATCCAGTGTTCCACATATGGTTTTAAGGACAACCTGACCACCAATTTGGTGGAGACTATATTGATGGGGGCATCAGTTTCTATGATCGCATGGACTCAGGTCTTAGCTACAACCAGGTCACATTAAGTACATTTGGAGTAAGACGCATCTCGACTGTTTATTACATGGAAATCTAAGGAATCCCTGTTTCCAAGAAAACATGCAATCACCTTACCAATACTGGGGTATTGTTATATAATAGTTTTGACTGGAAGAGCGGCACTTACTGCTTACAAAGAAAGGTGCATCTGGGGAGGGGTCTAACTTTTCAGGGGTTACTTGGTTGATCATTTGGCAAGCATATGGCTCAACCTGCATCTGAGACCCCTCTACTACCATAGCTGCAGACTGCACTTGTGTCAAAACATTCACCTCCAACCAGCCGTTGATATAAAACTGACTGATTGTGCCAGGAAACTTCCACTGAATATTCTATTTTGGGTCCAGGTGTGACATCTGGTATAGCGGAGTTAGAGAGTCCCTTCTCTATTCCGCTATGACTTTTCCCTGGCCATACTGTTCTGGCTGTACACAAGAGACCAGTTGATTAGGGCACCATCGTGCCAGATGCCCCTGTTGACTGCATTTAAAACAGCTGACCCCATAGGACCACATCCCTGATTAATATGAAACAAACCACAAGAGGGTTGGGCTGGAAGTGAGCAGCATACACAGGCTTAGGGCGATATTTAGGCTGTGGACGATAAGCAGGTATGGTGTAGATGTTTAACTGCTGAGGGTAGCTTGCTAAAATGTGAACTGAAATAGCGGAGTCCCCCAATTAAGATGATTCAGCAGTTATAGTAGAAAGGATTTTCTCAGTATTAGGTGGAGGGAAGTTGGCTGATATACGGTGCAAAAACTGAACAATATTAAGCAAAGGTATATCTTCATCCAACAGTGGGGTCATAACGGTAGGTAACTCACGGTATGGCTTTATAGCAGAAGTAATTGCAATACACACATCTGATTGAGATAAAATTCTGGCCCCAATTAGCACGTGAGCCTCTGCTGTAAATCGCTCAGCAAATGTGGTGAGGTTCTCATTCCGCTGAAAACTTATGGTCAAAAATTTGGCCTTCCGCTGTGACATCTTTGCAGTTCCACCAAACAACCTCAGCACCGTCATTTTGACTTCTTGATATGTAATGGAACTTCCTGAAAGGTAACAGATGACTTGATCAGCACTTCCAACATCCAAGGAAGAAATCAACAGTTTTACTCTCCATTGATCTTTGACTCCTTAAGTTAAAATTATAAATCTCTTAAAAAAACCCATGTATATTTCCTTCACGAACAAATGGGGGCAGCTTATTGTAGCAAACCTCCTGGAGCAGCTCATATTGCTTTTTCAGCACAGTGTCTAAAGCCAGTTTCAGTTCCACATAGGCAACTGACCCAGAGTGTTGAGTAGAATCTTTATCAAAAAACCTTAATGCAACATAGCTGACGACTGAGATTTTATCATTTATAATTGATTAATGGCCTCCTGTAGTGAGCACCACTGTTAAAAAATTGGTGGTATTCAAGAGATATGTCGACAGATTTTGCACAGGGTTTGACCCACTGAGCAATTAGGACCAATAATATGATGATCATTGTCCTTGAAACAACAAAAAACTTTTTAAATAAATATGGAGCACTCGCTCCCACAACTCTCTTTCTTTAAAAATACTTAATACAGCAGACGCTTGCTGTTTCTGCTTACTCTAAATTACTACAACTAACTTACTTTAATCATCTCATCTCGCCTATATTGTAGTGACTTCAGATGCTACCACTTCCATGGCTTAGTAATTTGATTCGCCATATCTCTTTGGTTTCATCAATTCGTCATTCATTAATTTCTTAATTGCTTAATTGCTTAATTGCTTAATTCAAGGCGATTTCCCAAAAACCCAGTATCGCCTCATATTGAGGCACTCGAATTTCTATAACTCATATCAAACTCAGCAGATTCCATCCGTTCCACCATAAATACTTAGGGCTTATCATCCAATCATATTGAATCGTGACAGTAATATAAGTAGTAATCAACTAAACTTGAGTTTTTGATTGAAGGCAAGGCTGACCTAAGTTGGAAATTATTTAAAAATTGAACAGGTTTCAAAACCAAATTTTCTTAACTGAACTAGACCGTCATCTAGAAGGTAAATCATCTATTTTACGCCACTGCCCTAATACACTACTGGCATCTTGCACTTCTCCTGAACCAACCTGCGCGTATGTGGCCTTCACCCAGCGTTGGTCCAAGGTGTGCCTTAAGTCAGAGAGGTCCTGTAACTTGACCTTATTTAACTCTTGGCGCCCAGCCTTGTCTTGGTAATTGACCCCTTCAATAAAGTCATGTGAAGATGACATTACCCGCTATCATTTTATATTCTCCACCCCCTCCAGGCGCATTTTCCAAGGAAAAGTTTTTGTAAGTGGGGGCAACATCATGGCAGCAACGGCTTTCTTGGACTTGGAACCTGCAGCCTCAGGGAAACGCTTATGGAATACTTCAATTAGGTCTTGGGCATTGGTGCAGTCATGCGTGGGACTAAACTGTTCTCCGCTGCATCAAATCCCTTCCTGGATACAAGATACTTGAGTCTTCTTACCTGACAGGCGGCTACAATCTCCACTACCACTCCAGTGCCCCATCCACGAGATAAGCCTCAGGAATCTTTGGTGGGGGGCCCTCAAACAGCGTAAGCTTGCTTTCATGGGAGACTGAAAAGATTTGAGACAAAGGGGAGATCCAACTGGTATGAGACGTGGCTCACCTTTCTTTTAACACGGTAAGACCCAATCCTATTTGGTCCCAGCTTATATTTGTATGGTTGCTTGATTAGGATATTTTGAGCATCCAGCATCACGAGATCCCCTTCCTTATACGTTGGTGTGAACTCATCTCTTACCACCAGCGTTCTCCTTGTAAGCCTTCATGGCCGCATCTAAATTTGTGCTCGTCCCCTGGTGTACATTCTTGATCGTTTTGGCAAAGTTCACAAACGCTTCCACCTTAGATACACACTGGGCTCCATAATGAAGGCGGGATTAAAGCCATAGTTGGTGAAGAAGGGTAACAACTGATTACTGCATGTTGGGCGTTGTTATAACTGAATGGGCCATGAGGAGATGGGAAACCCAATATGAATTATCTGCGGCGGTGTAACACTGCAAGAGCTGTTATAGGCACTGGTATAATAGTTCAGTCTTCCCATCTAATTGGGGGTGATAGGCAGTCAAAGGGCAGGGGCAAATCTGAAGAGCCTTATACAACTCTTCCTAAAAAACAGAGTTAAACTGGAGGTCCACAATCGCTAATAATTTCTTGGGGGACCCCATGAAGTGCAAACACATGAGTGACAAAAATTCAAGCCATCTCAGTCACAATTACTGTAGTTCAGCAAGAAATGAGTGGGTAAGCTTTTAAAACGGTCCTCCACTATTATGATGTCATCATAACCATCAGATACAAGTAATTCCACAAGAATTTACCAATAGGTAAGTCCAAGGCCCTTCAGCCTTTTGAACTGGTACCAACAACCCAAGTAGTGTTTTTCAATTTGGTTTCATTAGGTTACAGATCAGGCACTCCTTACAATACCTGCCCACCTGAGCAGTTAGCCCCTTTATAATTATAAGTATGGCGAATTATCTTCAATCTTCGCTTTCCCAGGATGACCAACGGCGATTCCATCATGATGGTCCCAGATGATTTCCAGATGAAGTGGTCCAGCGGTAAACCACAGACACCCCTGAAACAACACCATCTCATCCTTTCTGTGGTAAATTCTGGTGATGTCCTTCTGATTCAATGCGCTCTTAGCAAGGACCATAGTATACTTGGCTGACAAAGGCTGAGAAAGGACACCCTTATGAACATACTGTAATTCTCCGCATTTTCCAGAGGAGAGAGCTCTGGCTTGTGGGCCAATGAAGAGGGAGGTTGAGACACAATATTACTCTGTGGTATCATCAACTGTGTATTATTAACTCTCCTCCTTCAGATCAAGAGATAATGCAGGGTTGCGGTCCAAAGAATCCACCAAACCATTTTCTCTTGCCTTAGTAAACTCATAAAAAATGCAATTGGGCAAAGGTCTCATGCCAATGGGTTTTCCTGGGGTTAAGACATGAGGTGCGCGGTGTACAGTAAGGCACAGTGATCTGTACTTACGCAGAAAGGTTGGGAAGAGCCATGAAGGTGATGACGCTAGTAAGTCAACGCCTACACCATTACTAATAACTCTTTGTTGTAAACGGCGTAGTTTAATTCAGGTAGATACATCTTCCTAGAAAAATATCCCACCGGATGCTCTATCCCATCTTGACCTACTTGTAATAAGGCAGACGCTATGGGGAATTTGGATCCATCAGTAGACACAATGAACTCCCTTTCAGGATCTACATGATTAAGTACGGACGTGGACAACAGGGTGCACTTTACTGCTTTGAATGCATCCTCCAAAATGGGGGAACATTGGAGCACTTTTGCCTCACTCACACTTATACAAGTAAGATGCCACTTCATAAAATTTGGCGTGAACTTCTTTTGGAACGTACACGTCCCCAAAAAAAACTCCTCAACTCCTTAACCAAAGTTGGGATGGCCACTCATGAATCGCCTTCTCCTTGTCTAGAGTTATCATGTGTCCTTGGTCAAACATGACGTTGCACAGAAAGGTAACCTGAAACTTGAAATATTCACACTTAATAATCTTAGCGTAAGGTTGGCTGCCTTTAACCTCTCCTCCACTTGCTGAAAATGTACTGCATGGGACTAATGATCAGGGGAAAACACCAGAGTTTCATCCATGTAGGCAACCACGCATACCCCAGCAAGTCCCGTGAAGCCGCTTCAATATGCGTTGTTAGATAGCGGGGTCATTCTTAATCCAAAGGGCATGATGCGAAACTGGAAAAATTATTTTTATGGTATAGAATGTGGGTAGACACTCCTGGCCCTTCTTAATCCAAATCTAATTGAACGGATTTAGGCCATCTAGTTTGGAAAAGACTTTCGTCTTCTCCACATAGCGTGCAACCTGGATCCATAAGGGATGGGATGTAAATCTGGTACAGTGACATTGTTTGGGTTCCCATAATCTATGCATAGATTTTAAGTATCATTGGCTTTCTCCATGAAGAGAAGTGGGGAGCATACCATGGAGGTACACTGAGAAATCGCGCCTTTGGATGACTGCTCCTTAACCCAAACATCTAATGCAGCTTCCTCCCATACATTAAAATGGTAAATTGGGAAGATATACTCACCAGATTAACAGTGAGCTTGAACTCGCAATCAAACTCTGAATGAGAAGGTGATATATTGGCGAAAGCTTTATCAACTGAAGGTTCCAGACCCTTCAAACAAGAAGGTAGAAGTACCTCCAGTGAGGGCTTCAACAATGGAGTGAGACTGAGGGTGTGGATATTAGGCCAGTGGGGCGGATCGCCCTGAAAATTAGCCTCAGACAAAGAGACAACTAATATATGATTATTTTTTAATGTTAAGTGCAGGGTATTTTCTTTCAAGTTGGTCCTGACGTCAAACTTTCGCCAGCTCTTACTCCAAAATAATGGGATAAAAAGAGGTTACTGTAGTCTTGGAAACGGTCAATCAAAAGATACTTGCCTACTTGATAATCTACTACCCTAGAACCTTCAGTGTGGGAATACCTTGAGAAGCCCTTCCCCTAACCATACCACCTGGCAAGTAACTAAGCTCAAGGTAGTCTGCTAGGTCCTGGTCAATAAAATTCTTAGAGGTTCCAGTATCCACCAAAATAGTAGTGCTGATTTTACCTGAAGGGGAAGAAAGGGTAGCAGTTAAAAAAATATCCCAAATGATCTTTATTTATAGAAGACAATGCCAACACTTCACCACAAAAATCTTCTTAAGGCGTAAACATACCCCAGAGTACGTTTTTGCATCATACAATGGAGAGGGATAGCTGGACACTCTTACTACTGAGGGCACATATCCCACCTATCTTAAGCAACTGCATAAACATTTTTGTATTTGAGAAGTAACTCCTTTTTCACCTCCCATGTTCCGTGATCATGGTTGTGGTCAAGCGTGGGTTATCCAGTGATTTGATACACTGAAATGGGGTCCATATCTAAGTCATAAAAGAAGATATATGGCTTGGGTGTATAATAGAAATGTCATTATAAAATGCATTTTGGGCATAAAATGGCACCATACCCATTTTGGCGGCGGGTTGTGCACCGTTATCCAGGGCAATCACCACCAGGCCCTTTGTCAATGATCCCACATGCATTGCCCAAATGCGGTGCCAAGAAAAAAAAACAATTTTAATGTTCTGATTTTGTTAATTTTGGTGTAAAGTTGGGGAATCATGACTCTTAGGTTGTGAAGCATCTGTATCAACTAGGTACGAGCAAGAAGGGTGGGTACTTTCCAGTTGGGGGTAGCAAGGATAACGCCGAGATACTCCAACACTTAGGAAAAAGAGTAAATAGGGGTGAGCCCCACTGCAGCCGTGACCAACAGCTGGCACACCCCATTTGCACTTTGTGAAATTCACACATGGAAAAAGTTTGTGCATATAAAAGAAAGTTGTTGGTTGACTATAGTAAGGAAAGTATCTATAACTCTCCTATTCCCAGCGTGGAGGTGTACAGTGCACAGACCCAACGCCAGGGTATAGTCGTTTTTAATAAGGAAAGTAGAGCCCCACAGAGGGCGTTGGAGCTGAAGTAACAGCGCGATGATGGTTAATGAGATATAGAAGAATAAAAACCAGACTAAAACCTAGGCGGAGGTGAACCCCAAAGCGGGGTCCATACCCAAGCGGTGCTCTGAGCTGGATTGCAAAGGCGGCCCAGCTGGAGGGAACCAGGGCAGCACAGCGGTGCCCCAGAGGAGAAATTTATGGTTGTAAAATTAAATGGTTGACGTTGCATGAGACCTCCTCAAAGAGGTCTTCACACAGGTTTGCCCAAGATAACATAGAGGAAAATGTATACCAACGAATGGTTTTTATTAGGGAGAAAGTTGACCAACTAAAGATATTGGTCTCAGTAAAATAAATTTTAGGAAAATTGAGGGAATAATTTGATTGATGGAAAGGGTGCTAAGCCAAGGTGCACCAATAAGTTCACACTTATATCAGGCAGTGTGCTATACTTGGTAATTGACCAAACTTGGGTTATCAATTTAGGCAAGGCTGACCTGAGCTGGAAAATTTCACAAACTGAACTTGTTTTGAAACCCCATCCACCAAGAAATAAAAGCGAACTGTCATTTTTAATTGCAAAGATGGTTTGTTTTAATGCACCTGCTGTTATGCAGGACTGAACCTCTCTTACATCCCCTGGACCAACCTGGGCATACCTTGATTAACCCAGCGTTGATCCAAGGTATGTTTGAGGTCAGAAAGGCCTACCAAATTTATCCTTTTGGCCTCCTGACATGCAGCTTTATCCTTGGTATTGATCCCAATAATTATTGTCATCCTCAAGCCATGACATATGCCTTTAAGCCTAAATTAAGCGCCTTATATTTTCTTCACCAACCCTTCTGTCCTAATGCTGAAACTACAGTTGCCTTTCCTAAACTTGGTGAACTATCTAAGCCTTGGGATCCTCATTTTTTCAAGATCAATCTTTTTAGTGTGATGTAATTAAGATCCATGTTTTGATTTGTCACAGCCCTGCCTGGCCATATCATATTTTTTATATTCATTGGGCCAAGGTATACCCCATTTCGAAATTCTGATATGACTGGATGATAAGCCCTAAGTTGTTAGGGCGGAATGGATAGGATCCTATGGGTATAATATGAGTAAGGATTATTTGAGCGCCTCAAGATGAGGCGAATTGGGTTGTTGGTTGTCACCTCAAATTATGTGATCATGGATTTAACAAATATATAGTTGCCATAACCAATGAGATATGGCGAATTTAACTACTAAGCCATGGAAGAGGTATCATTTGAAGTTGCTACAAGATAGGTGTTATGAGATGATCGAGAAGAGGCAGTTGGTAAAAGTTAAGGAGAGCGGAAAAGTGAGAATCCGCTGTATTGAATATATTAAATAAGGAGAGTCATGGGAGCAAGTTCTTCTTATTTATTTTAAGTTTATTCTTTATTTCAAGGATGACAATCATCATATCATTGGTCCTAATTGCTCAGTGGGTCAAACCCTGTGCAAAATCTGTCGACATATCTCTTGAATACCACCAATTTTTTAACAGTGGTGCTCACTACAGGAGGCCATTAATCAATTATAAATGATAAAATCTCAGTCGCCAGCTATGTTGCATTAAGGTTTTTTGATAAAGATTCTACTCAACACTCTGGGTCAGTTGCCTATGTGGAACTGAAACTGGCTTTAGACACTGTGCTGAAAAAGCAATATGAGCTGCTCCAGGAGGTTTGCTACAATAAGCTGCCCCCATTTGTTTGTGAAGGAAATATACATGGGTTCTTTAAGAGATTTATAATTTCAACTTAAGGAGTCTCAGATCAATGGAGAGTAAAACTGTTGATTTCTTCCTTGGATGTTAGAAGTGCTGATCAAGTCATCTGTTACCTTTCAGGCAGTTCCATTACATATCAAGAAGTCAAAATGACGGTGCTGATGTTGTTTGGTGGAACTGCAAAGATGTCACAGCGGAAGGCCAAATTTTTGACCATAAGGTTTCAGCGGAATGAGAACCTCACCACATTTGCTGAGCGATTTACAGCAGAAGCTCACGTGCTAATTGGGGCCAGAATTTTATCTGAATCAGATGTGTGTATTGCAAATACTTCTGCTATAAAGCCATACCATGAGTTACCTACCGTTATGACCCCACTGTTGGATGAAGATGTACCTTTGCTTAAGATTGTTCAGTTTTTGCACCGTATATCAGCCAAATTCCCTACACCTAATACTGAGCGGAATCCTTCTGATATAACCGCCAAATCATTTTACTTGGGGAACTTTGTCAGTCCAGTTCAGATTCTACCAAGTTATCCTCAGCAGTTAAACATCCACCCCAGACCTGCTTATTAACCCCAGGATAACTATCGCCCTAAACCTGTTTATGTTGATAACTTCCAGCCCAATTCTTGACGTGGCTTTTTTCACATTAATCAGGACGTGGGCCCTATGGGGTCAGCTGTTTCAAATGCAGTCAACAGGGGCATCTGGTACGATGGTGCCCTAATCAACTGGTCTCTTGTGTACAGATGGAACAGTACAGCCAGGGAAAAGTCAGACCGGAGTAGAGATGGGACTCTCTATCTACGCTATACCAAAAAAAGTCCCACCTGAACCCATTTTAGAATATTCAGCGGAAGTTCCCCTGCACAACGAGTCAGTTTTATATCAGCGGACAGTTAAGGGGGTAAATGTTTTGACACAAGTGCAGTCTATGGCTATGGCTGAAGAGGGGTCTTAGATGCAGGTTGATCCGTATGCTTACCAAATGTTCAACCAAGTTTCCCCTGAAAAGTTAGACCCCTCCTTGGATGCACCTTTCTTGCAAGCAGTAAGAGTTGATCTTCCGGTCAAAACTATTTTAAAACAATACCCCAGAATTGGTGAAGGGATTGCGTGCTTTCTTGGAAGCAGGGATTCCTTAGATTTCCATGTAATAAACAGTCGAGATGCGTCTTACTCCAAATGTACTTACTGCGACCTGGTTGTAGGTAAGAAAAAAGTCCGTGCCATCATAGATACTGGTGCCCCATCAATATAGTCTCCACTAAATTGGTGGCCAGATTAACATTAAAACCGGATGTGGAACACCAGATGGTATATGGCACTGCTAAAGCACAAAATATGGTCTCTGAGGGAGCATACAGTGCGCTTCCGTTGTGGTTTGGTTCTATTGTCGTGGTAGCTCCATCTATAGTGTTACTAAACAATAACTATGATCTGTTAATTGGAACTACCTTCTTGCGACACTATAGGGCTGTCATTAATATGATGGACGAGACTTTTGAAATATTGGGTCAATGAATCCCAATCCACTTCACCTCTAGTGGAGTACCAAATGGTCTGGTGCATAAAGGGAATATTAATCCAGCTTATAGCGACGGAGTAATCCCTGTGCACTAACATCAATTAAAGGGCAAAACTAGAGCCCTTCCCTAACAGATTTATGAATATCAAGGGCTGCCACTCAGAGCTGTCAGACCTATATCTATTCCATCTGGGCATTAAGATATAGTAAACACTAGTTTGGTTTTGAAGTTCAAGATGGACTCTATGGGGAGTTTATTGGGTCATATCAGCAATCACGGTTTGAGCCTCATGTGGCCCTAGGCATTATATTACCAGGGCAAGGAGAGATTAAAGTTTTGCTTGCAAATCTACAAATGGTACCACTACAAATCTGCCGCCACCAAATAGTGGCATATTTACACTTAATCCCCATTGAAGAGGTTCTTTCAGTTCTTGAATTAGGGTCACTGGAGAAATTTGTTCTGCCTTTCAAACCACAGCTCAGTGTAATGGCAGTTTTATCGCGCAATGAATTAATGGGGCTGTTGGAATCACAGAAGGATAGGGCAATCGCTTTATTTTAAAAATATAATGAGATTTTCACTGTCGATGACCTTGATTTAGGATGCGCACAGGGGGTGGTTCATAAGCTAGAAAATGGAGATCATTCTTCCATCAGGTCAAGGCTGATCCACCGATCAAGGGTGGTGGAAGAAGTAGTAACTGAGGAAATTGACAAGCTATTAGCACAAGAGATGCTTAAACCATTTAAGAGTCCATGGGCTTCTCCTGTTCTTATTGTTAAAAAGAAGGATGGTACTAACCGTGTAGTAATTGACTACTGAAAGCTCAACAGCATCACCAAAAAGGACTCATATCTCTTGCCATGGATTAACGGTGCTTTGGATCAGCTCAGGGGAGCTCGTTACTTCTCAGCAATGGAACTGGTCTTGGGCTACTGGTAAATCGAGTTGCCACCGGTGGAGAAGTAGAAGTACACTGTAATCACATCCAAAGACCTTTTACAACCAACCTGTATGCCACAAGGGCTGTGTAAAGCCACGGCTACGTTTCAAAGGGTGATGGACACTATTCCTGGGGACCTAAAGCTGTCATGCATCCTTGTATACCTGGATGACATTAATGTTTTCTCCCAAACCTTCTCAGAACATCTTGATCATTTAGAAGCTATATTCTGCCAGCTTTCTAAGGTCAACATCAAGATCAAACCCCGGAAATGTCACTTCTTTAAGGACCATCTGGATTATCTGGGGTTTGTGGTTGATGCCACAGGGTTGATACCTCAACAAGCCAAGGTGGTAGCTATACATAAAATGACTCCACCTAATGGCAAGCGGGATATACAGGTCTTTTTGGGAATGGTCAGATATTACTGGCGCTTCATCCCTAAATTCAGCTGTATCAGGGGCCCACTCTTTGAGCTATTAAGAAAGGACACTACGTTTGAATGGACGGAACGTCTGCAACGTGCTCTTGATATGCTTCAGATGGCATTAACCAATGCACCAGTGCTACGTTATCCCAATTTCAAAAAAGAGCTCATTGTTCAGATGGATGCATCCCTTTCCGCTGTTGTGGAAGTCCTATTTCAAAAAGACGAGGAAGGAGAAGAGCACCATCTAGCATACTGTAGTCATAGTTTGAACAGCCATGAGCAAATAATACCGTGACAGATTGGGAGTGCTTGATGGTGATCTATGCCTATAAGCAATTTTGGGTGTATTTGCATGGGGTGACATTCAAAGTTATATTGGATCATGCTTTTTACACTGGTTACAGAAACTTAAAGAGCCTGAAGGGCTTCTGGCACAGTGGGCTCTTAAACCGCAGGCATACAATTTTGTAATTCTTCACCGACCTGGAGTAAAACGCCAAAATGCTGATTGTTTATTAGGATTACCCACAATTGCAATTATGGCGGATCTGAGTGATATGATGTTTGATAAGATGCTTAGTGGCATGTACAACGATGAACCGCCTCCAGTCATCAAGGTATTGGATGGGATAAGGGCCAATTCGTTCCAGAAAAATGGGGAATTATATAAGTGGATAGGGGACACTACTGTGAATATCCCAAGACCTTCCTCCCGCCCAGCTGTTGTCATGAGTGCACATAGGGCCGTTGGGCATGGTGGCATGCGTAAGACGTTGGAATTATTGCTGCCTAAGTATTACTGGGAAAGCTGAACTTCGATGTGCTTGATACTATCTCCTCCTGTCACCAGTGCCAAGTGGAAAGGCCGTTCTGCCAGAAGACCTCATATCATTTAGTGAAGCCACACTTTTCCTAGCATACGGTTTCCCTAGATGCTGTCAGCCCTCTGCCAATGGGAGCTAATCGGTCCAAGTACATTTTGGTGGCAGTTGACCACTTAACCCAGTGGGTTGAAGCCAGGACGATATGAGACTTAGGGGCAGTCACAGTGGCTAAATTCATAATAGAGTGCATCATTCAGCGGCATGGATGACCTCAGTTCCTCATTACTGATAATGGAACTAACTTCACTTCTCTCATTCTTCCAAAGTTTAACGAGCTAATGGCCATCTGAGGGGTTTTGACAACCCCATACCACCCCTATTCTAATGGAATGGTGGAGCGGGTCAATGGGACTTTAGTGAACATTCTCCATAAATTAGTAGTGGATTGACCCTCATATTAGAGCTCCCTTTTGTCCACCGCTGTCTTTGCTTATAATATTAGTTATCATTCGGCCACAGGGAAAAGCCCTTTCAAAGACTATACAACCAACGCCCTGCCCTTCCAGTGCTGCTATACTCCTGTGTAGAAGATACTGGCAGAATGGATCCCCAACATTATTTGATGACTCTAGCTGCCACCTTAATCAGATTGTAAACTGAAGCATACTCGTTTAGTTTAGCCAAGAAGATTAATACTCAAGCTACTGATCAGGTGCAGCGTAGTGGGTTAGCACAGGTTAAAGATGGGAAAGGGTCATATTTCACAATCAACACGGCTTTGGGCAGAAACACAATTTGGCCTGTATCTGGATTGGGCATTCAAAGTTATTGAGAAGACCAAGGTGGATGCATATACTTTCAAGGACCCCACTAGCAGTCAGATCATCAACCAAGCTCATGTAAAATTCCTCTGGGCGTATAAGCAATATGAGCTTATCATCCAGTCAAGGAGGGGGTAATGTCACAATTCCAATATGACTGGACAATAAGTCCTAAGTCATTATGGCGGAATGGATGGAATCCGCCAAGTTTGATCTGAGTTCTAGAAATTTGAGTGCCTTAAAATGAAGCGATACTGGGCTTTTGGGAAATCGCCTCAAATTAGGCAATTGTGAAATTAAAGAATGATGAATTGATGGAACCAATGAGATATGACGAATAAAATTACTAAGCCATGGAAGCGGTAGCATCTGAAGTCACTATAATATAGGTGAGATGAGATGATAAAGGAGTTAGTTGTAGTAATTTAGAGTAAGCGGAAACAGCAAGAGTCTGATTATAAAGTATTTTTAAAAAAAGAGAGTTGTGGGAGCAAAGCTCCATATTTATTTAAAATTTTTTGTTGTTTTGAGGACAACAATTATCATATTGTTGGTCCTAATTGCTCAGTGGATTGAACCATGTGCAAAATCTGTCAGTGTATCTCTTGAATACCACCAATTTTATAACAAGTACCCTGCCTAATGGAAGTGTGCGCTTATTGGTGCACCTGTGCTTAGCACCACTTCCACTAATTGATGATTCCCAAGAATTGTTTAAGTATGACTTTTAAGACTAACCTTTATTGTTAGTTGTCTTCCTTTCCAATAAAATCCCATTGGTTTACACTTTCTTTTAATATGTTAACTAGGGTGAACCTGTGTGCAGATCTCTTTGAGGAGGTCTCAAATGATGCCAGCCTTTTTATCTGCACTAAATTTACTACCACATCTTGAGCAACCCTGGGACGCCCTTGTTCCCTCCAGAACGAGGCACTTAAGCACTCCAGCCCTGATATCAGCTTGGATATGGACATCCTGTTGTGGTCCACCCAAGTATTGTTGTTTGTTTTCTACCTATTAATAACTACCACATTTCACACCCGTATTCCTTATTACTTTAGCACCAGCACCTTCTGCGGGGCTCTTCTCACCTTAATACTGAAGACAAGTTCCCTGGTGTTGTGGCAGTGCACCAAGCACCACCTCGCCGAGAACAGGAGAGTTATATACACTCTTCTGACAAGTATGATATATTTTTTGTGACACAATTTATGATCAAATATGATGGAGTCATCAATATAAAAAAGATTTTTGCTCCTCAATAATGAAGTTCCCTGTAGTAAACATACAGTCTCTAGTAAGAAAAAATATACTCTTGTCTGGTTGAGCACCCTGTTTCTGCTTTGCCTTTACATTAATCTACCTATGGAAGGAATATGAAAAAACTCCTTAACTCATTAGATGCAGCAGAAGGAATACCATTTTATGCTACTGAGAAGGTAAAAATAAATCAGGAGAACAATAAGTGGTTTCTACCAACATATCCTGTGTATACCCCCAAACTGTTTACTACATATCACTGTTGTTAATGAAGTTAATATATCTGAACCAATAAGTTTTACAGGAGACCTTGACCCAGCTTGTCAGCGGCCTATTAAGCTCCTACTCAGAAACTTGACAAATCAAGGATCTTACTCAAGAAAATCAAGAGATTGTGAAAGGTTAATTACTTTCCATCAATAAAATTGACAAGGTAAATTTTAGTAGTACTCACCTTGATCTGTTTTCCTGATAATAATTTAACCTGCGCCTTTCTTAAAATTCAAATATCTAATAAATTAAATCAGAAGGAACTTGAGAAGTGATTTAATCACTTGAAATTATCAATCTTTCTTAACGTCAGATGTTGATTATGGTCACATGTAAGACTAGACGCATAGTATTGACATTGGAGACTCACACCCAATATAATTGAAGCCATATAGGAAGTCAAAGTAGAGTAGCAATAAATAAAGACCAAGAAAAAGCAATTAATGGATGCCAGCTTATTTGTGCCCTCCCAGAGTCCACGGTTGTCCCCACTGTTATTTATAATGAAAAGGAATGTTGGTCACAGAATAGTGATGGATTGCAGGAATCTAACCAGCCTCATTGGGCAGGTTAGCTATCTGAAAAGCAAATTTATGATGTTCTGGACTGTGTCTCCAGCTTGAATTACTTTTATGCGATGGACCTCACCAATGGCTATTTGCATATGGATCTATCGCCAAAGGACCAGGAAAATGCGCGTTGATTTGTACAATAAACTATTTCAAACTACCCATCTCTATCAGGGATTATGCAACGCTCCCACCTTGTTTCAACGGGCAATGGATTACATCATAAATTGATCCCAAATTAAGCTGCATGATTGTCTACCCAAATGACATAATGGTTTCTTGAAAACCTTTACCAATTATCTAGACCACCTCAAGTCATTTTTTAACATCTACAAGAGATCCATATCAAACTGAAGCCTGTGAAGTTGTAAAAACCGTGGGGCTTGTAGTGGTGCACAAGTTTGCTTACCTGGTGTTCATTTAGTTAGCATGGACTTGCTAGGTTTATGATGACAACTAGCCTAGTCAAGTTTTTTTATCTTAAGTAATTCAGTACTACTATGGCTAATACTGATGAGATAAGTTATTTTTGGTCTTACTTTGGCAATTGACACTTAAAAGATAAATGGATTCTTTATATATTTATCTGGAAGAAGAAAAAGATGACAATATATAATTCTAAGGTTAGGCTTATTAGATTAATCAGGAAATATTTATAGGAGAGAGCATTAGAAGACATGTGGTATAGCAATCATGGTGATTACAATTATCTTGGTACACCTTGCAAATAAGAACAGGTTTTAATTTAAAAATGAGAATATTCCCAGCTGACTTTCACAAAGAATAGCGTGATTAGACGCCATTCTAATAAGCTACTCCATTGGCTACTATAATCAATTGTTTTCTGTAAGTAATTGCCCATTTCACAAGCCAAATTACTAATAATCATATTGTTGGTAACAATCCCCAATAAAATTTATTTGCAACCATCATCAGATTAAAATCATCTGTAAATTAAAATTACTACTTTTAATAAGAATTTTTGATGATTAACTGACTGAAATTAAACAAATGTTTCAAAGCTTAAATTATAAGTAGATTATAAAAATGAACAAATATAAAATAAATATAAATTTGATTGATATAAAGCTGGATTATGTGGTCTTAAAAGATTCCCACACATCCCCACGCTTGACCATATTATAAAGAAATGTCTGCGTCTTCTGATAAATCCTGCCATGAGCGGTATGTGTCCAGGTTATTTTAAACAGACGCCAACAACTTTTGAGAGATGTCACAAACTGCTTGAAGAAGAATCATCTATGACTGCGTCAGATCCGGCGCCATGAATCAAGCTTATTCAGCCAGTTTTTCTTCAGTAATTTAAAAAATATCCCCAAATACCAAAGAAGAAACAGGGATGGCAACTGTTTTAACTGATCCTTGGTCACATTTTCCTCCATCCCCTATCGCTTGGTTAGATTTTGAGTATTAGCTAAACTCTTCTTAATCCACTTATAGCTCAAAAATAATCTTCAAAGTTCTCTGAATACATTCTTCCCAATATGGATTAATCATTTCTTTCTGAGAAGATTTGATCCCAGAGTTCCTTATTTGGATCTTTTAATTTTTTATATGTCAACTATGCCATCATCAAAAATTGAGCGTCAAGAGATGAAAACATTTTGAGTTTACCTAAAAGATCTTTGGGGAAAATTGTCCAAGGACCTAAGTATTTTTCTCAGCCTAAGCGACTAAGATTGTGTACTTGATTGATACACCGTGATGTACACTCTGCACTTAGCTGGTCAAGTTGTTTGTACCTGGGACACCAGACTTCCTGATTTACCTAAATTTTATTACTCCTTTCCTTTTTGCTTCCAAGAAGCGCGTAGCTATTGCCTCCCAGATGCAGTTCATTGTTTACATGACTACTTTGTAGTAGGAATTACTTGGTGATACCTCCTAATGATGGCTATAATTGGCGGCAGGATCTGACAACCTTCTGCACATATACCTTGCTCAGTACTGTCGTATATGCCTAGCATAATCAATGAAATTCATCGTCAAGCACTTGAGACACAACTTCCAGTGCTTGTGCCTTTTAGTGATTATAGAGACTTAATTATTAATTGCATTTTCTTCATTGTTGCTTCCCCTCAATCCGGAGTATCTCATTTATTTAAATTAAGTTATTCTGATTTCAATTCTCTTAATTTAACTTTTCCAAAAATCTCCTAAAGTCCAGTGAAATTGGTTTCGTCTTGGTTAAATCTTGTAAGCATTTTATTACAGATTGACTTCAGTAGCCTCTACTCCGCGATTGTTATACAACCTCATTCCCCTAGAGGCTTCAAAGGCAGGTTTGTACCTCACAAACTGAGGCTCATGATTAAATTAAATTTATTCAAGGTATGGCAATCAAGAAAAGACCTTTACCTATGCTCAAAAGAGTTATAACTTAAGCAAAAAAAATAATATAAAGTCAAAATGAGACAGATGGATCCATTTGGACTGACATGAAATCAAAGAAAATCATAAATAAGTTTGAAGTGGAAACTGCTATACAATTATGGCGGAGGTTGAAGGGGGATTGGGAGGCTCTTCATCCTCATCTGGTGGGGACATGTAATGACACAAAGCTGAGAGCACTGGCGTTTATGCATCATGGAAATGGGGGTCAAGATACATCGATGAATCCCCCCTTGGGTTGGGACCATCTAGTACTAAAAAAAAAAGAAATGGGGGTCAAGATAACACATAGGTGCTTGCAACTCAATGTGTGCGATGAGGAGGGTGAAAATGTAGGTTGTAAGGGCTTTTTCAGCCTCAAAGCGTACCTTGGGTAGGGTGGCAATGGTTGTGAGGTTTTTGTGGGTAATTCGGGTCTTCAGGATGAGCTTTAAAACTGCCAAAACTTTTTGAACTTCTGTATGCACCACCTGACATTAGCGGAGATGTTCTTTTTTATCTTTTGGGAGCATGGTACTAGGGAGGATAGGAGGTGGCAGTTCCACAGCCAGTACTGCAACTGTTTTTTCAATGGCTTTATGGGTTGGGCGACATTCAGGGGAGGCAACTACTTTTTCAGCTAGTTGGTAGTCAATTTTGAATAGGGCGGCATCAGGGCGAAGCACCTAATGGCTTTTTGGAAAGTTGGCCACCTATTCAGTATTGAGGTACATTTCAAATGGAGAAGGCCCGGCCCATTTGTATTCAGGATAAGCTCACCCAATTTATTAACCTCAAACAAGTAATCTCATGGATTTTGGTTAAGTTTGATTGGGTTATTTGCATATGGGTAATATCTAGCGGGTGGCTGGGAGGATGATTTAGAACTTACTATAGTCCATTCTGACTCCTTATTGGCGGGTTCAGGAGAAGAGGTTTGTTGAGGTAATTATTGGTTGATTGATTCAGTAGTTACTATAGCTACTGCCTTGGGAGGACATGGAAGGATAGTGTCTTATTCAAAAAACGTAATTAGATCAGCTATGAGAACATCATGTGAAGAGTCAGATGTGGGGCTGCAGCTTTGGTGATGGAGGGGCAGCAGCATTTCGATTGGTCCAGTTCAAAACAGGTTGGGCAGATGGTGCGCCCTCCATCCACTTGGGATTAGAAGATATGGTCAGGGAAGAGGGGATAATTTTGTGAGGGGGATTTAGAGGCTAGTTCTGTTGATATTGGATGAATAGTCACAAAGGCGTGGGGGCCTGGAGGCGGGTGGCTCCATTGGGAACCACTAATTGTAATATAGGATTAGAACAATATTCCAACAATTTAGCAATCATCTCATTATGGAGAATTTTGGGTGGTTGGTGAGTAAGGATGCTTAAACTGAACCACAAGGGTGATATCAGTGGTCAACCAGGTTAAGTAGTTGGTAGGGAGGTGCCCTGGAACACCAGGGGAAAGGTAGCTGCTACTGCAGCATCAGCCTCACTTGAGAAGCTGAGATCTATATACCCCTTGAAGGGGTGAAGTTGATGAAGCCTGCAGGCTGCATAACAGCTGGACTAATTTGATAATAGCTTTGTCTGAGTAGGGGAACAACTTACCATAATCAACCAAAAGGGCAAATTTTATGTTGCTCTGGGGAGCACGAGTGGGCAACTTGGCATTGCCTGGGTTTGGGAGAGATGTAAGGCTAAGTCCTTAGGTGGGACATAGCATCCTAAAAATTTGGAGGGCTAACTGAGCCAGACCGAGCACGTTTCAGCAATGGACAAAAAACATTAGGAGGTGGTGCACCACTGACCCATGTGGGGGCAGCAGGCGTCAATCACATTGACATAGGTAACATGAATAGGGCGTCAACAAGTAAATCTGTTTTTACTAAATTTCAAGCTACAATTTGACCAAAGATGGGTCAATCAAGAGCTCCTGAATAAAATAAAAAATAGAAAAAATAAAAAAAATAAATTAAGTTCTCTTTTTTCTATCCTTTTTAATATTCTATTAATTTATCTTATTTTTCAACATTTGGTATTTTTCTTTTTTATCCTTCAAAACTATTTCTTTAAAAAATTTATTATGTACTTGATTAATTATACAACCATTATAACATTTTTGATCATATAGGCACCAGTTGCCAATTTTGTAATAACCTCAGATGGTCCTAATCATAATTCATCCAACTTGTTTCATTTTCCAAACCCATGAGTATATTTAAAATGACACATTTACTAACAGAAAATTTATTAGGCTAGGCTGTACATATTTCGGTTTTCTTATCCTAAGCCCTTCATCAATCAGTTGTATCATAAGCTTGAGACTGAAAGTTGACTATGATGTTTGATAGCCAATACAATAATTTCTTCAGCTCCCCCTGGTGTTGGCTCCACCACTGAATATAGGGTGGTGGTAAAACTACTAATCGACCATATAATAACTCAAACGGCGGTTTTCCTGTCAACAAGTGAAGCTGATACAGCACAAAAGGTCACTGGGCTCAGATAAGATGCCTACAAGGGACACTTTACCTGAGACCATTTTCTTCAGCATAGCGGCCTAAATACTATTCACTTGTTAAGCAACCTCATTAATTTCAGGCTAATAAGGAACTGATATTACCCTTTAATTCCCATCAGCTCATTCCGTCAGAGAATAATGAAAGAGGTGAAATTCGTCCCATTATCACACAACATCCTTTGTCTACAACCATGTCAATAAATCACTTTCTCAAGGATTGACCTCGCAGTACTCGTGGTGTCTGATCAACTCAACGCTCTCATTTTTGCCCACCTCATAAGACGATCAATGGTGACAATAATGTAGTCTACTTTTTCAGTACTCAAGCTCAGAGGCCCCATTGCATATATGGAAACCATGTGTCACACAAAACCTGTTTTACAGTCAGTACCCTGTCACATCCTTATGCAGTTTATAGGTCAACACTCCATGCAACAGGCTCTGAAATGTGCAACGTTGTAATTTAATGATTTCCAATAGTAGTATTGTCAGATATGCTCTAACGTTTTCTTTAGCCACCATGGCCAACAACTTGTGCATGGCCCAAATAATTTCCATTCACTCAACAGCATGGGAAACAAAAGCCTTATGTCGCTGCTATTTTTAAACTGTCCATTTGCAACTTCCATTTTCTCCTTGGCCTTTTACAACGCTATT
Organism: Massospora cicadina; assembly: GCA_022478985.1. Lineage (NCBI taxonomy): Eukaryota > Fungi > Entomophthoromycota > Entomophthoromycetes > Entomophthorales > Entomophthoraceae > Massospora > Massospora cicadina. Next base: position 132,579 of record JAKSZP010004091.1, on the reverse strand, counting down.
TTTATTACTGCTTGCTCATCCTATAACTCTTCTTGAACCATTTGGTCATACAGGTCATCAGCTGATATTGCACAGTAAGAACGGCTAGTAACCTGGACAATCTGTTGTCATTTTATTTCCTGCCTCCAGTGCGATATTTGCTCTCACAATCATAAACCTGCAGTTTTAAAGCCCACTGAGCCAATCTTTCATCAAATTTCTTCAAATTATGGAACCACTAGAGAAAGGCATGGTTGCTAATGACCTTTAAATGAATCCCATGAATTTAGAAGCGATGCTGCTCACAGGCTTAAGTGACTTCAAGACACTTACGCTCAGAGACTGTATAATTTTCTCTCAGCCTTTGATAGTTTGAAGTTAATGTGATCCAAAGGATGTTCTTCTCTGTGTTCATCCACTTGGCTGATTATGGCCATATCACTGCAAGTGATGCATCTGACTGAATTATGAATGGTCTCTCAGAATTTGGATACTTAAGGTTATGACTCACTGTCAAATACTTTTGTAATTTATCAAAGGCGTTCTGGGACTCTTTTTTTTAAACAAACCTTTTCTTTGGATCCTTCAAGAAGTGGAATAATGGATTAGCTTTCTTTGCGAAATTTTTATTGAATTGGAAATAATAGCTGACCATTCCTCAGAAAACCTGGACATCACAAACAATCCTGGGAGTCATTATCCATTCTATGGCCTTCACCTTCTGTGCCTGAGAGTTTATTACACATACTATTATTGATGAATCCTAGGTACTCTAATTCTTCTTTGAAAAATGGCATTTTCACGGTTTGATCTTCTGTTCCGCTGAAGCATCATTAAATACTTTTCTAAATGATGTAAATGGCCAATAAATGTGCAGCTGTGCACGTTGATATTGTCCAAATAGACTTAGATTCAGGTTATTTGAGAAAACAAAATTATATCATTGCTAGTGGAAAATTTTGGGTGCATTGCTTAAGCCTTGAGGCATCCTTATAGGTTAATACAGATCATATGCCATTATTGTAGCACTTTTCTAGGTCTTCTGGCGGCATATCAAACTTTCAGTAGCCAGAGATTAAGTCCATTGCCAAGAAGAGTTTAGACCCCTAGTTAATCCAACGCGTCGTTGATCCTTGATAAAGGATGTGATTACTTGTCATAATTTTTTAATTGATGGCAATTAATCATGACTCTTCTTGACCCACCTTTATTCTTGACTATAAGAATCAAAATCTCCCATGGGAAAGACAAAGGAAGAATTATTCCATGCTCTGAGATCTTAATTTCCTCAGCAAACACTTTCTCAGATTTTAAGACCTCCAAATGAGTCTGATCCTGTTTGGTCCATCCTCGCCAGTCTCAACTCTATGTAACACGTTCTTTGCATAACTTAAATTATGATCACCTTGTGAAAAGATAATTTGATATTTTTTTTTGATAAGGCCAAACTTCATCATTTTGGTCTTTTTTGAAACCTGCTATTATGTCTCTTTCAACTAACATATAAATGCTGTCAGATTTTCCAAGTAATTCTAGTTAGTCAAATTCTCTGAATTTGTGGATGGAACGAATCTCCAATAGTGGATTTAGTTGTTTGAACGCAACTACCTTATGGTGCTTGACTTCCATTGGAGTTTTCTTAAGATAGATACAAGGATATGAATCTCCTTTTGACTGGGGTTAAAATCCTTGGAGCTACCCTAGGTTCAATCCGTGATCTTTGCCAAGGAGATTAAATATCCCCATATATATGTTCTTAGATTTCAAATGTAAGCCCTGTTTTCACGACTTTCTACATTACTGGCAGAATAGTTGCATCCTCTTTTGCTTGATTGAATTTTACGATTTTTGTTTATGTACTTTGGTAATTTTTAGCCCTTCTTGCCAACTAATTTTATCTAACAGGTAGGAATCTACCTTTGTATACAAGTTTATAACGTTGTTCTTTTACTGAGGGGCGCATTTCATTCCCGTTGGTATATTAATGTTAACATATGGCCCAGAATCACCAGAGTATCTTCTTCAAAATAACACTTGACTCCATACTTATGCATGAAACCAGCTAATAAGGATGTTGTAATTCTGGTTAGTTAGAACAATTTCTGGAACTGACACGACTAAGGATCCAAACCATAGGATCAAAGCACTATAAGCCCCACAAGAATTAATTGTTTCAATACCAGCTGCCCACACTGCTTTTGATGCTCCAAATCCAGAAGGGCTTTTGACTTCTTGACCAATATAGTAGAGACTATATTAATCTGCGCTCCATTGTCAATAATTGCTTTGAAAGGTATTGTAAATCTGGGGGAGCACCCCATGTGCCTTTATTGTGCAAAATTTCCGTTTTGCACTAAAAAGGAGGTAAAGAGGGCGGCCGTCCCCCTCATAACCCAGAGCGATTTGTCCCAATTGGTGGACAATAGAAGGGTGACAGTGTACCCCCTCTAGGTGGCCTTTTTCCCCTATCTTACCACATAAGAGCTACTTCAGTCCATTGGGGGGTGTGTGGAAGTGGCGGCGGTGAGAGGACACTGCCAGAAGGAAAGTGGAGAAACCTATCCCCAATGACAATTTCAGGGTCCACGAAGAGTTGAAAAATCTGAATAAATTAAAGATCTAACGCCTGTGGGGTTGAGGGTGATAAACCCCTTCAATACCTGATGGGACCATGCTACGCAGCCTGGCCATGGGTGTAACCAGCCGCCTACTGAACGAAGCATCACTGATCTTCCAAGCGGAATTGCAGTGGGAGGAATAACTTAGTGGCGAGATTTGATTAAGAGTCAGCTGGCCAGCGAGGTCAATTTGTCATTGATTTAGTTGCAAAAACTCATACCAAAATTGGTTGTGATCACGATACCCTTGTTAATACATTCCCATTATTCCTTAAGTCATTTAGTACATAAGACAACCATGCCTCAATGGTATGGTTGTTGGTCAATTCTCAATTTTTTAAAATAAACAAATCCCCTTTCCATCCAATTTCGAGGCTATAAAGTTTTTCTATTTTCTGTAGTACATCTATCCATAAGCATGTTCCTAACGTTGCACAACGACTGGGCCTCAGTAACCATTATTACAGCCAAGTGTCTACCCTCATTGAATGAGATTATCAAGTGAGTGGCCTTTTGGGTATATCCACGTTTGTGCGCCCTTTGACGTTGAGATGTCCCATTAGAGTTGTAAATTAATTCTCCTCACTGGCAAGGTTCCATGACCTCGCCACTCACTCTGCAACCAGTAGCACCTCAGTTCATCCAGGACCCTCTGTGGGTCCCAAGAAGTTAAACACGGTGGAATCCGCTGTCACTGCAGCAGCCACAGTTTGGTTACTAGTAGGAATGATGGTGATGGTGGCTGCCAATAGCCATTCCCTAATTGCTTCTCTCCTCACCCGCTACCAGGTTGTTTGGATGGCATTGCCCCGGCATTCTGGGTTGCTTTCTGGGTGCTCATGGACCCTGACTGGCAGGCAGTTTCAATCTCAATTGCTTCTTCTGTGACATGATTGAATGGCCCTTAGTGTCCGCCTTTCACCCTTCTGTTAAAGTCAGTGATGCAATAGTCTCCAATTAGCACATAAAACTACAGCTAGTGCTCCATCTTGTGCTGTTTGTGTGGTTGGTTGATGCATCTTTTGTATGCTCCCACGTGGTGGTAGGGGAGCTCCTCACTGAGTATTTTGTCCTAAAGGTTCCAGTCCAGATCTCACCCCACCCTCGTGGGGTGGGCTCATCCGTTTCATCTGTGGAGATTTTTAATCAGGTGTTGGATGCCCTCGCCAAGCTGAAAGTACAATTTTTGACTAACAAAACGGCCTCAGCTTCTCTGACAGATGCGCAATGGAGCTTGGCTTTGTTGGACACTGTAGAAGGTGATGCTCACCAATGGGAGCACAGAATCTTATATTTGGCCACCCAAGTGAAAATTCAACTCCACTGATTAAGCTGGTGCTGTCGGCTGTGCAAGCACTGGTCGCGCAATCAATTCTCCTGCTCCAGTTCTTTTTGCTTGTAGCTAAAGTGTCAAATCTGGCTTTGTTTGTGGAAAATTTCCACGATCATGCCCAAGGACTTGGGCTCCCCTTGGACATAGTCATAGCAGTACTTTGTGTTGCTTTGGACCGTCAGGAAATTATATGACTCGACAATAAGGCTAAATTTTTATTGGTAAATCATCAATAATCCGCCAAGATCAAGTTTAGCACATTAACTTACTATTATTCGTTATGGTTCAATGCTAAGAAAATTGACCTTGACAAACTATGGGAATTCTGACAGTTTGCTAATAATGAGACAAGCATGAGGGAAATTGGAGGAGCTTAGTAGCTGCATAGATGGGCCGAAGAGTGGCCAAATAGATGAGTGAAAAGGGGGAAATGAAGAAAGAAAGAGGATCTTTTCTAGTTTATATCACGCAGTGGAATCTACAGTAAGATTTCATGAATAACGGTAGTGGACTCTGACATTGAAAGTAAAGATCGTGTGTGCTGAAGTATTGGCTTCAATTTGTATATTATTCCATTTGTTTAGAGGATGACGATCCTCATATCATTCTCCCGTTGTATCAGTGGGATTAACCTCTGTGCAACAATTCGCCAAGTACTATCCAATCCGCCATAAGATCAACAGTGGTACTCACTACAGGGGACCGCTGATCCAATCAAAAAGCCAAGTTATCCAACCATGGCACACCCTGTTAGCACTGACGGAAAAATGTCCTAAACTACTGAGTCATTACAGTACGCTGTCATCAAGCTCGCTTTGAACACTTTTGCTGAGCCTAAGATGAGCCCCTTCATGAGCGTAAAGTGGCAATGGATCTTCTTAAAGAAGTTTTTAGTCAACTTCATGTTTTTGATCAGCAGAATAGACAATTATTGAACTTCCGTGACAATACCATTGAGCGGCTACACAGTGTGGAGTGGCAATTACAGGCTACCTCATATTCCCAGAGTCCCTTCAGGGAAGCTGAAGAGCAAAAAGGGGATGATAGTGAAGGACAGTGGCCTCAAGCCAGTAGCAAGAGTCAGTTTACATCTAGCAAAATCTCAGAGGCTGATTGCACCTTGCCAAAACGGTTTTCTACCGTATTTGTTGTGTTGCCAAGGGAAGAGGGCCAGGCTGCTTCAAAACCTGCAGACAAGCCGAGTTCTGCTATTCCAATGTGCCCTCCCTTCAGCGAGAAACAAGTTATGCCTCCCAAGCCATGCCCTAGTTTTCACCTAGAGCTCAAGCTATGAGCAGGATGAGGACGTATGCATTGACAAGTTGCCTCTGTTCAATCAGGATGGAAATATGCATGGCTTCTTCAACTTGTTTGAGTTTGTGGTTGAAGGAGCGTCAGACTTCTGTAAGGCTAAGCTGCTGATCTCTATTCTAGACGCTGAAAACGCTGACCAAATTACCTGCTATCTGGGAGATAGTTCTGTCACCTACCAAGAAGTTAAGGATACCATGCACGATTGTTCAGGGGCATAGAGAAAACGTCCCAACAGAAGGACGACTTTTTAACAATGGGATTCCAGCGTAACGAGACTCTGACAGCGTTTGCTTATTGGTTTACTCAGATGCACACATCTTGGTGGGAGCGGGTATGCTAATCAAGGCTGATGTGAGAATCAAAAATGACCTTGGCGGTAAAGCACCACTGTGAATTTTTACCTGCTATGGCGCTAGTCCAGTAGTAGGATGTACCCTTGCTCAAATTGTCAATAATCTGCATAAACTAACAGCAACGTTCAGCCCTCCTAACCATGACCAGAAGCCTACAATGGCCCCTGTGGGACTCCCTCCTTGAGCGGTATGAACTGGCCTTCCCCAATTCTGATGAACATCACCCAGCCATCCAATAACTTTTTACCTCAATTGCATTCAAATTACAACCCTGCGGCAAACCTCAGCCTGTACCTTATGCTGATACTCGGGCTAAGGCCCCTCTGTAGTAACTTGCTATTCTTGTAGTTGTCTTAGCCATATTAGAATCCACTTCCCTACCAAATGGTAAGTTCATGTCATGCAGTCAGACCATTATTATCAGGGATAAAAGACCAAGCAGAGTAGAGACAGGACTCTCTACTTCCGCTAGGTTAGTTACTAAAGTCCCTTTTGAAATGGTCAAGTCGTTTCTGATGAGGATCTCCAATATGATGATGAACTATTATATCAGCAATTATCTAACAATGTGCACATGTTGACTTATGCTCAATATAAAGAGACCGCCGCAAAGGAGGATTGCCAAGGTTTTTAGAGCCTTACACATGTCAAATCTTAGGTCAAGCTACCTCTGACAAACCTCAACCTTCATTGGATGCGCCCTTGCTGAAAGGAATAAAAGCCGTGATCCCTGGTAGATGTAATCATTAAGGATGTCAAGATTATTATATAACTGGATGATAAGCCTAAAATAGCCATGTCAGATTGGTGAGAATATGCCAACCATGATACTAGTTACGATTATTTGAGCGCCTTGAGATGAGGCGATTTTGGGTTGTAAATGGTTATTTTTGAATTGCCATCATATAGGGCGATAAGGCAATGTCAACATTTGACAAATATTGAGTAGATCGCTTTGAAATAGAGCAAAGAAGATTGAGAATACCATACTCTGCCTGAACCAATGAGATATGGCAGAATTGATTAGCTAAGCCAAGGGGGAAGGCGAGTCAGTAGAGCATACGGCTACCAACCTGAAGGTTGCGGGTTCAATTCCTGCCCTTCGCACATCAATCGGGGTGCCAGCTGAAGGAAGCTATTGGCAGTTAGTAAGTATAATAACACTAAAACCTTACCCATGACGTAACCAGAAAAATCCGAGTCCCAATCCGGAGGTGAAAAAAAAAAAACTTTCTATGACAGAGTTGACCCTGCTCAGGTTTCATGTCGATACTTTCTCTATTTTGGTAATGTCCGTCCCCTGGTCAGCTTGCCTCAAATAAATAAAAATTAGCTAAGCCAATAAAATGGTATCATCCTAAGTTGCTGAGATATAAGCGAGATGAGCAATTGAAGAAAGAGGATTTTTAGTAGTGTTAAGAGAGTAGAACAACAAGTAACTACTGTATATTACATAAATAAATTGTCATTGGCACAATTGCTCCTATATTTTATTATATTTTTAAGTTTTCTGAGGACCGGCGATCACCATAGTGTCCATCCAATTGCTCAGTGGTCAACCCTGTGCAAAATTTCCAGCATATCTCAAACAATACTGTCAATTTATAACAGTGGCGCTCACTACAGGGGGCCATTTAACAACCATTAAAATAAAAACCAACAATCCCCTATCTGCAGCCATTGTCTTCACCAAAGGAGATTTGTCCTGAATGGCTGCGCTGGCCAAGACTGCGGAACATAAACTTGATGTTGATGCCATGCTTAAAAAACAAAGAGGAGTTACTTCAGGAGCGTGCCAAAGAAATGAATCAACTTGGAAGTGCGGCTAGTCAGTTGTTGATATTTGGACAGCAGAACAGGCAGCTCGTTAATCACCTGGATGATGCTACTGAATGACTACACTGCACAGAGCAGAAGACAATACCTACCTTTTGCCCACCTCGTCCCCACTGGGAAGCAGAAGAACAAGGGGTCGCTAGGTAAGGATCTTTTTATAGCGAAAATGAGACTGGATACTCCGCTGAAGAGTTTTTCTCTAAAACCACATACAGCAGAATCTACTTGAATAATGATGGATGCTCTGAAGATGATTATGTTTTGACCCAACAAAATTACAGGTGATGGCAGTCCTGGCCGCTGAAGAACCCTACATTACCCAAAGAGCAGCAGGGCCTTCTGAGCCAGCCCTCTTCAAAATCCCAGTATAGGCCATGAGAAAATCTAAAGTACACTTCTATGGCTCGCAGTTATGAGTGGTAGAAGGAGATCTGCATTGACAAGCTTCCTCCATTCGACCACAATGGAAACATCCATGGTTTCTTCAAACAATTTGAATTCTTGGTGGAAGGAGACTCTTATTGGAGGAAGCCAAATTGCTGATATCCGCCTTGGATGTTTGGAGTGCCAAAAAGTCACCTGCTACCTTCCAAGCAGTTCCATTACCTACCAATAGATGAAGGATACTGTGCTGAAGTTGTATGGAGGTACCGCAAAGATGTCTCAGTGAAGGGCGTAATTCTTGACCATTGGGTTCCAACGTAATGAAACCTCTCCGCGTTAATGACTTATTACATCAGAAGCCCATGTGCAAATTGGGGCAGGGAATTTATCTGAATCTGATGTGTGAAATGTGATAATCTCTGTGTGAAGCCATACTTTGAGCTTTACAACGTGATGACTCCAATCTTGGATGATGACGTATCCTGCTCAAGGTTGTTCAGTTTTTGCGTCGATATCCGCTACCTTTCCTATCACCCAATACTGAGTGGAAACATACTTCCATCACAGATTCTTTTGTTTGGGGAATTTAATAGTCCTGTTAAGCTCCCGTCTAGTAACCCTCATCTTTATTTAACTACACGCTCATCCTCAGCTGAGCTACCCCCAGATGATAACTTACGCTATGAACCTTCCTATGATAATCATCAAAAACCCAATTACCAACCTGGGCCTAATTACGCTGACCTTCAATGGTCCAGCTACTGACCTGACCCTAATTATGCTGATCATTAGCAGTCAAATTATCTGCATATGCCAACTTACAAATACTGAGGGCATGGACCCTACGGGGAGAATTGTTTTGAATTTGGTCACCCCTAAGTCAACTTGCCTGAAGCTTCCCCAAACCGTTAGGTCCACTATGTACAGAAGGACTAATACTACCAGGGAAAAGATGGAGTGTATAGAGATGTGACTCTCTACTTCTGCTATCCCAACCCCAAACGTCTCACCTGAACCAATTACAGTATTTCCAGCAGAAGTCTCACAGTATGATAAAGGGTTTTTATATCAGCAGCCACTCAGAGGAGTGAATGTATTGACCCAGGCACAAGCCATAGCCGCAGCGGAAGAAGGACCTTTAGAGCAACTAAAGCCTTACACCTGCAAAATTATTATCAGCCTTCTTTGGACAAGATGGACCCAGCCGCGGATGCACCCATCCTAAAAGATGTAAACGTCGTCCTTCCGGTTGATGCTATCATTAAAGGATACCCCAAAGTCAGTGGGAGGATTATGAGCTTCCTTGGGAAGCAAGACCCCTTAAATGTCCACATATTAAGAAATCAATATTCTTCTTAATCTGAATGTACCTACTGTGACATTTCTGTAGCAAAAAAATGCATCTGCGCTATAATAGATACAGGCGCCCCAGTCGATATAGTTTCTACTAAGCTGATGGCAAAGTTTACATTAAAGCTTGATGTAGAACACCAAATGGCATATGGGACCACTGGAGTGAATAGCACGGTCTCTGAGGGTGCATACAGCACGCTACCTTTGTGGTTTGGGTCAATTGCTGTATTAGCCCCAGTAATAGTGTTGCCAAAAATTATTATGGTCTGTTAATTGGAACCGCTTTTATGTGACACTTTGGTGCTGTCATTGACATAACAGAGGAGATGTTCAAACTTTGGGACAGCAGATCCCAATTTACTTTACCTCTATTGGAGTGCCAAAGGATCCAGTGCACACGGGATATATTAACCTTGCATACAGTGACGGTGATTCCAGTTTGCTACCATTGACTGAAGAGTAAGATTCGGGACCTTCCCCAGCAAATATATGAATACCAAGGGCTGCCGCTCAGTGCTGTCTGTCATATATCCATCCCCTCCAGACACCAAATAATAAACACTAAATTAAAGGTGGAAGTGCCAGCTGGGCTTTATGTAAAGGTCATTGGCCCTTTTCAACAATTGCGGCTGGAGCCACGTGGCTCCAGGAATTATACTCTTGGGTCTTGGGGAGATCAATGTCCTATTAGCAATCATACAGAATGAACCATTGAGAATCCGCCGGCATCAAATAGTGGCATATTCACATATGACTCCTGTTGAGGAGGTCCTTTGTGTTCACAAGTTCAAGTTGCTGGATGAATATGGTCTGCCCATCAAGACTCAGCTTGGCCTAGTGGCGTTATTACCATGAAAAATTTTAATGGGGTTATCAGAAGACCAAAAAAGATCAAGTGTCAGCTTTATTCCAAAAATATATGAAGATCTTTGCCATTGATGACCATGATTTAGGGTGCGTGTGGGGAGTGGTCCATTGAGTGGATACTGGGGATTATCCCCCCCATCAGGTCTCAGCCAATCCTCCAGTCTAGGGCAGCTGAGGAAGTAGTATCAGAAGAGATCAAAATGTTACTGTATCAAGGGATGCTTGAACCATCCAAGAGTCTGTGGGATTTGCCCGTTATTATTGTAAAAAAGAAGGACCGTACTAACCAGGTAGTAATAGACTACCAGAAGCTCAAAAGCATCATCAAAAAAGACTTGAATCCCTTGCTGCAAATCAATGATGCCTTGGATTGATTGGGAGGGGCTCACTACTTCCTGGCAATGGACTTGATATTGAGCTACTGGTAAATCGAGTTGCCTGCAGTGAAACAGGAGAAGTGTGCCATTATCACGTCCAAGGGGCTTTTCCAACTGACCCCTATGCCTCAAGAACTATTTAACGCCCCAAATACGTCTCAGCGGGCCATGGACACCATTCTCGGTTATCTGAAGCTGTTGTGTGCCCTCATGTACCTTGAATATTAATATCTTTTTGTGTACATTCTCTGAGCAACTTATCCACCTGGAGGAGGTCTTGCGCCAGCTTGTGGAGGCTAACATTAAAATCAGCTTCATGAATGCCACTTTTTAAGGACCAACTTGTGTACCTTGGTGTGTTTAGATGCGAATGGCTGAGGCCTCATACAGCCAAGGTGGAGGCTATATGGAAGATGACTCCGCCAAACAGTAAGAACAATATACAAGTATTTTTGGGGTTGGTCGGCTACTACCGCTGTTTTATACTAATCTTTAGTTGTATTGGAGGTCCGCTGTTTGAATTCCTGAAGAAGGATGCCACGTTTGAATGGATGGAACACTGACAATACTCTTTTGATAAACTTTGAATGGTGCTAATCAGTGCACCAACGTTATGCTACCCTAATTTTAATAAGGAGTTTATTATCTTGACAGATGAGTCACTTTCTGCCGTTGGGGAGGTTCTATCCCAAAAAGATGATGAAGGGGAGGAGCATTCAGTGGCGTACTGCAATCAAAGCCTAAATTGCCATGCAGTGTAATTATACTGTGACTGAACGAGAGTGCTTAGTTGTAATATATGAGTATAAGCAATATAGGGTTCTTTTCATGGAGTGAAGTTTAAAGTCATAACAGATTATGCTTCATTACGATAATTGCAGAACCTTAAGGAGCCTGAAGGGCTTCTAACCTGATGAGCTCCAAACTGTAGGATTTTGACTTCAAGAATCTCTACTGACCTGGAGAAAAACAGCAGAACGTCAATTGCTTGTTGAGATTGCCAACCCTTGTTGTTACAGCGAATCTCAGTGATGTTATGTATGACAAAAATCTTGGCAAAAAAATTATGATGACTAATCGGTCTAGTCATCAAGATACTAGACGGAATATTGGGCCAATACATTCCAGAAACATGAGTTTTACAAGCGGATAGGGACACTATCATGAGTATCCCAAGACCTTCCACCCAACCTAATATTATTATGAGCGCACACCAAGCTGTTGAATATGGTGGAGTACATAAGACCCTGGAATTGTTGCAACCTCTGCACTATTGGGAGAGCATGAACTTTGATTTGCTTGAAACCATTTCTTGCTGCCACCAATGCCAAGTGGAAAGGCCATTGCGCCAGAAGAACTTGTATCAGTTAATGAAGCCCTTTTTGCTTGTCATACAGTTTCCCTTAATGTCGTTGGACCTCTGCCAATTGGAGATAACTGGTACAAGTAAATTCTGGTGGTAATTGGCCACTTGACCAGGTGGGTTGAAGCACAGTAAATACTGATTTAGGGGCAGTTGCAGTGACCAAGTTCATAATGGAATGTATTATCCAGCGACATGGATGCCCTCAGTTATTCTTACTGACAATGGAACTAACTTCACTTCACACAATTTTCTAAATTTAAATGAGCTGATGGGCATCCATGGGGTTCTGATGACCCCATACTACCCAGAGTCTAACAGGATGTTCAAACGAGAAAACGGGACCTTAGTGAACATACTTTGGAAACTTTGTAACAGAATGACTTTCTGATTGGAGTTCCCTCCTTTCTACCGCCATCTTTGCCTATATAATTAGCTACCATTACGCCATGGGAAAGGCCTCTTTCATTTACTATATGGATGATACTCAACTCTTCCGGCATTGCATTATTTTTTCATAAAAGATACTGATGGAATGGATCCCCACCATTATTTGATTACCTTGCAGACACCTTGATTAAATTGCAAATCGAAGTGTACATCCTCAACTTAGCTAAGAAGATCAAGAATCAGGCTACTAATTAGGTATGGCATAGCAGGTTATCTCAGTTATGGAGGGGGACATGGTTCTATTTTATGGCCAACATGGGTTCGGTCAGAAGCACAAATTGGCCAGCATTTGGATTGCCCTGTTTAGTCATTGAGAAAACAAGTGTCAACGCCTATACTATTAAGGACCCTGTGAGCAGTCAGATCATTAACTGAGTGCACGTAAAGTTCCTCCAGGCATATAAACAATAGGAGCATTATCATCCAGTCAAGGGGGGTAATGTCAAGATTCTGATATGACTGGACAATAAGCCTGAAATAGCCACACCAGATTAGTGATAATCCTCTGACCATGCTACTAGTTACGATTATTTGAGCACCTTGAGATGAGGCAATTATCAGTTAAAAAGGATTATTATTGGATTGCCCCCAAATAGGGCAATAAGGCGATGTTGACATTTGACAAATATTGAGTAGATCGCCTTGAACTAAGGTGATATAAATTGATAATACCATATTCTACTGGAACCAATGAGATACGTTAAAACTGAATAGCTAAGCTTAGGAAATGGTATCATCCTAAGTTGCTGAGATATAAGCGAGATGAGCAATTGAAGGAGGAGGAATGCTAGTAGTGTTGAGAGAGCGGAACAGCAAGTAACCGCTGTATATTACTTAAACAAAGTATCATTGGGGCAATTGCTCTTATATTTTATTATAATTTTGTGTTCCAAGGACTGGCAATCCCCTTATTGTCCATCCAATTGCTCAGTTTGTTCAACCCTTTGCAAAATCCCCAAGTATATCTCAAATAATACCACCAATTTATAACAAAGGAGTACCCCTAAGGTCAGTGTAGGTAATATGCAGTACCTTGTAAAGAGAGATCTCTTAGATGGTCACATATCAAATAACCAAAATCCTGCTTATTCTGAATTTACATATTGTGACATTTTTGTTGTAAGAAACAAAGTTTGCATAATTGTATACAAAAGTGCTCAATCAATATAGTATCTACAAGGTTAGTAGCTAAGTTACCACTGAAACCTGAAGTGGGGCACCAGATGATATATGGGACCTCTGGGACTTCCTGCACTGTCTTGTTGGTGGCTTACAGTGCGCTGCCTTTGTGGTTTAGTTTATTGTCATTTTTGCACTAGCTTTTGTGTTGCCTAACAATAAACATGACATGCTGATAAGGGCAGCTTTCGTGCACCACTTTGAGGAGGTCATCAATATGGCTGAGGAGACCTTCGAAATCTTGTTCCAGCAGATCCCAGTTTATTCTAATTTCAATGGCTTACCCAGGATTTCAAGCGGAGGGGACAAGTTTATCTCACATACAGTGACAGTGTGATCCTTTTCCGCTATCAGTGATTGAAAAACAAACTCAGGATTATCCCCATCAGATATATGAGTACCAAGGGCTACCACTTCATTCTGCTGCTACCATATCGATCCCCTATGGCAACCAAGTTACAGTGGTCACAGAGCTAGAGATTGAGATACCAATTAACCTTTATGGTGAGATTCTTGGGCCTTATCAGAAATCACGCTTTGAGCCTTATGTGGCCTCAGGCATACTTTTACCTGGGAATGGGGAAATTAAAGTGTTACTAGCAATTCTACAACGAGGACCACTGAGGATTCGGAGACACCTGGTGGTGGCATATTTGCATTTGAACCCTGTGGGGAAGTCCTTTAGTTCTATGAGTTTAGATCGTTGGATAACTTCAGTCTTCCTATTGAACCCCAGTCCAGCATAATGATGGTGGTTCCACAAAAAACTTTAATAGGGTTATTGGAAAAGCAGAAGAATCGTGTACTATCTTTGTTTAAAAATTATTGAAGAATTTTTCAGCTGATGATCTTAAGCTGGATGCACTTAAAGCATCGTTCATTGGGTGAACACTTGGGGATCACCCTCCCATTTGATCTCGGCCAAAACAGCTGCTTGCAGGTCACGAAAGAGGTAGTTTATGATGAAATAAGGAAGCAAATATATCATGAAATGCTAAAGTGTCTAAAAGTCCCTGGGCTTCGCCTGTATTGATTTTTAAAAAAAGGACAGCATAAACAGGTAGAAATCAATTACTGAAAGACCAACTTTATCACCAAAAAAGGTCTCATACGCTTGTGTGTATCAGTGATGCTTTAGATTGACTGAGTGGAGCTTGCTATTTCTCAGCTATGGACCTAATCTCAGGGTACTGGAAGATCAATTTGCCCATGGTGGAACGAGAAAAGTGTTCTATGATCACCTCCAAAGGGTTATTTCAGCCCACCCATATGCCGAAGGGGCTGTGTGCGCCCCAGTTACGTTCCAGAGGGCTAAAGACATTATTCTAGATGATCTCAAACTGACGTGGTCCTGGTTTACCTTGACAACATTAATGTCTTTTCACAGATGTTTTTGGAGCACCTTGACTATTTGGAAGAGGTAATCTGTAAGTTTGAAGAGGCCAACATCAAATTCAAGCCCCACAAGTGCCACTTCTTTAAAGACCTAATATAAATATCTCAGGTTCGTGGTAGACACTGTGGGACTCAGATCACAACTGGCCAAGGCAGAAGCCACGTGAAGAATGAGTCTAACCTAGCACCAATCAGTATATAAAAGTGTCTCTAGGAATAGTCAGGTATTACCAATGGTTTATTTTCAGCTTTAGCTGCGTAAGAGCTCTCTCTTCGAGCTCCCAAGTAAGAATACCGCTTTTGAGTAGACAGAACAGCGACAAAATGCCTAATAACACTCTGGATAGCGTTGATTAGTGCCCCAGTGTTTCAGTATCCAAACTTTGAGGAATAGTTCACTTTCCAAACAGACGCTTCTCTTTCCACTGTTGGAGCGATATTGTCCCAACTGAGATGACGTGGTGGAGCACCCTATCTTTTTCTGCAGTCAGAGTTTGAATTGCCATGAGAACATTTACACTGTGTGGAACAGGAGTGCTTAGCTGTAATCTACACATATAAGTAGTTCCAGGTATACCTTCATGGAGTAAAATACAAGGTTTTTATTGACCACGCTTCATTGCGTTGCTATAAAATCTTGAGAGCTTGAAGGACATCTTTCTCGATGGGCCCTCAAGCTGCAGGCCTACAATTTTGAAATAATTCAATTCCCTGGCGCAACTTTTTCTTTCCGCTTGACATCATTTTTGAGCGAATTTATTAAAGGTATTTGTTAAATTTTATCATCACCACCCACACCGTATCTGTTTTCCATTTATGTCAGCAGATCTGCCACCTGCTGCTCCAGTGTGGGGCAGCGGAGCTCCAACTGCTAGCATTTTCCGCCCAGCAGGCAAATTTGTGCGGACTGGCTCATCCAGTCCGCCTAATGCATTGGGCCTATTTGTCCCTCCAAGGGACTTATTACTACACTTAGCGTAAGTCCACCCAAAATCGCCCCCACCCACTTGCCCTACCCCAATCCAATATTTGCTTTTGCCTCCAAGTTGAATATGGGCATCTCTTCCCATATGCTGACAAAGCAATAATTGAGCTGGCGACGTCCACATTTTCACCAGCGGGAAATATTGACTTCTGCCCTTATAAGGGCTATTTTGATATTGGTTTTCCCACTGAAGAGGATGCAGCAGCAGCAACTACAGACTTAAATTATAGAGAACATACCTATCACCACAACCTGTACACGCCTCCCCAGTGACACCACAATGGTGGTGACCTTTGCAAACCTTCCTTTGCGCCTTCCCCCTCAAACATCTATGAAGAATTGATGATGGGGTTGTCCAAATATGGTACAAACCCATCCTCCACTTCCTGGTCCCAAGAGGAGATGAGCAGTTAGTGGCACCATGGGCAATGGCCACCATTACCCTTAACAGCCAACCATAGCCCAGCACACCCTACCACGAGCCCATATCCCATCTCTACCAAATCACTTCTTTTGGGCTCATATTGACAACGGTCACACCGTTTGCCCACTCTGCCATGAGTTGATCATTTCAAAAAACTGTAGTTAAAATTTAAGACAAGTGGAATCCGCAAATCCCACACATGAGGCCACACAAACAGCGTTTGAATGGGGATTTTGTCTGCCCCCACCCCCTCCAGCTGAACGCTCAAAAATCAACAAAACCTTTGCAACCAAAACCTATGCCAGCTTAATTTCTCGCAATATACCCAATCAGGAGCAGATTTGGACCCAAATTCAATCCAACCAATTTCACGCCACAAAACTTACCCAACCAAAACCACGTCCCTCTGAATCAATCATGATCAACCAAAATCCCTGGGACTTATTGGATGAATTAACTGAATATGAGGAAATTGTCCCACCTCCCGACTTTCCATTAATTTGGAACCATATCTACCTTCAGATTTCGATACCCCATTCCCGTCCAAAAAAGATATCCCCAAACCCACTTCTACCCTATTCTTGAGTGACCATCAACTTGCCAAGGCTGCAGTGGCCTCTCCTGATAGCTGCCATCTCCGCGAATCCATGGCACTATCTGTCACTGCATTTAATGAAGGGCAACATTTAATCAATTACCCCACCGATTTCCCTGAGGTTGCAAAAGTGGAAATTGAAAATTTAAGGGAAACTGCCATCTCTGCTATCAAGAAAGTGGTTGCACTGGCAGAATTTTCCCCCACCACGCGCATCACCAGAGCCAATATCACAAAATTTTCCCAGCTTCCTGATGCATGCATACAAGCTGAACACCATGTTGCTGAATTCCTGGAGGCTATGCTTCAGGCCCAGATTGTTACCAAAGAAGTTAACGATTTTCTATTTTGCCTCAACCAACATCCTGCGGATGCCTCAACCCCTTTGCTCTCAGCTTTGATCCACTTCTTCATTCAGGAAGATGAAATCGATAAACCATCTGATTCCTCCTCCCCCTCTGCCATGGTGGGATAAGCGGTTCACTACTGCTACACCTGGTAGGTTAATTTTCCTTCTCGTTTTGGTGTCTCGCCACGCATTTAGGGCGTTTGGTTTGTGTGTTCAGTTGTTATTTTTATATCATTAATGTCCATCCCCTGGTCAGCTTACCTCAAATAAATTTCAATACCCTGGCGCAAAGCATCAGAATGGTGACTTTTTATCTCAGTTACTGATGATCGCTGTAATGGCGGATCAGGTTGACTTGTTATATGAGAAGATGGTCAGTGGAAAATAAGCCAACGAGCTGCCTCAAGTTGTTTGGGCACTTGGCAGAATGTTGGCTGATACAGTTCAGAAAAATGATGATTATACAAACGGATTGGTTAGGATATTCTAAGTTTCCGTGGCCCTCTGCTTTGACTAGCCATTTTTTGAGCGCGCATAAGGCAATAGGCCACAGAGGGCAACACAAAACGTTAGTTTTCTTGTGTTAACGCTATTATCTGTAGAGTATGAACTTCGATGTCCTTGAAGTGATTTCTTGTTACCACCAATGTCAAGTATAGAGCCATTCCACAAGTAGACCTCTTATTGGTTGGTGAAGCCCCAGTTAGCATGGCACATGGTGTTCATTAATATTATGATGCCCTTACTGATGGGCACAAATCACTCCAAGCTTATCCCGGTAGCAATAGATCATTTCACAAAGTGGGTAGAGGCTTAGGAGATAAAGGATTTGGAGGCGGTCACCATTACCACGTTCATGATGGAGTGCATAATTCACAGCATGGCTGCCCACAAATAATACTTGATGACAATGGAAACAACTTATCTTCACACATCCTGCCTAAGTTGAACAAACTAATGGCCATCCGCGGGGCTTTAACGACCCCATACCATCCTGAGTCCAACGGGATGGTTGAAAGGGTTAATGGAATGCTGATGAATATACTTAGGAAGCTGTTAACAGATAGACCATTGGATTGGAGTACCCTTCTTTCCACCTCCATTTTGCCTACAACATCAGCTATAATTCTGTGACTGGCAAGAGCCCTTTTTGTTGCTTTATAGAATTCATCCAGCTCAATCTGCGTTATTTTACTCCTGCGTTAAGGATACCGGTGGAATAGATCTACAATGCTACTTGACGACTTTGTTGTATATACTAATCAAGATCCAGACTGAAGTCTAATCAACCAGACTGGCTAGAAAAGATCACAGAACATGATTTTGTAAAGCAAAGGCGTAGCGGACTTCCCCAGTTCATGCTAAGTGAGAGTGTATCTTCCATGACCAGAAAGGGTTTGGAAAGGCAAATAAGTTAGCTAGTATATGGATCTGGCCTTTTGAGATAATAGAGAAAACCAGTGTGGACTCTTATACAATCGAGGACCACGCAAGTGATAATATTATCAACAGAGTGCATGCTAAGTTCCTTTGGGCTTTTAACCAGTAAAAATTATAAATAAAACATAAAAATAAAACATAAAACATAAAATTAAAAATAAAATAAAATAAAAAAAGATGAATACTGTTCAGTTAAGGCAAATTTAATAAGAAGGCAAAGCAACATAATATTGATCATATTGCCTCAGAATCATCTCACCTTCTCTGCTTTTTATGGCGGGACTTGTGCTTTTTCCAGTGGGAGCCATCTTTCTATCGCTTTCGCCACTTTTCAGGTGGCTCAGTGTCACTAGGTCCCTCTAGGGCTGGTGGGGAAAGCGGAGTTTGCATCATTAGAGGGGAGGGCGTCAGTATTTCATAGGGGATGACATGCCAGAAAAAAAGGAGCGGTTGTGGTAGATGTAAGTGTGAGGGAGTGGAACTTTGCGTCAAAGGTGAGTATCAGGGAGTCTTCAACTCAACCCAGCAATTAAATTAAATGCGCTCCTGTCCCACCAAGAGCAAAGCTACAACCATATCCTTTTGTGGTCACAGGATATCAAGGAGTACGCTATGAAGGGGGATGAAGGTGGAGCATACTGCAAATGAGGAGCTGAGTTCCATCTATGGGAGAGAAGGATGCGCCGAGCACTAGACAATCCATGAGGATGTTGTCCATGCTGGGATAAGCAAGTGGGAAAGGCGCGGATGCCAAGTATGCTGCTTGATGGGCCCACTCCAGGGCCGCCTGATGGCGTGCCATTCCTGAACCTAACTCGCCTGGTGGAAAGAAGAAAATTATATTACCAAGGAGTACCATTAGAGGAAGATACCAGACTGGGTAATTAGCATCCAGAGCTTCAAATGCGGCGGACACTCTAAAATGCATGCGGTTCAGCAAGTTATTTTGTAAGTTCACCCTCAGTGAGTGAAAGTGGGTTGGAGCATGAGGAAAGGGCCCTGACCAGATGGCTAACACCCTCGCATGAAGCATAACATCTGGCGGACTGCTAATACACTGGATATGGTTTATCAATAGGGACAGCACTAGACGGCTGAAGTTGTCCATTAGGAGCTGGGCCACTTCATTAAACAAAGGGCTCTAATCCGCTACCCACCCCAGTGCAACTGCACCATTAGATCAGTGAAGTGCATGTGCAAGGATAACAAATGGCCAACGAACTTGGGAAGGACTTCTCCCAGGCTAAGACGGTTATGGCATCCAACTCTGGCACACCATCATAGCCTAGATTAAATGAGAATCTGGAAGGCGGAATCCTTCTAGTGTTGCCCAAAATTGTAGCATACCATATTTGAATAAAGAATGCCAGAGCTCAGGGCCTGGTTGCAGTCAAGACTCAGAAAACATAGTATGAACAATCAAAGAAAAAGGGCTAAAAACTTATCAGCTAGTCAAGGAGGGGGTAATGTCTGAAGATTATATTTCTGGATAATAAGGCTAAATCATTATTGGCGGATCATTGGTTATCTGCTAAGCTTGAGTTTAGTTCATTTAATATTTACCATGTTTTGGTATGGGTCGATGCTAAGCGTTTTGACCACAGCCAAATATGGGAATTCTTCCAGAACGCCCAATAATGAGATGAGCACAAGGGAATATGGAGAAGCTGAGTAGCTGCGTAGATGGGCAGAAGAGTGGGCAAAGAGATGAGTTAAAAGAGGGAAACGAAGAAAGAAAGATGATATTTTCTAGTTGATATAACGTAGTGGAATTTACATTAAGATTGAAGGAATAACATTATTGGACTCTGCCATTCAAAATATAAATAATGTGTGCTGAAGCCTTTGGCTTCAATTTGTATATTATTTCGTTTGTTTGGGGAATGACGATCTTTTTATTGTCCTCCCATTGTATCAGTGGGGTTAACCTCTTTGCAACAATCCGCTGGGTGCTATCTAAACCGCCGGAAGATCAACAGACCCCATGTTTTCTAATCATGGTGCCTGGTACATGCAGGTGGGGTTGTTGGATCAGATGTGCATGAAAGCATCCTCCATTGGTGCCATGCTCCATCAGGCGTTGAATGGGGGTGGGGGGTTCTATTAAAAGATTCTTTATCAGTGAAGTTTAAAAGGAGTGTTGAATAACCAGTCAGCATGCTATTTGTCGTTTGCCCAAAATCCTGGTATGAGCCAAGCTCCCAGGTTATGTGTTTTGGTGCTGGAAGATGCGGAGATGTCCCGTTGTCTCATTATCATGCCTGTTCCTGCCCTGGTGCCAATGGATATGGCGGCTCCTGCGGTATACCAGGTGCTCTTTTATCCTCTGATTCCCCAGTTATTGGATTCCCAGCGCGATTAATTTGAGAAGGCGCTCCCATTAAGGGTGCCATTTCTTCAATTTGATCAGTCTTCCTGAACGACTATGATTATTACCACCCATCCAGTGATATCCCATATGGTCGCCAATAAACAAGATTCTTCTTATTTCATATTGCTTTAGTAAATTCGTTTAGGTGCACACAGGGTTCACGTTGAGGCCCTGGTAGATATGGGAGTGGAAAGGAACTTTATGAACTTGAAACTGGCACAGGATCTTTATTTGGACTTGGAAGCAGGAGCGTCTGTGATGGGCACGTCATCTTCTCCAATGGCTTCGCACATAATATGGCGGACTGTGCCTTTTTCATCTACACAGTTCTGTTTCTGTGATCAGTTTGGTTATGTGCCAAATCTGATTTTCCCAATTATTCTGGGGGCGAGGTGGTGGCATCAGCAGAAGGTGAGCATTAACCTGGACTCAAATATGCCGTCCTTTATGAATACCCAGTTGTGGGGATAATTCCCCTTATTGATACCCTTGCAACGGAATGGGGTGAGGTTCCATCATGTTGTTTCTCTTCCTGTGGGCCTTCCTCCAGATTTTACCCTGGCGTTAGTGGCATATTAAGATATTTTCAATATGGAAAAGGCTAATCGCCTTCAGCAACACTCTAAATATGACTTGACTTTCTGTATTTTGGTTACTGTGATTAACATCATCTGTCCTCTATATCCCTACATGGCGCAGGAGGACAAGGATCTGGAAGTATGGTTAAACGATATGCTTAAGAAGGGGCAGGTGTTCAGTAATTCGTCCCCTATTACATCACCTATAGTTTTTGCTTAGAAGGCTGGCAATACGTTGCGGCCATGAATCAACTGTGTATTTTATATAAGATTAATGTTTGCAATCCCTACCCTCTTCCCCTTGAGCAGATGATCAGCCAGGAGATCACAAAATTCTGGGTATTATTAAAGCTTGACCTCGTGAATGCATTCAACCAGATCTGGGTGGCAGAAGGCTAGGAATGGATTACAGCAATTCATGCCAGAAGGGAATATTCCAGTTACATGTGATGCCCTTCATCCTGAAACACCCTAGCCACTTTCATCAGATGATCAACAATGTGCTCAGTGACCTCAGAAACACGTGCATGGTGGCTTACATTGATAAATTCCTCATTCATTCTTCACTCCCAAGCAGCATGGGAATGACCCAAAGGCGGTGCTGGCCGCGTTAAACGAGGCTGAACTGTATGTCAACCTGTCTAGGTGTGAGTTCTGGGAATAGGTTACTTTTTGGGTAATTTAGTCTTGAAAAATGGTTACGCCATTCCCCCTAGTAAGCTCAGGTGATACTTGAGTGGCCTTCTCCTATGCCCCAGAAGCAGTTGCAGAGTTTCTTGGGCACCATATATTTTAAATAAATTCTCCCCTGCCCTCTCACTGCTGGCCGCGCTGCTGTACCCTGTGACTGAGAAAATATGCCGTTCTGATGGATGAGGAGTGCCAGCAGGCGTTTGCCACCACTAACGAGATGTTTTTGGCGCCTCCTATTCTCAAACACTCGGACCACACCAGGGCAATTATTGTAGCATGTGATTCCTCATCTGCTGCTAGATGGTAGTATAGTTGCAGGTACACGATGGTTTTTACCTGATTGCATATTATTCCTGCAAGTTCACTTCATTCAAATAGTCCTGGGCCTTTTAAAACAAGGTGAAGGCCGCTGTAGCATAGTCTTTTACTCACTGGTGATAATTCTGCAAGGCGTGCGGCATGAGGTGACAATGTGGATGGATCACCAGGTTCTTATGTGTTTCCAGAAACTACAAAAGTTGGTACATCATCAGGCCCGGATGTATCATGATCTTTTTATTTCTAATTTTTAAATATGATTTTGTGAAAGGGTGTTGAATGTTCTGACATCTTTTTGAGTCACAACCCTGCATTAAGTCCAGTGGAGGAGGATGAGCAGGAGTTAACACTAATTCTCCAACACAGATCTTAGCTACCTCTCCTCCCG
This sequence comes from Massospora cicadina, assembly GCA_022478985.1. Taxonomy (NCBI): domain Eukaryota; kingdom Fungi; phylum Entomophthoromycota; class Entomophthoromycetes; order Entomophthorales; family Entomophthoraceae; genus Massospora; species Massospora cicadina. The sequence goes on along the minus strand of JAKSZP010004091.1, from coordinate 109,637 downwards.
AAGTTTTGGTGGAGGATTTGGCTCCAGATGTGCCTCTGGTCTCTTGGTACTAGTGGGACAAATGGCTTGCTCAGAGGGTTTAAATTATTGAGACCAGCTGGCACTTTTGATGCATAAGCAGTCCCACTATTCCTTGGTTGAAAGGAATATTCAATTTCAGTTAAGGCTGTGGGTGCTGACCCATCTCCACGACCAATTTATCAGGGTGCACCATGACCCCCTGCGGTGGGGCATCAGGGGTATTAGAAATGCCTGTATTTGGCTAAGTGGACACATCTGACCTGACATTTCCAAAGATTCTGGCATGGATCATTAACTGCTGACATGCGCAAGAGCTAAGTCAGATAGATCATGTAAGAATGGCCTCCTTCATCCCCTGCAGCAGGTGGAGAGCCCGTGGACCTTGGTGTCCACCCTTTTTATCGTTAAGCTTCCCAGCTCCAATGAATTTACCACCATTATATTGGTTGTGGACTGCTTTACTCGATTTGTCTTATTCATCCCTTGTTCCTCTGCTATCACCTCAGAAGAGATGGCCTAGCTCTTGTGCAGCATTTTTTATCAATGTTCAGGCTGCCACAGGAGATCACAAGTGAATGTGGGGGAAAGTTTATGGTGCGATTTAGGAACAATCTCCTGGTAATATTGAAGATTACGCCGTGTCACTCAACTGCATATCATCCTTAGTTTTAAGTTCATGTAGGCGGGTTAACCTGGTCCTTAAGAAGATCCTTTTCTGTTACGCTTGGTTATTCAGGACACTTGGTCAAATGACATCCCGATGGCTCAATTTGGATATGGTAATGGTACTCATGCATTCACTGTTTTCTCACTGTATGAGGTCACGCTGGGGTAAAAATGTTTCGTTTTCTGTAGGGCCATGTCTTTGACCTTAAGTTCTGGCTGCGGCAGATCATGCACAGAACATCTGGAGCACACATTCCTTGGTTTGGAAGCATTTGACTAAGGCCATCAGTGATTACAAGTGGTTCACAGTGTCATGGAAACGCAGAAGAAGTTCAGACTAGCCTGAAAGTCAGGATGCATAAGCACTTACAAAGCAAGCCAGAATGCCAGAGGCATTGCCAAATGAACAATGTTATATAAAGCCGGGCATTGTGAAATGACAAATTGTTGGTTTAGTATAACAGTGAGTATGATCCTGACGATGAACCACAATGTGCCCATCCCCTACCCAGGGGCCTTGCTGCAGAGGGTGGGATCACAGAAATAGTTTCAATGAGTTCATCAGCATATGGGGTCATTTCTACTGGGGAGGCAAGGAGATAGATTCTCACTTGCAGTTGATGGATATAAGGCCACAAGATCCCCGTATACTGTTGCCAGAAGTTCATGATAGCAGGGTTATAGTGCCAAATTATCTGACTCGCTGAATCCAATTAATGATGGAGGGGGCCATAGTGACCATAAGTACTGGTAGAGCCCATCTGGTATATGGACCGACAGGCCACCAGGGAAATACCATCAGGGATGCGGCCAGAAGGAGCGGTACAATAAAAAAATTTGATTGGTTTTGGTGGGCAAAATTTTATTTGAAAGAAAAGGAAGAAAATCGACCCACAATTTTCTCAGTGCAATGCAACTGATTAAATAGTGGTTGATTGGGGTAGTGACAAGCCAGTATTGGGACCTGAATTTCAACTTAACTGGCGAATCGTTTGGGAATGGGCGGGTTAGTTCCCTGGGAACTAACATTGAAAAATTTGGCAGCGGGCTGAGTTGCTGTCAGTTTGACCTCAATCATCTGAACTGAGGCTCGGCTACATCTCTGATGGTTGGTGCAAAAGCGTTTGGCCTGACAAGCGGCGGGAATCCCCCAAGTCCACCCCACATAGGGGTGGGTCCATTTGGTTGAGAACGGGTTTGGGACACCCAACCCGCCCACGCTCAGTCACTGGGACATTTGTTTGGTCAGTGGCATCGCATCAGCTGCAACGCCCATATTGTCAACAGGGGACTTCGAACCCTCATCAATGATATCTGATGCTGTAGCCTGCCCATTGAGAATGATCCCCAATGACTTTAGTAGGAAGGTGATTTGTTTGATTGGCCTGTTAATCAAATTGAAAACGTTGAGCATTCTGGCCGATAAATCAGTCTTCATATCTTTCCAGCCATTTGAGATCTGAACATTGTCCAGATTATCACATGAACTAGTTCTAATTGATTTCAATTCCATGATCTCAGCGCAGATTTCTCTGATTCCCCATAACAGTTCTTCTGAGGTGAGTGTGGGTACTGGGGGTGGAATCTGAAGTGGAAGAGCTATTACCCAGCGCTCATCTACTATGTGAGCAAGATCGCCCTGAGTAATGAGGGGTACCGCCATCCTCTTTGGTGCCTTCTTGCTTGGGAATGGAAAATGGCCCTATTAACATCCAGGGGACGTTCCCCAGGACTTTCATTACCCTTTCCTTTTCCCAAAGGAAGGGCCTAACCGGGGAACTGCACAAGAGCCACATTCTTGTGCGCCTTAGGTAACTTGATTGCCATAATCGTCATGACTTTTTGGGGGGCGGGGAGCTTTGGGGTGGGATATGTGGAATGCTTCAACCAGGTCCATGCAATTTGCACAATCGCGCGCCTTGACCCAACTGTTTTTTAGGCTGGATACCCTTTCCAGGCCATGAGATATTGTACAGAACGTCAGGATTTCTGGGATGCCAGGATAGCCTCTACCTTGGCCTCTTCCCAATTTTCGATGATGATCAGTTCCAGTTCCATGGGAATTGTACCCTTGAAGGGCGACAGCTGGGAAACATGGAAAACGGGATTCTGCTTCCAATCGCAGGATACTTCAGTCAGAACTCCCCGTTGCCCAATACCTCCTCCACCAAATGGGGGCCCAAGCATTTACTTGCAAATTTATGAGAAGGGGCCTGAATTCTTAAGTGATGGGTATTGAGCAAGATGTAGGAGCCCACCGTAAAATCATGACCCAGAAGATGCTTATGATCCATGAACCGCTTGTAGTTGTCTATGGCTTTGGTGAGGTGTTCCCGCACTAAGGCTTGAGTTGATCTGATATGGGCAGCATGTTCCGCGGCAGTTTGAACCTCAGGCCGCAAGCATAGCCCAACCAAAAATGAAGGATTATAACCCAGCGTTGCTTCATAGGGGGAAAACCCCGTGGATGCATGGGTCCCATTATTATAAGCGAATTAAGCAAGAGGAAGGTCATTGGCCCAAGTATCCTGCGCGGCTGCAGCATAGCAACGCAGGTACTGTTCAAGGACTTGTTTGACCCACTTAGTCTATCCGTCGGACTGGGGATGATAAGCCATGGAGTGACAGGGGGATATTTTCAGGATTGATAGGAGTTCACTCCAAAACCGCGCGGTGAACTGTGAACCACAGTCACTGATGATCTCCTGGGGGAGACCAAACATCAAAAACGCATGGCATATGAAAAGGCGGGCAGTTTCTTCTGATGTAATTGCAGAAGTACAAGGTATAAAAAGGAAAATTTTGTGAAGCGATCCACCACTACCATCACTACTGAGAACCCGTTAGAACAGGGGAGCTAAACAATAAAGTCCATGGACACCGATGTCCATGGGCCCTCCACCTGCTGTAAGGGGTGCAGGAGGCCATTTTTGCTGGAGCAATCTGACTTAGTCCTGGTGCAAGTAACACAACCAGCAAACCAGGCCGGAACCTCTTTTGTCAAAACCGCCTAATTGAAGGTCCTCTTGATCAAATATATGCATGTTTTGTTACCAGGATGTCTGACCATGGGGGGATCGTGATGAGCATGGAATACCTCCGATCAGAAGGAGGGGAACCCAGATGCAAGAATGAAAGTAAATGAGTCCCTCCTCTAAGGAGAATAGGGAGTTTTTGTGACTCAGTTGAACCAACTGCTCAACCAACTCCACGCTCTCAGGGCAGGCCATTTGATTGTCTAAAACCTGAGCCACTAGCAGGGCATCGGGAGCCAAAGTGATGGATGAAACAATGGGGGGAACAATTGACAGGATTTGGGTGGCAGGAATCATGGTAATGAGATCCACTTCCTCTGGGTCCAAGGAACAATGGGCGGGGCTGCAGCTTAGAAAATTGGGAAGTACATTGAGTGCATCTTTTACGAATTTGTATTTAAAGTTAAAACTGCACAGGTCCTATTAGGTTCAGGATTGCTGATGGGCCAATTTTTGGTGTTTGCAAAAATACAAAAGGGCCTGGTGATCCATGCGGACCATTAATTCATGTTGAGAACCCTGCAAAAGATACTTCCAATGAGTTAATGCCCATGCAACAGCTGCCAATTCCTTGTCATATATGGCCCAAGGCTGCTCCGTATTTGTGAACTTATGGGAAAAGTAAGCAACTGGGTGTTCTAAACCATCATGCTCCTGAAGCAACACTGCCCCCACTGCTACCTACAAGGCGTCACATGCAACAATATATGGCTTAGTGGGATCAGCGTGCTTCAAAATGGGTGGAGACATGAACACCTCTTTGATTGATTCAAATGCCTGCTGGCATTTGGGCGTCCAGCAAAATGGTACATTTTTCCTTGTAAGGGGTGGAGCGGTGCAGTCAGCTGGGAAAGTGCTGGGGAAAATTTTTTAGGTAAATGATGTTTCCAAGAAACTCTGAAGTTGTTTCTGCATAGTCATGTTGGCCATTCTCAGATTGCATCTAACTTGTTGGGAGGGATTGCATAACCATCTTTGGGAATGAGGTTCCCAAGGAAGGTAATTTCCTCCTTATAAAACTATCACTTGGAAGTCTTGATGAACAAGCCTGCCTTATGCAAGCCGGCCACCACTGCTTCCAAGTCAGTAGTATGTTGTTTGGGGGTCAGGGAGTGAACCAGGATATCATCAATGTATGTAACTGCATAGGTAAACTGGAGGTCACCCAGTACATTGTTGATCATATATTGAAACGTAGCGGGAGCATTCTTCAGCCCAAAGGGCATTACACGGAATTGGAAAATGCCGCGCTTCATCCAGATTGCTGTTAACCATTCCTGCCCTTTCATTACCCAAATTTGGTTGAAGTCGTTCACCAGATCCAGCTTAGAGAACACACGGGATTTGGTGATTGCCTGGCTGATCGTCTGCTTCAGAGGCAGGGGGTAGGGATCAGAAACCGTTATTTATTTAAATGGCCATAATCCACGCAGGGGCGGAGAGAACCATCAGCTTTTTTGGTGAAGATGATGGGGGAGGCGATGGGCGAGGTCTCCTTGAACAACCATTCTTAATTCAGCATGTCGTCCAACCAGGTATTGAGTGCAATTTCTTCCTCCGCTGTATGGGGATACAATGGACAGTTGATGTTCACCAACTCAACAGTTGTTAAAACCCACAATCAAACCTAGGATGCGGGGGCAGGCGATCCACCTTTTCCAAGTCAAAGATTCTTTGATAGCACATTAAACTCTCATGAAAATTGGCTGGGATGCCCACATAAATGACTAGGGAAGTGATAGAACTGGTTCCTTGTGTCTTCTTAAGGGTGTCAAACAAAGGAAATTCTCCCTACAGATGATCATTAAACAACAACTTATTGGACTCCAAGTGAATCTTAACATGTTGTTGGCGCCATCACCCCACGCCTAAGATCACCGGAAGCACCAAGTTCAGCATGGCCAAAAAACGATCACTGAAGCTGAACTGGTGGATTGAAAAAGGTACCAGTCAGCAAATGACATACGAGGTCTGGGAAGCAGATGAGGCCACCATCACTGAGGGACCCGCATCCACTTCCAGTTCTATTTGTTGAGCCAACTCAACACTCATGAAGTTTTCAGCAACTCCAGTATCTACCAGGGCCTCAAAGGAGATATGATGCGAGCTGACACTGATCTTCATAGGTAATAGGAAATAAGCGAAGTTTTGTTTATTAGAAGATTTGACCAACTCTTTTGTGACTGAAGAAATAACTGGCAAATTGGGGGTAAGGTCGGGGGCTTTCTCCAGAGAAAAAATTGGGAGTATGAGGGTGGGGGAAATGACTTCCTCCATCTGGGCCTTAACAGATTCATTTATAGGTGACTCTGTATCAGCCAACTCAGATGCGGGGTTATGGCAGGATTGGTACCCAGATCTACTACTATTCGGAGGAAGGCGCATCATCTGCATCTACTTTGGATAACCCAATCATAAAATTCCCCTTTTGATAACGGGTAACATGGTGGGGGAAGGCATTAATGGTGTTCGTGGTGGCAAATATTTGATCTACTGATCTTTAAATGGTGGACCAGACATCATGATGAGTGAAAACTGAATACAAGCCTGATCTAAAGACTTCCTGAAGCATATCAATAGAGAGATCCAACTTGGGGCCAATTCATGGAATTTAGAAATCAAAGAAACCAGCCTAGGGGCTTCAGCCATGGCATAGACCAGTATGAATAGGTGGTCCAATTGTGACACAGGGGGTTTCAGGCAGCTGACACAACAGCCATCAGTGGGGTGGGGTATCCTGCTTGTGAGGAAGAGCGCAAAAGACATCTAACTCAATGGCGAGCAACACCATCCACAGCGTCTAGCAACGCAAGCCCTTGTTAGGCATGAGATAATGTGGAAGCATTATTAAGTGCAATTGCTGTATGCATTTGCACATCAGCGAGAGCATCAAAGACTTGATTGGCGATCTCCTGGGAAGGGACACTTGAGCTTCCTTCCGGGCTATTGGAAGGAGGAGGAGCCACAATCCGCACAGCTTGGGTGGATTGAAGAAGATTCCCCAAGGTAGAGCGGATACTTCTCCCAAAATCATAATGTGACCAAACAAACAACAAACAGCAAACTACTGATTGCACATTCATTTGGTAAAGGGTAACCACTGTGGCGCCCAATTCAAAGAACAAGAAGGAAGTGGCTGGAAAAATGGTTGGTCGATTATGTCATGGAAATGGCAGAAGAAGTTTATACTGGCCTACCTGTCAGGATGCGTAAGCACCCAAATTCAAGCCAGAATGCCAGAGGCATTGCCAATTGAACAATGTTATATGGAGCCAGGCATTGTGAAATGACAAATTGTTGGTGTAGTATAACAGTGGGTATGATCCTGACAACAAACCACAATGTGCCCATCCCTGACCCAGGGGCCTTGCTGCAGGGGGTGGGATAACAGAAATAGTTTCAAAGAGTTCATCGGCATATTGAGTCATTTTGACCTGGGGAGGCAAGGAGATGGATTCTCGCTTGCAGTTGCTGGATATAAGGCCACAAGATCCCCATATACTGTTGCTGGAAGTTAATGATAGCAGGGTTATAGTGCCAAAATATCTGACTTGCTGAATCCAATCAATGATGGAGGGGGCTATAGTGACAATAAGTACTGGTAGAGCCCATCTGGTATATGGACTGACAGGCCACCAGGGAAACGCCATCAGGGATGCGGCCAGAAGGAGAAATACAATAAAAAATTAATTGGTTTTTTTGGACAAAATTACATTTGAAAGGAAATGAAGAAAATTGACTAACAATTTTCTCAGTGCAATGCAACTGATTAGATAGTGGTTGATTGGGGTAGTGACAAGCCAGTATTGGGACCCTCAATTTCAACCTAAGTGGCGAATTGTTCAGGAATGAGCGGGTTAGTTCCTGGGAACTGACATCAAAAAAGTTGGCGGTAGGCCAAGTTGCTGTCAGTTCAACCTTAAACGTCCAAACTGAGGCTCAGCTATTTTTCTGATGGTTGACGCAATGGCGTTTGGCCCAACAAGCGGCAGGAATCCCCCAAGGCCACCCCACATAGGGGCGGGTCCATTTGGTTGGGAATGGGTTCAGGACGCCCAACCCACCCACGCTCAGTCACTGGGCCATTTGTTCAGTCAATGGCATCGCATTGGCCGCAATGCCCAAATTGTCAACAGGGGACTTCAAACCCTTGTCAATAATTTCTGATGCTGTAGCCTGCCCATTGAGGATGATCCCTAACAACTTTAGTAGGGAGGTGATTTGTTCGATTGGCCTGTTAATATAATTGAACCTGTTGGGCATATTGGCCAATAAATAAGTCTTCATACCTTTCCATCCATTTGAGATCTGAACATCGGCCAGATTAGCGCTCAAATTAGTTCCAATTAATTTCAATTCAACGATCTCAGTACAGATCCCGCTGATTTCCTGTAACAGTTCTTCTGAGGTGAGTGTGGGTACTGGGGGTGGAATCTGAAGCAGAAGAACTGTTACCCAGCGCTCATCTACTATGTGAGCGAGATCGCCCTGAGTAATGAGGGGTACCGCTATCCTCTTTGGTGCCTTCTTGCTCAGGAATGAAAAATTGCCCTATCAACACCCAGGGGACATTCCCTGGGACTTACACATAAACCCTGAACGTCTACTGACCAATGAAACTACAGTGGGGCCCTCTGTCATGTTGGACATGCAGCATTTTCAGATTCACATGCCCTCCTGGAAATTTGCAATCAAGATTTATGGTCCCCCATTTGGTGGAGGTGGATTTGGGCAATGGGGCGTATCAGTTGACGCCCTTAGTCCACTTGAAGCAGCACCCCGTTTTCCAGATGTTGCAGTTACCCCCATATAAGGGAAGGATCTCGGCATATCCAGAACCTGTTATGATTTAGAGATTAGTAAAGGTTGAGGCAGAAGCAATCTTGACTTCCCAGCGATATCGCCATTCATTCCATTATCTTGTGGCCTGGAAGGGGTTCTGGCATATTAAAACAGTTGCATCAGTGCCTGGAACTGCGCCAATTGTGGCGAGTTGGTGGAGGCCTTTCTTGCTTCGCACCCTGAGGCTCCTTATCCCCTCCTGAAAGTCACCACACTCTTGGCTATCAAGCTGCTGTAGGCTCATAAGAACGTCGCGCTCACCAAATTTCCTGGTGGCGGTGCCCCTTGTTAAAGGGGAAGTATAATTTAAATCCAAGCTCCATCCCCTTCTCTTTGATTGGCCATAGGTTCTGTTTACACTAAAAAGGGGGCAAAGAAAGCAGATGTCCCCATCGTAACGCAGGGTGATTTGGCCCATGTGGTGGACGTAAGGTGGGTGATGGCGTACCCCTAAAGTGGACCCTTATTCCCTATCTTACCACACAAGAGCTGCTACAGCGGATCAGGGGGATGTGCGTGGAGGTGGCGTCTGTGAGAGGACATCGCCAGAAGGAAATAGTTAGGCACCTATCTCTGATGCTAATTTTTGATTTTGCCAAAGAGGTAATAAAGCTGAATAAATCAAGGGATCTGACTCCAGTGGGGTCAAGGATTATAAAACCCTTAATACCCAATTGGACCATGCCTATGCAGCCTGGCCATGGGTGCAATCAGTCGCTCACTGAACGAAGCATCAATGATCTGCCAAGCGTAATTGTGGTGGGAGAAAAACTCTAGTGGAGAACTTTGAGTAATAGTCAGCTGGTCAATGTAAGGGTCATTTTAGTGTTGAGTTAGTTGCAAAATCTCATTACACCATAATTGTTTTAGATCACGATACCCTTGTTCATGCATTCCCATTTATTCCCCAAGCCCTTTAGTGCTTAAGACAACCATCTTCACTCATACAGTTGCCAGCTGATTCTCATCTTTTTCTTTAAAATAAAAAAATCCCTTTCACAGCCAGATTTAAATTATAAAGCTTTCCATTTCATGTCGCTGAAGCTACCAGAACCATGTTCCCAAGGTTGCGCATTACTGGGCCTTTGTGTCCATTATTAGGACGCTGCTGCCTACCCTCATTGATTGAGGCTACCAAGTGTGTAGCCTTTTAGGTAAATTCCCATTTGTGGTTGCCCTCTGGCGTCCAGACGTCCCATTATCGTTGGAGATCATTTCCCCCGTTTGGTGAGGTTCCATGATCTTGCCGCTCGCTCTGCAGCCTGTGTCACCTCAGTGCATCCAGGACCATCCATGGGTCCTAAGGAATTAACGCGGTAAAATATGGTGCCACTACAACAGCCACAGTTTGGTTACAGTAGGAATGGGGTGATAGTGGTCGCCAAATGCCGCTCCCTAATTTCTTCTCTCCCAGCCCGCTACCAGGTCAATTTTATGGCAATTTCCTCACCATCTTGGTTTCTTTCTGAGTACTCATGCACCCCAACTGTTAACTTAATCTCAACTTTATTTGCCGCTTCTGTGACAGGTACTCAGTTTACTAAAATATCTGTATTCATACACTCAAAAAAGTAGAAAAGACTGTAACTAACTTCATGTCTGACAGATTAATTAGCTGAATCAAGGAGTGTGGAATTGGGAGGATATATTGGGGAACAATTCTCTAATAGTACCAATCAGAATTAATACTAAATCCTCTTCTAACTTAGCATTTAACGATTCAGCTTTGTCTTCAGATGTTCAGACCTTATTCTAATTTTTGTTAATCATATAGGCGAACTACTTCAATAACAATTTGAGGATCTCTTTATATTTTTATCAGGTTACTATGTTCACATCTTGGTATACCACTTGATCTAAAGGATCTATCATTGGATTGCTCACGAATAACTCCAATTTGTCCAAATTCAAAAAGTTTGTCAGGAGGAACTTGGTTTCATGAAGTTCTAGAATGTTCTGCATTTAGACTGTTTGATCTTTTCCTTAAACCTCAGTAGTCTCCTTCTTCTCCTTTGGTTGCACTAAGTTACCCTGATCTTTAGGTCTTCTTTGTCCAATGTTTATTTGTGAAAGTCCAGGCTGTCTACACTTAATTCAAATCAATCTTGCATTATTGGCAGGTCTGGATCTATTAAATGGTTTTTTCCCGATTTTCTCAATTGCCATAATTCTGGGTTTATCTGAAAACCTCCCTGAACTTTTATTGTTAGTTGCTTGATTATTCAGTTTATAGTTTCGATATGGAATGTCAAAAGTTGCTTCCAAAACCTACAAGTAATCTACCATTTTGCAAAATAGTATACTTTTTGGTATGAGCAAAGTCATTAAACCGGTGAAGATCTCTATAAAGATGTAATGCATTCTGTATGTCAATTTCTGCCATTGAAATCATTCATTGCATTAGCACTTATAAAAATCTAAACTTCCTGATAGAGACAACTGGAAAACGCGCTTACTGTTACACCTTTGTGAATTGAATGCCCATAAATTTTTATTTTCGAGTAGCCATACACTCTGAACTCCCAGATTCTTTCATCATAGCCTATTTTGCTTCCTTTTAACTTCAGTTTTCCACATGAAAAGATTGTAAAACCAGATTCTGATATTTAATATCAAGGAAATTTAGATGGTAACATCTTTCAGACGATCATTATAGCCATACAGAATCATTTGTAATATCTAAAAGAAGGCAGACATGTTAACTTGTTTAATAATGGGTAGTTTGGGCGTGCTCTTAAATTTCTCAACAATAATTAAAGCTGTATTTTATATTGGTAAGCAGACTTATGATGGAGTAGCTTTGGGGTCATTTCTGTAAGGGCTTCTTAGTTTGTGTTATTTCCAAATAGGTTGGATACTCTTAACGTTATTTTTAACTTCAGTAACTGCTGACTCTTATTTGAAAAATTCTTCCTCGTGTTATTCCATATGAGTACAGTTACACTTATAGTCTTCTATATCATCTAATTATCTGAGTATTTTCTCCTCCAAGATCTTGCATTTCCAGTCAATTTCTTAAAGATAATAACTCTACTATATCTCTCCTTCTAAAGTCATTCTCAGCGTCTCTAATTCCTTTCAAAGTGAAGTTTCTCACTTCTGTGCTCAAATAAATGATCATATAATTTGCAATTTTTCTTTTTCATACTTGAACATCTCATCATCCAACTTGCTTACTTTAAATTTTAACGAATCCAACTTGTTTTTGTTTCTTTGATTCTAGGCATTCTTGTTGACAATTTATATGTTAGTGAGAAATTTGTAAATTCTTCTTTCGTATTATCTTTGAGTTTTTCAAATGTCTTTCAATATCATTGTCATTACTCTTGAATTCTTGTCTTCCTTTAACCAAATCAAGATAAATGGTGTGAGTCTCAGTGTTGGTGTCTACTTTTGGTTCAGTGGCAGCTAAAGCTTGAATTAAATTGAATTTAAATCTATTATGGGGAAGGCTGACCATGGGGCGGACACTTCCAAATATGACTCAGACGAGATAAAACTTAGTACCCGGGGAGGCACCCCAGAGATGCAATGCTATCTATTGTTGCCAGCGGGAACGCCACTTATGGGGAGGGGAGGGAACGTGTGAAGGGGCCGTAGCCACTATTGAGCACGTGTGGAGGAAGGGGTCTGATTTGATGAACCAGACTGGGAACCAGGAGGAGACCAGCTGTCAGCGACGCGGTGGGACATATCCAAACATCCACACTTGAAAGTGGTCCACCAGATGAGACCGGAATCTGTGGACAGCTTCAGGGAGGGTGGGGATGGAGCCAGCGATGGCATCTAAGACAATCGTGTGGATAGTCCACATGGCGATTGCAACCACCAGAGCACGGAGGGAGGGTGGGAGGGGGAGGCCATTGATGAAGCAAACATATCTCTTGACAGACTGAAGGGATGCGTTTGATCCTGGCCTAGCAGACGTTGGACTTCGCGCCATATCACTTTAGAGGTGGGGCACTTCTCCAGGCGGTGGAACAGCGTTCCATACTGGCCACACACGACACAGGATGAGTGTAAAGCGTTAGAGCGCTCAGCTGTACGATACACCCGCCTCAGACAGCGCCACACATGGGAGTGGACTTGAGGCTGCAACAGAGGATGGTGTGCGTATTTCCAGATAGTCTTTTGGGTCTCAGTGGAATAAGGGATGTCCATCATGTCCAGGTAGTCCACCCTGGATAGGACTTGGGGTCAAATGGGGATCACGCCATCATGGATGGGTAGCCCCTGTACCTCTTGTGTGAACTGAGGAGAGGGGCGGCCTCTTCGGGTTGTATGTCCACTAATACGAATTCTCCACTCTGCGCTTCACATGGAGAGTAGGATCATTTGTAGTGGGTTTTAGTCCCGTGAGGACCTGTGGCCGATGTGTGTATGCGAGGTATTTCATCAGGGAGTGTGGGTTTGATGGATTGTTGAGGCCAAGGCTTGGGAGAAGTTGGAGCAGGCCGCGCGGGACCAGTGTTGGGATGGGAGTGTAGGAGCGGTGACAGCCGCGATCCAGGTGCCCAGAATCTTGGCAGCATGGGCTTTGAAGTCAAGCAGGCCCATGCCACCATGATGATGAGGGCCAAACATGACCTCTAGCCATACTGGTGGAGGGCGGCCTGACCAAATCCACCCTTTCAGCAAAGCATACAGGAATTTGAAGAAGCTTGGGGAGAAGGGGATGGCGTGGGCTCCGAACCAGACTTTGGATAGGAGCATAGAGTTGGCAAGAACAACCCTGCCAGTGAGGGTAGTAGGGTGGGCTCTGAGAGAGGCGATTCGCTTTGTCACGTTGTCCAGTATATGGCACTCCATTACTGCTGACGCGTATCCACCTGCCTCCATCCACACACCCAGATGGCGTACCGGTCCTATGGTAGGACATGGCACAAAGGGGAGCACCAGTGGAGCGGTGTGTGTTGAGTTAGTAAGGCGTGGACATGGGTGAGCAGATGGGCCAGGTTGGGAACTACTTTCTGGGGCCCAGCAGTTCTGAAACTGACCAAGGAGGATGATTTCGGTTTTAAAGGCGTTCAGTGCCGCGTTGCTTACCCGGGAATATTCCTGGATGAGGGCTTCAAGCGCGCGTGCATCTTTGCTATTAGACACCCCCACCACTCAATCATCTGCAAATGCCATCATCTTGACTGGGGTTTGGCCTGGCACATGGACCCCAGTGAGGTGGCATTCACATTTTGCAGTAGTGGGTCAAGGCTGAATTTGTATAAGAGTGGGCTGAGGGGTCTACTTGTCGCAGGCCCCTTTGAGGGCGGACTACTTCCGTTAGGAAGCCTGGGCCACGCACTGCCATTGTTGCAGATTCCGTGAGCAGCATCACCCAGTTTATGAAGCGGGGGGTAGGCGGAATTGATGGAGGCAGGCCCTTAGTGTACCCAGTTTACTCTATCATAGGCCTTTTGTTGGTCCAAGAATACAAGTGCCCCAGAGGCTGTGGACTGACACACATTAGCCACAGAGTGCACGTTATCCCAAATCGACCTTCTGGGGATGAAACTGAATTGTTCTGGGGAGATGGTGGCAGATGCTACAGTCCCTAAACGGTTAGCCATGATTTTGGTTAAAATTTTGGTGTCTGTGTTTGTTAGAGAAATGGGGCACCAGTTGGCTAAGTCAAGCCTATCCCCTTTCTTGAAGAGTGTGACAGTAAAGGCCTCATGTCCTCCTGGTAGGAGGCGCGTTTCCAACAGGCTTTGGTTAAGTGAGGCAAGCAGAAGTGGGGATATATATTTGAAATATTTTTTGTAGAACTCATATGGAATGCCATCTGGGCCTGGGCATTTTTAGTTTGGCGCACTGTGAATGGCTGTCCATAATTCGTTTGGAGTAATTAAATTCATTATTTCTGGGTATCAGAAAATGGTGCAGATATGAGCTCGGTCAAGAGATTCTGCCATTTTGGCTGGCTGAATTGGTTCATCTTGGTATAACTTGGAGTAATATCTTTGCATTTCAATTGCCACTTCAGCCAGTGTGTCCGCAATAGAATTATCTAATCTTCACACCTGTGTGCAGGCCACGCTCTGGCGTGGTGCAAACTTTTTCTTAAAGAAGTATGCAGTGCAATTGTCACCTTTAGTGTTGCGTGTGGCCCTGTATTGAACACAAACCCAATGTTTGTGTTGCCTTTCGAGTGCGTTGAGGTGGGCGGCTGCCTCCACCCACTTCCGGCCCCATGCAGGGCTATATCCTGTGGCTGGAATGTTGGACTCCAAGTGGGCCAATTCTGCCAGTGCGCGCGAGATAACCGCCGATGTGGCTCGTGAGCACCTGGAGGAGAGATGGCGATAGTGGCGGATGGTGTCTTCTTTGAAAGTCGCCCATGTGGAAATGGGGTCCACACAAAATGGTGCAACAAACGATTTCGCCAAAGTTGCCTCTTCCACCCACGTGGAATCCTGGCGACGCGAGCTCAGGGGGGCGGATTTTGCACCAATGTGGGGCCTTTGCAACTGTGACAGGTAAGTGGTATGTTATCAAGACCAGTTGGTGGTCAAAGAATTCTATTTTCGTTGTTTTGAAGTGGGAGATGTGGGGTTGGAATTTCGCCGGCATTAGAATAAGGTCAATGCGGGTCATGGACCTTAATTAGCTGTTGTTGATGTGGGGACGCATCATGTTTTCGAGCAGTGGGGCATGTTGTGGCAGCGCATCCATTAACCCAAGGGTGGCTTTTAGAACGCATAGTTCTACATGACCCTGTGGGGTGTGGGGTGATGGCGGCTACTGGTCCGTTGGTGAGGTTAGCCAACAGTTCATGTCGCCAACTAGGAAAGAATTGGGGGGTAGCGGGATGGATTTGACCAATGAGAAAAATTACTGACACTCGTGTGCACCGTTTGGGGCGTAAATGTTGACAATTGTGTGCACAATATCGGCCCACAAGAAGGTGACAACGAGCACTCGGCCATTTAGGAATGTTTCTGAGGATGTGAATTTGAAAAAATTGTTTTTCTGAATTAGCACCCCACAGTGCTTCAACCAAAAGGATAGGGATGGTAGGAGCATTGTTTTCCAAGCTTCCTCAGAACCTCATGGACAGTGGGACTCCTGGATGGCCAGGATATCCACAGGTATTTTGTTTTGTAAAAAACTCAGTTTCCTAGCCCAGGACGGGGAGGCCTTAAGTCCGGCGATATTCAGTGTCCCTAGAGTGAAGGTTTCCCCCATCACACCTTAGGTGCGAGGGGGTGGGCCTCCAGGCCCACCAGCCTCTTCCAGGTCCCCACAGGCTTTCACAGCAGTGTGGGTGTTAGCAGCAACGCTATCGGGGTTTTTGTTAATTTTTGTGGAAAGAGTTGCATTGGCTTTAGCCTTTGCTTTTTGTTTTCCCGATATCGGACAAATTTTTTTCAGTGCAGATAAGTTCAGTGCACCATCAAGTGGGGCAAAAGATTTTTTGGTTGGGATAGGTCCCAAGTCAGTTTTGACCGGAGCTTAGGTGCAGCAATTGGGTGAGATTGAATCTCCCATCAGATCCTCAGATTGAGTGGCCCGCTCAGCATGGGCCTCCCAATCTGATTGGGTGATGGATTCCTGAGTTGCTTCCGCCGCCAAGGTCTCCATGTCCTCCTGGCGTTGTGAGTGTGGGATGGTGGTGGAGGCCTTGGCCGCTTCCTTGGCTGCGGCCCTATGGGCCTGCTTGGCCTTCTTCCGCTCCTGCAGGGAGATGGGCTTTACCAATAGGTAGCAGCCTTGTGCTCCCCACGGGAAGGCCTCCTTGGTGCTTGCAGTTGGTTTGTAGTGCGCTCCTCTGCTGGCCATGGCCACCGAGGGGTGCTCTTGGAATATGACGCCCTCCTTGATGGGGCATGCGTGCGCCTTATGGCTGAACGCATCACAGTGGGTGCAAATGGGGGGCGCGCTGTCCACGGTTACCCAAAATGGGTGGGTGGTATGCCCTGTGATGTCAATAAAGGTGGAGTGCGGGATCTGGGTTAGGTCCTTCACGATCACCTCAGTTGGTGTCAGAACTGCAATTGCTTTGCCAGTGCACAGGTGTGGCATCAGCGTAAAACGTTGCATTTCAAAAGATTGTATTTCACCATATATGGCGAGACCATCCTTCAGGTGTTGCTCCAAAATGTCACATTTTACCATAGTAGGCAAAAAGTCAAACGTGAGGAAAATTTGGTTTGATTTTGTCCATCTGGTGCATTTGGTTTCAACGACCCATTGGCCTTCAGGGAGGTCAACCACTATGCGCACTGCTGCAGCCTCGTCTGCTGCTATTTTGCTTTCGAAACCTAGGTCCAGCCAACCACGTGACATGGAGTGAGGTGCAACGTACACCGCGGTTGGGAAAATTTTGTGTACATCTTCACAAAGAATTCCCATAAGGCCGTTTTTTGGATGTCCAGATACACACAGACTCAGAATTCCACTGACAAAAGTGGCTGGGAGTGTGGCGTGTTGATGTAATAGTTGCATCGTGCTTGCCACGCGAGTATCTCTGGGGAAATTGTGACCGCCAGTTTTTTTAGATTTTTTTCTATTCCGCCGGATTCTCTGGGGCGTTTTCAAACGTTAGAGGCCATGGGCCTTCTGCCTGCTCCTCTTGCCTTGCTTGCCCAAATGCTCCCAGACATGGGCGCAGACTAACCCCTCTATGAGACTATCAAACTAGATCTAGTCTTGAATTGAATGGGTTGCAAAAGTGTTTGCAACAAGAAAGAAAAAGTAGCTTGAGTTAATTTAGCGATATTAGCTTCCACCACTTGACAATGTATGTCCACATCATAATTTCATCAATGATTAAATCCAAGCTGGTTGATAATTTCCTCAACAATATTTTAAAGTTTCATATCTAACCTAGCCACTAAATTTTTTCTTTGTGTGTTCAATTGTTAAACAGAATAAAGATGCGGAATCCAGGCCTACGCAAATCTGCTGAAAGCTAGCAACCAATTGCAGATCAAAGTTTGATGCTAGGCACTACTATTCTGTATATACGCTACCATATCAGCGATTATTGCCTGCTATCTGGCTTGAATCATATGTATATTTTTAGTCATAGATTGCATATACTTGATGACATAATCTTCAATATTTTAATGGTACATAAAAATACCATGAGAGTCAATGTATTCATATGGAAGAAATGCTTGGAGTTCATCTTTGATCCTCTTGACTGTTTTTGTGATGGAAGATCCCACAGCTCTATTCAAAATTATTGGTAGGCAAAAATTGGATTTTTCTCATCAAGATTTCGCTAACATTAGCCATACTATTTTAAATTCACTACAAGGGAGGCTCATAAATAGAAATGGTCATCTTGTTTACTCCAATATTTGATAGGTGAATATATATGATCCACCAACATACCAGCCTCCAAGTGGATATTATTTCCCTGTCTGGTGGCCTGTGATCCCTCCTCCTGATTAATTGTTTGCTCCATATTATAAAGCAATTTGGCGTTCTGCATTTTAAAAATTTGTTTTCATCTGTAGTGAGCACCAAATGTAAAAGCTTCAATGTTTATACTGGTTCACAAGTTCGCTAAACTCATGTTTTTTAATTAGTATATAGACTTAATAGGTGTTTTATGACAACTAGACTAGTCAAGTTTCTTAATATTGAGTAACTTTGGATCTACTCTGGCAAATACTAATGTGAAAAGTGATTTCAGGCTTCACTCTAGCAATTGACACTTAGAAAGATAAATGGATTCTTGATACCCTCAACTGGAAGCAGATAAACACAACAATATACAATTCTAAGGTCAGGTTTTTTATTAAAATTAGGGAATATATATAGGCAAAAGAATTAGAAGACATATTGTATACCAATTATGGTGATCACAATTGTTTTGGAACACCTAGTCAACGAAAACAGGTATTGGTTCAAAATATTAATACTGGATAATTTTTAGAGAATGGCTTTATTGAATGCCATTCTAATCATCTATTGCATTGGCTACTATAGCCAATTGATTTACATAAGTAAGTGCCAATTTCACAAGCCAAATTACTTTATCCACATTGGTAGCAACAATCCCCGCCCAAAATATAATTGTAACTATCATCAGATTCGCATCCTTTTATAAATTACAACTAACCATTCAATTGGTTAGTATTGTTGAACAACTGATTGTAAATAAACAATCGTTTTACAGCTTAAATTATAAGCTAAATTATATAAATGAGCCCGTCATTATTTAAATTAAAGCTTATGATAATAAGCTGATTAATGTGTCCATTTAAAATTATCACAGAAGTGACCTTCTTTCAAGAATTGAAATTTTTAAATCATGCCATATTTCAGGAAGGAATTCAACTCTTGTACAATAAGGTTCAAGCAATCTTCGAGATGCCTGAGCTAAAGAGCCACAGAGACATACAGGTATTCTCAAGAAAGATGGTATATAACTATTAAGTATCTCCTAATTTCGCTCAGCTTGCCAAACCTCTTGACCGTTTGCTTGCCAAAAACACCCCTTTTTGTTGGGAGTAGATAAAAGAACTGCGTTTGAGACTATGAAGAGTTGTTAATAAGAAAACTAAATTTATAACATCCAGACTATAGATGACATTCATCCTATTTACAGACACCTT
Source organism: Massospora cicadina (assembly GCA_022478985.1). Classification (NCBI taxonomy): domain Eukaryota; kingdom Fungi; phylum Entomophthoromycota; class Entomophthoromycetes; order Entomophthorales; family Entomophthoraceae; genus Massospora; species Massospora cicadina. The sequence continues at coordinate 90,508 of JAKSZP010004091.1, read as the reverse complement.
TAAATTAGCCTTAGTAGCTATTCTCTGACAACTGAATGAGGAAGCCATTAATCACCTAGTGTCTTATTTTTAAAAAACGCTAACAGATGCTGAACAAATCATAGCGTCATGGAGAAAAGGTGCTTATCTGTTCTACTTGCAGTAAAATATTTCTGTCTCATCTTGTATGGTACAAACTTTACAGTTTTACAGACCACGCCTCATTATAGTGGCTAGAAAAATTAAGGTCTTACAGGAAGACTAGAACATTGTGATATTACACTTCAGCACTACGACATGAGCATTGTCTATTAGCTGGGACAAAGCACATGAAAGTGGATGGACTAAATTAATTGCTACTACTACATTTAGACAATATTGAAGTTGAACATTTACACGAACTACTCATGAATCCAGACTCATTAAAAGACGAAAATGAACTAGTTCTAAGAAATATTGAAACAACACGTGCAAAATAGTAAAGTTCCTGATGGGTTAGCATACAAGAAAGTCAAAACTAGCTGGCTAACTTGATTATAACTTTTAAAGTGGGTTCCAGTATTAGTCGAAGCCCACAATACCTTAGGACATGGAGGAGCTATATTAACTTACAAGTGAACTAAGGATTTAGACTTTTAATAAGGAATACTGGACTCTGAAGTGCTAAGTCTTGACGCTTACATAAAAATTAAAAAACAAATCCTGTATAACGCCAAGTACAAGTATCAGCCAATGACCCCTCAGCAGCTGACAATGCCATAAGTTTAGATGTCATAGGTCCACTGCCTAAATCTAAAGGATGAAATCGATATACCCTTGTAGGAGTTGATCATTTCACAAGGTGGGTCAAAGTAATTACCTTTCTCTTGCAGATCTTCAAGGCTACCACTAACTTTTTATTAATATAATTTTACTAGGATGGCTGCCCACAGATACCCTATGCATAACAGGTAAAATTTTACTTTAAGAGCTATGAGAATCTTATCTACAATCATGGGAACTCAACAACTATTCTCTGCGCTCAACAACTCATCACTAACAGGTCTGAAATGAGAGAATGGAATGTTAGTTTTGATAATACGCAAAATGGCCACTACCAATCTAAAACACTGTAACCAATATCTCTCAAGTGCGTTAATAATACAGGTTACGTTTCCATCAATTCATTAAAATGTCACCCTTTAAGGCCTTATACAAAAGTGAACCTTCCATCCAATATCTATAAGCTCGCAAAGTTATAAACAAAATTACTGAAGAGCCTAAATTGTTAAGGATATTAGCATATAGAATTATACAGCTTCAATCAGAGGCAATGACAAATCTAGCAAAAACGGTTACAAAATAAGGCAAAAAGGTAATGCATCTTGCTAACCTTTACCCATTTTAAAATTTTAATTTAGTATTGTACTATCACAATTGTATAGCGCTCCAAGGTGGAAAATTAGATTCCATCTGGGAAGAGCCATATGCTATAACTACAAACGCAGGGATGAATACTCAATCAAGTCTTTAGAAACTGTAGTAAATATCAACTGTGTACAAAGTTGATTCCTACGTTGGTACTCCCATGGCAATATTCTTAAAGGGGTGATATTATATATTGGGATATAAGACACGATGGGAAGTTAATGATCAATAAACTCCCACATGATAGTTATCACTTAGACCCAAAAAGGGGGTTAAAGAAATTAATTAAAGAATTATGTGAAAAAATTGGTAGTTGGGAGTGCTCAATTTGATACTAGGTAAATTCCAATGGACCAATAAGAGCCTAAAATACTTAATTGAAATCCAGCTTAATAAAAAATTTTGATCATTAAAATGTCAGTTGACCATCATACTAGGAGGTACATAATGCAGTAAATTAAGATGTTCTCACAAAAGGATAAGAATCAAGAATTTGCCCAACTATTGACTAAGTGATACCAAGTCTCATCTGATTTTGGTGCATACAACGTACTTTTCTCCCTATCAAAAAATGCTACTAAGACATTGTAAAATCTAGATGCATCGCCTGACCAGGATCCTCCTATCTGAATTCAGACCTCCATTAATTTTACTTATCATTTTCCTTATGGGGTTATATCATTAAATGTAACATATATATCCCTTTTCTATGCAAACATGAAATTACGTCGTTCTTTTTTATCTATTTTTGTACTTAAGTTTAACAAGTTCTTTTGCTGAACTTAGCATAAAATAGATGCTCTTGCTGATGGGACTTAAGCGTGAATTGGCACCCTGATAATAAATACTTGTCATGATACTTAAATTGCTTCAAGTACTGAATGTTGGGCTTCTTAGGCAAAACACCATCAAGCCACAAAAATGAAATCCAACACATGGAGAAGAAATATCAGAAGATTTGACTTTGGAGAGTATGTACTGAATGATCAACAGATTAATGATACGTATATAGCTACCTTGACTATTTATCTCAGAAGATTCATATCATCACCAACACAAGTAAGAATTGAGGCGTTGGATATGATTCAAGTAAAAATTTAAGTTGATTTTTTTTGAGTTGAGAACAATTAAACTGTACATAGACTAAAATTGAGTTTTACCATGCTGGAAAGCCACAATAACCATATGGATCACTTGAAGCAGGATGTGAATACCATGAAAATGGGACATTTACCACCTTTCAGACTGGTACTTACTTTGGAAGGACGTACCACTAGTACCATCACACTAGCAATGGTAGTACAACCAACATGCCAGATTGAAACTAAAGAAGATCCCAATCTACTCCCATTATTCAAGTAATTTCAACCCTAGTGAGGGTAATAAAGTTAATTTCTTAATTTTTATGTAAGCATTATGGACAGAGCCAAGAATAACAGAAAGTTCTCCATGTACAGGGATGTATGAGCTGAGAATCCCAGGATGTGCTTGAAGCTACACTTTTCCCCATCACACTTGGGCTGAAGCTAAAGATTTTTTTATTGCCAAGTTCATAAGTGTACTTGATGTTTAAAATATGATGCAAGAGTTCCTCATCTCTAGAATGGGAGGTCTAATTTACCTGTTAACTACGCAAACTGGTTTTATCTCAAGGCACAACAGCTTTGGAGACTGTAGCCTTAGATTTAGTCATTGCAAAGACCATCTTGTTCATCTTAATGGAATTACGCCCACAACTTCTGATGCACATGAATTTGGCCATAAAACCAAAAAATGACTGAAGGCCACTAAAGAGTTCTTAATTGAAGTTAAAGCAGTATATAAGACTTAGTTAAGACACCTGGACATCAGAACCATCAGCAGCGCATGCCCTGATAAAAAGACAGTTTACATTGCTCAAGCCGCAGTGATAATCCTAAGGATAAGGATTACCGCCCAGTAGAATATAAAATTAAAATTCCGCCAAGTTCAAATGCAGAAAATTTTTTAGCAAGAAGGACACTTCTGTAGGGATTTCCTTAGGATAAAGGAAGAAAAGAAAACCAAAGACTTGCCAGCCATATTTCTCAAAATATACCTAATTGGGAGCAGGTTTGGACCTAAATTCAATCCAACCAATTTTCCACCCCAAAGCTTACCCAACCAAAGCCACATCTCTCCAAATTAATCCTAAGCAAGCAAAATCCATGGGACTTATTGGATAAAATAACTGAATCTGGGGAAATTATCCAACCTTCAGACTTTCCAATTAATTTAGATCCATATTTGCCTTCATACTTTGATGCCCCATTCCCGTCCAAAAAAGATATCCCCAAACCCACTGCTACCCCATTCTTGAGTTACCATCAACTTGCTGAGGTTGTGGTGGCCTCTCCTGATAGTCTCCATCTCTGAGCAGCCATGGCACTCTCAGTTGCTGAATTCAAAGAAGGGCTACATTTAACCGAATACAGCTGATTTCCTTGAGGATGCAAGAATGGAAATCAAACGATTACATGAAACTGCCACCTCCGCTGTCAAGCATGTGGCTGCACTGGCAGAACTTTCCCCCACCACACATATCACCAGAGCCAATATTACAAACTTTTCCCAGCTTCCCAACGCACGCATAAAAACTGAACAACATGTTGCCAAACTCCTGGAGGCTTTGCTCCAGGCCCAGATTGTTACTAAGGACAATAACAATAATCTTTTTCACCTCAACCCACATCCTGAGGATGCCCCAACCCCCTTGCTCTCAGCTTTGGTCCGCCTCTTTAATGGTGAATATGAAATTGATAATCTTCCTGATCCCCCTCCCCCTCCGCCATGGTGGGATAAGCGGTTTACTACTGCTAAACCTGGTAGGTTATTTTCCTTTTGTTTTGGTGTCTCGCCACACATTTAGGGCTTTTGGTTTATGTTTGCAATTCGCTTATTATGTTTAATATTGTTAATGTCCGTCCCCTGGTCGGCTTACCTCAAATAAAACTTAAAAATTTAAAGGAAGAAAAGAAAGAAGAACCTAAAAAGAAGGTCGTAGGATCAGTTAATTGGGTTATACACCACACCAACAAAAGTAATGACAAAGAGCCTTAATTACAGCTATATTTAAGATGCTATGTCATTGGAGCTCCAAGTGAATCAGTTATGCTCACCTGCCTCTGACCTAACCAAGAAAATTTTGAGCCTACCAAACATTCTTACTTTGCTAAAGCTTCCAAGCCACTAATATTGTTGAAAATATCACAGATTGCGAGAATCTTGTGAATAAAATGTATAAGAAGACTCTAAATGAAAATAAAAGTCACTAATGCTTGCAAGAAAACTCTTCCTACCTGTTAAGTTAAGAGGATTCTGGCATACAGTCAGTGCCACCCTTACCACGGACATGACTATTGTTAAGAGCATTTAAAAGTGTAAGTCACCATACATTAATTTAAAGTCTATGCAGTACTGGATACTGGCATCCAGTTAACATTGTGTCTTCCAAGCTCATGAAAATATTGAAGTTTGCCCCAGACATCAATTGCCAGGCTACGTTCAAAACTGCTGGTCCTGAATCAACCAAAGCACTATAAGCCTATTATATGTTACTCTTGAAATTTGACCGCGTTGTCTTGTCAGGTCCAGATGTAGTTCTTTGGAACAACCATTACAATTTCCTCAGAAGACACAATTCATAGTTGAGTTTGGAGGAATCAGAGATTTTAATCATAAACCATCAATATCTATAAATATTAGATGCCACTTGTGTTCCAATATGTAGAGAAGAAGAAATGGAAAGAGATAATATGCCTAGCCAAAACAGAGCATTTCATTTATCCAGTCAGCAATACCCTGGAGATGAAGGGAACATTGCAGCTAATTCAGTTTATAAAAGCAGAGTCTCATTTTTCTTTTTACGCCAGTGAAGGGGTGGACTTACTTTCAGGAGTAAAGAAGGTCATGCTAGTCTACATCAGCATCGATATACCTGAACAGATAATGCTCAATAATTACTGTCCTGAAAGATTCAGAAAGCCAGGAACTAAGAGTGATGTCTGGATTCTTGAAACTACTTACCAAGGAGAAATTAACGTTTTCCCTGGAAACATTCTCATGCACCCTTTAAAGATCAAGAAGGTCAAACTACTAATTAAGAGAAGAATCAATGCTATATTGACATTATTCCAGTTCACGCCATTGCCAGCATCAAAGATTGGACTTCAATAGCTGATTGCACAGGAAGAACGTGAAGGCAAATGAATTCCTGAACTAATATTTAGACATTTTCAGCAGTGAACCTAACGATTATGGTTTTTGCAAGGGAAGAGTCCACAAAATTAACACTGGGGCTCCATTCCCTTTCAATTGAAGTCATACTATTGATCCAAGAGCAAATAAGGAGTCATTTTGAAGAAATTACAAGAACTTATATATGTAGGCTTGGTACGCCCCTCCAAGAGTACCTGGAATGTGCTCCTACTGCTGGTTAAAAAGAAGGATGGTACATCGCATAGTCATGGACTACCAAAAATTAAATGACCTGAAAAAGAATTATTCTTATCCCCTACCGTTTTAGTGATGCCTTGAAGCATCTTTGAGGATCGCGCTACTTCTTAGACATGTACTTGGCAAGTGTGTATTGGCAGATGGGACTGTCGCCAGAAGAACAAGTAAAGTATTGTTTATTAACAGTCAAACATGTTTAGATTAACATGTATGCCATAGGCTTATGCAACACCCCACTATGTTTCAACAAGTAAAGGATCAGATTTTTGGAGATTTGAAGATGTCAAGTGTGCTCATTTTACTTGAACAATATCATGGTGTTCAGAAAAACCGTTCACTAATTATATGACGCACCTGAAGGATAATTTTACCCAGTTAAGAGAGAACAACTTCATTCCTAAGAGAGGCAATTGCTCGTTTCTAAAGTGCCAGTTGGAATTTTTTGGGTAAAAATTGAATTAGAGAAAAAAGCCCCATAAAAAGTAAGGTTGATGCCATTACCAAGATGAGTTCCCCCAAGAGCATGAGAGACGTCCAAGTATTTTTGGGCATGGTGGGTTAAAACTATCAGTTTGTGACAAACCTAAAGGACATTTTCAAGCCGCTCACACACCTAAAAACAAACGAGTCTTATTCAGTTGGGAACAAGAGAAAGAAGTATTCTTAAGCCTTTCAAAACTGTAACTGATGGAAGCACTGATTTTAAATTACCAGAGTTTTTTAAAGACCTTTTATGTTTTTACAGACATCAGTGACGTGGTATGGGCGCTATTCTAGCACAGATAAACAAAGAAGGAGTAGACCTCCTTCTTGTGTTGTTTCAAAGATTAACAGGGCAGAACGATAATACATGGTTACACAGTGCAGGTTCTAGTGGTGAACATAGCAATACGCCAATTTTGACCCTATATTATGGCATATACTGCAATATTTAATGGTGCACATCTCTCTGAGATGTTTAATGAACATGAAGGTTCCATAAAGAAGACTAACAAGATGGACCATTCAGCTGCAAGGCTATTCTCAGCGTAACAGTTCTCTTGACTAATGTTAAAGTTCAAAAATGGTCTCAAAGCTGAAAATTATCAGAGAGGTTGAAAAACAAAAAGATGGGGCGAATATAGACTACTATATTGAGTTATAAAGTGTCTATAATTATAGAGCGTATAGGGACATGGTGCCTCAAGGACATTTGTTTCCCCATACAATTAGATTCTTTCACTGCATTCTGGATTGACCGCCTGATTGGCATCCTCATTGTGCTGCATCATCCTTGTGACTAAAGCGGTAGGGGACACACCTCTCACGATTTGAGAAGTGGAGACAGGATTTCTTAGGGTGTTTCCATCAATGCTCATACGCTTGATGCTTCCTGATCAAATCTAGTTTCAGCGCCTTCAGGGTAAGGTTCCGTTTTTGCTGGTTTGCGAGTCAATTTGTTGAGGCTTGATTTGGGAGCATGAGTTTTTTAGCATCATCTCGAATCCCAACAATGCACCCCTCAAGATACTGTTGGAGAGGGGTATAGGGCAAAGGATTCGGCCATGCACTTGATCACCACTGTCCCCTGATTGACGCAAGCAATGGAGTACTCTGAGTTCACCTTATAATTGACATTATAAGGTCTGTACTGAAGAACGTTGAGCTAATTCTGTTGACCTCTGGATTAATGGTGATAAAAGAGAATGAGGCCACCTAATTGAAAAAATGCTAAGGAGGGTCAGCTGAAATTAAATCGGGATGTCTCTATTTCTGTGGTGGTAAAAATGTCTTACATACTAGGGCTTGAAGTCAGACAATTTCATTATATAAGACCCTCATGATTAAATCAGAGTTTTCAAGTTAGAGGCCTTGAGAAATTGCTGAATGCTACTTGGTAGCCGGGGAGCACGCCCATATAAAGCTTCAAAAAGGACATCTTGATGACTTGGTGGTACCTTATTCTTCCAGTAAGCAAAGCGCTAGGAAAATAATGATTCAGCGAGCAGGATCAGAGGCAGCAATCTTCCGCAAAAGTGAGACAAGGGTTCTGTTAGCACATTCCACCACTACATTGGTTGATGGGTTGTGAGGAATGGCGAAACTCTGGTTAGTACCAAAAATCGAGGCAAGTACTTAGACTATCTGTAAGGTGAAATCTAATCCATTGTCTGAAAGTAATGTTTGTGGGCATCCATGATGGGTGAAAAGTTTGATTAAGAAAGAGTGCTGTGTCTTTTGCAGTGTCAGCGGACCAAAATCGCTTTGACCCATTTGGTCAGATGGTCTATGGCTAGGAGGATATATTTATGCCCATGCAGCCTGGTGGGTAGAAATCCTCCTAAATTAATGCTAAAGACATTGAAAGGACCCTTCTTGGCAACGACCAAGTGTTGATATAGAGTACTGGCCAACTTTTAGGATTAGCAAGCCATACAAGCTTCCAGGACTTCTTGGATGGGTTCCACCTGATCCCAGTAACATCATGGCTTTAGCCACTCGTGGGTCTTCTTTACTGCCCCATGTCCCACAGTTGCATGCCCCTTTAGGATAAAGTTAAATTTAGGAAGAAGATAGGATGTAGGGGAACCATTTTATTTTGTCCCTTTTATATAGCAGCCCTTCCTTGATCTGAGTGTCTTGGGTCATTTTTCAGAGATCAGCTTGGATCTCAGGAGTTTCCAACTCCCAGCATTATGGTCGGCTGATTAGTATGTACAGTTGGTCTTCCTTGCGAGGTTAAGGAAGCCAATACTGGCATTCTAAAGAGACTATCAGCATTCTGGTGAATTGCTCATGTGCAATGGACAATAAAAAATTGTTTCTCTGCATTATTAGGCCCATATTGATATGCGCCATCTGGGTCTTTCATCTGCTTCAGCCACCAGAGTGAGGAATAATCAGTGATGATGATGAGATGTGTGCCATAGAGGTAGGGCCAAAAATCCTTGATCGCTAACAAGACAGCCAGGAATTCTAATTAAGTAATGTAAAATTCTTTTTGGTTTTTCTCAAGGTTTGATGAAATAAACTACTAAATGATCGACCTGATTTTTGTCATGTTGGACTATGATGGCCCCAACTGCAACATCGCTCACATTTGTGGATAACAAGAAAGGTTGATTAAAATGCAGATGTACTAAGATGGGTTTAGTGCAAAGAGCATTCCTCAATGCCTTAAAATCCTATTCTAGTTTTAGTCGCCACTTAAAAGGCACGTTCTTTTGCAGGAGGTAAATTAGAGGCTCAACCAGGTGGCTTCTTGAAGGATAAACTGACAATAATAACCCACCATTCCAAGGAACACCTGAATATCTATCAGGCTCTAGGGGTGCAACATCTTTTCAATGGCATCACTTTGTTCAATATGGGATGTAAACCTTTTTTGGAATTTTATTACCACGGAATTCCATTTCAGACTGTCAAAAGGAGCATTTTGAAGGTTTGAGCTTTATTAAAGACTTCCTAATTCAATTAAGGACTTCCTGAAGGTGCTCCAGATGACCATTGAAAGTTTGTGAGAAAACAGTAATCTCATCAAGGTATGTGAGGACAAATAATAACTTCAAGTCGCTGAGGATCCCATACATGGCGCGTTGGAAGGTGGCCGGTGCATTAAAAGGCCCTGGTGCATCTTCGTAGGTTTGAATAACCCTTTGTTGGCTATGAGCTCACACTTGGCTTGGACTTTGGGGTGATCTCAACTTTCCAATACCCACTGACAAGGTCCATTGCAGAAATGTAATGTGACTCGGCGAGCATGTGGAGAGATTCATCAATTCAGGGCAGAGAAAAACTGTCTTTCTTAGTGGAGGAATTGATCCACCAATATTCCATTACCACCTGATGACTGACATTCTTTTTCAAACCAATAGGAATGAAAAGCCCAAGGTCTGAGATCGGTGTATCCCCCCTTTAGGTTGGTACCACCTAGTCTAAAAAAAGCCCAAGGTCTGCGCAAAGGCACTGATAAACTTGCTTGAGTACTTGTTTGAGTTCTGCCGCCACCTGGGCTCTTCAACCTTACTTTGTGGTAAGATCTGGATCAATAGGGGAGCGTCACCAGTCTCCACATGATGTATAACTCCACTAATCTTTTCTAATGTCATATGTTAAGGCCAAAAAAATGTCTTAATACTCCTCTAATAATCCTTGAATTTTGCGTTGTTGCTCATCAGTGAGCTCCTTTCTGATACAAGTGTCAATCCAAGCCATGATATGGGCGTCTTCAAACCAAAATCCCTCAGGCTCCCAAAACTGCAGACATCATTGACAGCCTCTACTGGTAGAAGGCGGCTATATATGGCGGGACTATTTGGGCCTACTACCCTAGGTTTGTCAGTAAGGTTAGCCAAAAACGCTATATTGATCCGGCATAAGCGGGATCTAGAACCCTAGACAGAAAATAACCTCCTTGGCGTATGGGTTATCTAAACCTTAAATCTTCAACAGTTATCCGTAGGGGATCTTAACATGGATCTGGGTATTGAGAATAATTTGGGACTTTGTAGGTATAGTGGTCATCCTAGGTAGATAGACTGGCATGCCCTTGTTGCCATCAATGGCATGCGGGGCAACCGGACCTGAGAGCCCTTTACATTATAATCAAGCTGATCAATTTGGCTCTCACTCTCTAATAGGCAATCCTGGGCCTAACCTCCTCTTTGGGGTCATGAGAAATTTTGAATATTAGGGAACCCGATGTATCAGTAGGAATCTAAATCCTTCATCATAATGTACCACCAAGGAGTAGACTTTGAGAAACTGAGTTCTGAGAAGATCATAGTTCAGGTTATTCGCCGCAATTGCGGGGGTATTTACAGAAAGCTTCCCAAATTGGATATGTAGGGAAGAATAGATTCCTATGGACTGTGTACACTGCGGTCCAGCCAAGCCATATTCCATATAATGCAGCAAGTTTGGGCTATCTTGATACGTTTCATCAACTTGGATGAGATAACACTCACAGGGGAACCAATGTTGGCTATAGTGAGAACTGGAAATTTATGAACTTAAACAGTGACATGGGTAACCAGATTTCCAAACTGTGGAGTAGCATGAGAAACATGGGAGAGTCATTTGAAGAATAGTAAGCAGTATCAATTCTTTATCATCAAAGGGTACCAAACTTCTTCTCCAAAAACGATAGTTACAGATTCATTAGAGGTCAATGATTATTCTTGAGGCATGGTAGGGATGCTAGCATGGAGCGCCTCGTGCTTCATGCTGACTGCCCTTTTTCCGCCTCCTCAGCAAGTCGTTTCCAGCATATTTTAGTGCTGTATCAGAAACCATTGCAGTAAGTGCATTGGGGTCAAGGATTCTTCTTGTTCTTGACAATATGGACCTGATGACGGTTGGAGGGGACAGAAGCGGTAGCCTTAGAAAGTAGAGTCGTCGCAGGGATCTTGTTAAGCGCTTCCTTGATTTCTCAAATGCACGTAAAACTGTTCTTTTGGTCAATCGTATGCATTTATACCTTGGGATAAGACCCCTGCACGGAGATGATAGGGGTAATAGCGTCATCCAAGGTAATGCGATTTGTGGTTACTAAGGGCTGCATTAGGGTTTAGAAATGGCTGGAGAACTTCACTGAGCTATCCCCTTTATTCAGGAGGATACCCATGAAAGCTTGTTTTTTTTGGCCAGCTTTAATTTTTGCCAAATTTTGGACTAAGGCAATCTGAACCTGCTCTTAGGTTTGCCATTCTTTTAGGTGGGGAGTCATGAATTCCCAAGCAGTGCTGTTAAGGCAGGAGTGAATATGCTTTACTTTGGCTAGTTAAGGGCATTTTCCATGGAACTCTCATATGTTTTAATAAAGAGGCAATGCTTTTATATTTGGGGTACACTTCTCCATAAAACTAGGTTTGAAATTAGTTACAAGATGAGTGGAGAGGCATTAACCTAGGAATTGGTGCAGGCTTAAAAACTCACTTTCAGCATAGTCACAGGGGGCCTGCTGATCCAACTGTCATCTTAGGCCATTGAAGTCCTCTTGGATATCATCCCAGTTTTGGTTAAAGGAGTAAATGGAGGCCTTGTTAGCGACATGCTCTTTGAAGGCTTCTATTAGCGCTCTTAAGAATTAGCTGATATTCTAAGTTTTTCAAGCAGGCGTTGAGCCCTCAGCAGGTTTATTCAAGCTGGGAAATGTGACTATCAGTAAGCTTGGTGAAGGTTCTAAGATTTTCCATTTCATCTGACAGTGCCTAAATCAAGACCCTAGATTTGAGGGGGACTCCCTCTACTCAAAGTTTACATCCTTGGGCCACGTTTCAGATATGATCCATTTGGCGGCTAGGGCTGCCAGGACGTTCTTTCTCCAAGGGTCGTCAGGGTCACCTGAAGTAGGCGTGGAAGGGCCAGAGGGCCATCAAGGCCCTGGGGACCTTCAGGTCCTTCACTCCTGGAGGTTACATAACAGGAGGACAGCTCCTGATAGTGTTGCTGGAGATTCCATACTAGATCTTCGACTTGGTGTAGGCATCAGTTCCAAGAAGTTTTAAGGAGTTGGACATTCCAACAAAGCTGGTCTTTGAGGTAGCCTGAAATTCCGCTATCCAATACCACGATCTGGTTTTGGGCTTCATTCATTAATCATCAGTTATTGGCAATAGCTTATTGGTTGTCATGGATGAAGAAGGAGGCCACATTGTAGAAGTTAAAAATATGGGATTGCAAAGTTTGGGTAAACCCTAGTTGTTGGGAGACCTCATGATGGTACAACAAAACTAACTAGGAGGTGATGAATGGTAGTTTGGACAAAGTTTTGAAGATAGCGCTCAGTCATCAAGGTCAGCTCTCCTGCTTGTAGTTGGGCTGAGGCATTAAGAACCCACATGGTAGAAGGCACCAAAGAAGCGTGGGAGCAACTTGAGCAGCCTTCCCTAGAACAAATGCTATTTAATAACTGTTGAATAATTTTGTTAAGATTCTCATTATGAAACTGGTAATTATCACCATCAACTAAAGGTAGACTGAACTGGAATGTGGCCCTAAATTTTAAGCTTTCAGGCTGCGTGGTTGGCACTTTAAATCATGGGGTATTATTCATTGAGCGACGCTTCTCAACTGATCAGCTTGTTGACTTTCTTGACTTCTAGTATTCTACATTATTCATGATAGACGTTTTCACTTGGACAGCTCAGATCCCCTGTATTAAGCACCACTTTTCTCGGCGTAAAAGTTATATTGACTGACTCTGAAGTTTGAATAGCTTTGAAGCTGAAAATTAGTGGAGAAATTGAAAAGCAAAAGGATGAGGCGAATATAGACTACTTTATTGAGTTAGAAAGCATTAATATTTATAGGGCGTATAGGGACATGATGCCTCAAGGACCTTTATGGCCTCATACAATCAGGATCTTTCACGCCTACCAGATTAACCGCCTTATTAGCATCCTCATTGTTCTGCATCGTTCTCATGACCGAGGTGGTGAGGGCTGTTCCTCTTGAGATTTTGGAAGTGTGAAGGGATTTCTTAAGGCATCTACATCGATTCTCATGTGCATGATGCTTCTTGATTGAATCTTGTTAAGTGCCTTCAGGGTATGGTTCCATTTGTATTGGTTCAAGATTCAATCTGTTGAGGCTCTATTCAGGAGAAGTTATTTTACTCACTTGCCATCTTAAATCCTTAAAGATATGATTTTGAGATTATAAACTGGGAAATAGAGAAGCACCAGGACATGGATGTCTTAATGCAGTTGTCCATTTTTCATATGCAAGCCCATGAGAGTAATAATAACTATGATCTTATAGGAAAGCCAGAAGAGGAGTAAGAAGGAAGAGGACTATGTAGTTAAGAAATTACTGAAGGCTTGTTCCGGAGCAACAAGATTTGGATATGGCGGCTGGAAACAAGTACAAGAGAAATTATTACCCTATGCAAAGATGAGCAAATGGATGGCACTAGGTATGGAAGGACACTATCTAATAGGCCACAGATGGCTATAGAAGACGTACCAGCATCTCAAATAGTAATTTTACTTAAAGTTCATGCTGGAAAATATCAGTCATGCCTTTGAGCTCTTCAATGAATGCGCCCAATATAAGCCTCTCCAAAAGAAGCTCAAATTTCAGTTTGTCCCTCCAAGCGCACCCTTTCACAGCATTTCTAGTGACGTTGTTTGACCATTCCCAGTAACTTCAAGTAGAAATCAATCTAATATTGTAGCAATAGATCACTTAAGCAAGTGGACAAAAGTAACTTTCAATTGTGGCATTTACCACAAGAGTTACTGCAAGGTTCCTTTACCACCAGGTCATAACATGCTATTATTGCCCTCAGATACTCCTTTCTGGAAATGGACAGATCTTTATTGAGATGATATAAGACACTTGATGACTTAATAGGATCAAACGACAGTTTATAACGCTGTACAGACCATCTAATGATGTAAGCATTAAAAGAGTTATTAGAACCCTCACTTCAATATCAAAGAAGATTAATTTAACCACAGATACAAATGGGGCTGTTTGATAAGTACGTGATAAGAGAATACTATACTGTAACTATGGGTGCTTTAATATCCACAACAACATGCACAGACTCTTAGGCTGCGCCTTGCCAGAGTTGGGTGGGGAAGATTGGAGGAGATTAATTGTCAATATGAGATTGAGGGTTCAAACAGTTGAGTTTAAACTAGCGCCTAAGGGTTCCTCCATCCTTGAGGCCATCAAACGTGACATTTTGGGGTTGTCAACTTTGGAAATACAAAACCCATGGATTTTAATATAATTTTAACAAAATAAATAGGAAAATCAGTACTATTTGGGGATATGATTTTAATGGGAAAAAGATAAAACAATAACCTAGCCCCCTACCTTAGTAAGGGTGTTGGTTTATAAGCCTAATTGTGGTGGAGTATGCTACTACGCTGAATTACAATAATAATGACAATTTGATACCCTTAATACCATCATTTAATTGTTTTTCTCCAACTTCGTCTCAACAGTATCAGCAAATGATTTTAATCCATTCTCAGGCTGTTTTCCCAAATTCCAAATGTCCAAATTCACTCTCTCAAGTTCAGAATGAAGTTTCAGGTTTGATCTCCACTTTTGGCCTTTATGTTTCTATTTTTTGCTTAATTTTGGCTTGCCAGGTAAGTTGTTCCCATTAAATTGACTTCTGGTTGATCCCCTTGGTGGAGGAAGGAAATAAGAACCATATTTGAGAGCTCCTTGTTTTTTCTAAAAAACTACACAAAGTTGTTTGTCTTTTTAAAGAAAAATTTGAAGACTTTGATACTTGTATGGGTTTGGTATGAGGCGTAAATGGGTAAAAGGTATGGGGCAACAGGGAGGGACGTCAGCCACCCATCTCTCCTCCAGGGTATGCCCTAGGTCTGATATTAGGGTGAGGGGAAATTCCTTGGGCTTTGAACCCTTTTTTAATCCTAAAGGGTTGTACAACCCTGTCAGCATGATAACTGGAGCCAAGTGCCTTACATTACCCTTTCCAAAAAGGATAGGGTCTACTACCCCTTCCAGTGCTATGGCCAAGGCATAATTCTTGTGGAGGATAGTAAGCTTAGTGGCTGCAATGTCCTCTTTCCGGGAAAAACAGGCGAGGATGCCTTGGGTTGGCCTTGTGAAAGTCTGAAATCAACTCTTTATCAGTTTTGCAATTCTTGGATGAAACCAGCTATCCTCATAAGATGGGAACCCTTTCCATGATACCAAGTGCTGTAAACTGCGTTTGACTCTCTGAGAATTTAAGATTCGCTCCACTTCAAACTCTGGTGAGCCTTCTACCATGCTGGGCTCTACCTCCACTGGCTTCTGTCCTCTGAAGTGATATAAGGGTGAGGCGTGAAAAGAGTTGTGTATTTTCCAGCGGGAGGGCAGTTCCACCTGGAAGAATCCACTGTTCAGTACTTGGGAGATAGGGAGGGGGCCAGCGCGCTACAGGTCAACTTATGGCATGGCACTTTGAGGTGCAAATATTTTGTGTCAACCATTAAAAAATCACCTACTTGAAAGTCTGGGGCTGCAGTACGTTTTTTGTCAGCAAATCATTTAGCATCATTAGTTGATTTGGTCAGCTGCTGTTGTTTCTGGTATTGCACCTTCTAAATGTGTTTAACAAAATAATCTGCAGCCAGGATATTACTTCAGATGTTTAGCTTAAGGGTGAAGGTAGGATTGTACCTTCAAGTTAGATACATTGGTGATACCCCTGTGGAGGCGTTTAGTAAATTATTGTATGAAAACTGAGTGAAGTGGATATCTGTTGATCAAGTGTCCAGGGAGCTAGTAGCATACATCGTAGATACTGCTCTAAGTACTGATTAGTTCATTCAGTTTGGCCATCTGATTGAGGGTGGTACGCTGATGATCTGCAGGGCTTGATCTTCATAATGTCACACAAAGCCTCCGAAGTATGAGGTGAACTGAGGCCCTCTGTCACTGATCACCTCCTGAGGTAAACCAAACAAAGAAAACACATGAGACACAAACAATCACGACAGCTCTTCTGTAGAGATCGTTGTCAATTAGTGGATGAAGATTGCATACTTTGTAATTCGGTCTCATACCACAATAACCACATCATAACGCCTGGGATAATGGTAAACCACAATTGAGTCCACTAAAATTGAGGTCCATGACCCTTCCTCCTGTTGGAGGTGGAGGAGGAGCCCATTTCGCCTTGTTCGGTCAGATTTTGAGTGAGCACGCGGTAAACAACCTTAGTCCACGCAGGGACATCCTTTGTAAGGCCATTCCAATCATAATCACACTTTATTAGGTTAAAACATATCTTCACGCCTGTGTGGCCTATGGTGGGGGATCATGATGTTCCCTTATGACACTGGAAAACAGCTCAAAAGGACCCATACTTTGTCATGGAAATAAATTACCCTATCCTTTTAAGAATATCATTATAAGGGGCTTTACAGTCAACAATCTTAATCATAAGATCAAGACCTTTAGCTTCAGTTGCTTGCAAACCCAACGCATCATCCAAGAGAGAAAACTATTCTTTAAAGGAATTTTGAGCAGGAGTGCATGACTTTATTTCAGTTACAAGATCAGTATTGGGGCGTTTCTATTGGGTTTGGCAACTTTAGGTTCAGGTTTGGATTTGGATTTGGGTTTGGGTTTGGGTTTGTTGATCAGAGTGGAGGGATCTACCACAGCAATGGCTGGGGGAGAAGTTGTCATGATTTGCTCAGGTGGGATTACTGTAACTGACTCATAGTAGCTAATAGAAACATGTCCCAATATGGGTTTACGATTAAGGATGTCTGGCAAAATATGTGTGGAACTCTTGACAAACTTATACTTGAAATAACACTCAAGAGGTCACAATGAGTTCTAGTCTGTTTGTGGGCCAAGTTCTGTGACTTACTATAGTAAATAAGCGATTTTTGGTCAGTGCGCACCACTACTATGTGCTTGGCACATTGTAAGAGATATTGCCAATGCATCAGGGACCAAGAAATGGCAGACAACTCTTTATCAAATATGACTAATGAACTCTAGGTCACACTAAGCTTCCTTGAGAATTAAGCCACAGGTTGTTCTTTCCCCTCATGTTCTTGCAACAAGACGGCGCCCACTGCATTACCTGAGGCATCCATGCCACAATAAAAAGCTTGTCATCATCAGCATGACACAAAACAGGATTAGAGGTGAAACATCCTTTATTGCGTCAAAAACCTTTTGACACTCTGGGGTCCAAACAAATAGTGTATTCTTACCAGTGAGGGAGTGTAAGGGTGATTCAAGCTCGGAAATGGCTGGTGAAAACTTCTTCAGAAAAATGACAGATCTCAAAAAGCTACGCAGCCTCTTTTAGGTCACAAGGGTAGGCCAAGAGTGAATAGCATCTAGTTTTGCAGGTGCTATAGCATGACCATCCATCAAAATCAGATTCCCCAGTAACTGCACTCCTTCTTTGTAAAACTCACATTTAGACGACTTTGCCACTAATCCAGCCTGATGTAGGGCTGCCACCACGTCCACCAAATCCTTGCCGTGCTGTTCAGCGTTAGGCGAGTGAATAAAAATATCAGTAACATATACTATTGCGCAAGAGAATCTGAGGTCCCATAAAAACATCATCAATGTGACGCTGGAATACTACTGTCGCATTTTTTGATCCAAAGGAAATACCCTTGAATTGGTATATTCCATACTATGTCTGGATAGCAGTCAGCCATTACTGGCCAGACTTTACCCGCACTTGATGGAATTCATCAACTAGGTCAAGTTTTGAAAAGACTTATATTTGAAAGTGGCTTGGGAAATGGAAGCTTTTAAGGGAAGGAGATTTGGATCAGGAACTGTGGCGTTGTTTAGGTGGCCATAATCCACACAATGCCTTAGAGTGCCATCAGGCTTATGTAGAAAAACTACTGGTGAGAACGGGGAACTTTTTTTTACCATCCAGCCTTTAGCTACCATGTCATCACTCCAAACTTTGAGAGCTTGATCCTCCTGTGCCGTGTATGAGTACAACAGGAAGTTGACTTTAATGATATCTATTGTCAACTGGAAGTTTAGATCAAAATCTGAATGTTTAGGGTGGCGGTTGGAATATTTAATTTTAAACATAGACTTATATAGCTCAAGGATTTTCGGCATAATGGGAAGGTCAGGTACTACATCTGAGGCGGAGTACTCTACTGCTGCCACCCCATTAACTGTGACCAAAGTGGGTAGCAAGGGAATTTCCCTGAGTAGGTATGGGTGGTAAACGCCAGCATGATCCATTCTAAGTCAATGCTCACCAATAGGCGGTACCAGCCAACTTTTATGATAACTGGAAACAGCAAATCTGGGATAGCTGAGAAGTGAGCCAAAAGCTTGTGTTCATGTGCTCTGAACTTAGGAGGCTTACAGATTTGCAGTTTGACCATAGGTTTGCAGGAAGCACCTAAGACAGAGGCCCCAGTAGTAACTGACAGTATTTAAAACCTGCACTACCTTCAAGTAGATAGAATTTCTAGTCGCACTAGTGTCCACCAAGGCATTTAATGTGACTTTCCGCTGCCCCACAGTAATCTGCATAAAGAACATGAAGTAAGTACGACTAATATTATTCAATTTATTAAGGAACACATGAGTGTCTGGTTGTTCAACCACAGAGGAGTAGTTGGTTTTGCTCAGATTGAGGCTAAAACTGAGTGGGCATAGCTGCTGCACGCGCATATGATAAAGAATCCGCTTCATGGTTGAAGGGATCAGCAGAGTGCTGCACCTCTGACAGATCCTCATAAACTGGATTCTTCTGGCGTTCTGCTTCAATCTGGTCAACCATGGAACTATGATAGGGAGATATAGCTGGTGCGTAAGTATCTAACTTGATAACCGCCTCGCTCATTGGTATTTATGGTCATATATCTTTCCTCACATGGCTCATCTTTATATTCATCTTAACCTCTTCTGCATCATGTATCTCGCTTCTGCAATCTCCCTCTCCTTTATCTGTTGTTATAAAAGTTGTAGTAATTCAGCATTAGAGGATGAAAATACACTTTGAGTACAATTAGGAGATTTAATTGGTTTAGTGCCTCCAAAGTAAGAGAAAAGCAAAAGGAGCCCCTTTAAGTGGTGCATACTGGATGGGCTCTGTTCAGTGAGCATTTAATGGTTATATCCTAAAAGAAGTTGATATGAAGCTTTTATCATGGTTTCCAATGTCCCACACAACTGGGAATTTCAAGTGAGATAACCAATTTTAAGTTTCAAATGTCTGTCCTCAAATCATTAAGACTTGGAAACACAATGCAGCCAGGGAGTTGTGTGGTTGAGTTATTTTGTTAGTATAAGTGCTTGCTAAGAGAATACTGGCCTGTAAATGTGGGTGCTTTAGCATCTAAAACAACGGACAGATTCTTGGGCTGCGCCTTACCAGAGTTGGGTGGGAAGATTGGAGGAGGGTACTTGTCATTGTGAGATTGAGGGTTCCAACAGTTAGGTTAAACTAGCGACTAAAGGTTCCTCCATCCTTGAGGCCATCAAACGTGACCTTTGGGTGTTGTCAACTGTGAAAATGCAAAAACCCGCGGATTTTAATAAAATTTTAGCAAAAAAAATAGGAAAATCAGTACTCTTTGGGGATATGATTTTAATGGGAAAAAGATAAAACAATAACCTAGCCCTCTACCATAGTAAGGGTGTTGGTTTATAAGCCTAATGGTGGTGGAGGATGCTACTACGCTGAATTGCAATAATAATGACAATTTGATACCCTTGTAACCATTATTTAATGGTTTTTCTCCAACTTCACCTCAACAGTATCAGAAAATGATTTCAATCCATTCTCAGGCTGTTTTCCCATTTTCCAAATGTCCAAATTCACTCTCTCAAGTTCAGAATGAAGTTTCAGGTTTGATACCCATCTTTGGCTATTCCATTTGACTTTTTGCTTGGTTTTGGCCTGCTAGTTAACTTGTTCCTATTAGATTGACTTCTGATTGAGCACCTTGTTTGAGCAGGAAAAAACCATAGTTGAGAGTTCCTTGTGTATACTAAAATCTACACAAAAATGTTTAAATTTTTAAATAAAAAACTTTAGATTTTGATACTTATATGGGTTTGGTCTGTGGGGTGGATGGGGAAAAGGTATGGAGCAAACAGGGAGGGCGTCGGCCACCCATCTCTCATCCAGGGTATGCCCTAGGTCTGAGATTTAGGTGAGGGGAAAGTCATTGGGGTCTGAACCCTTTTTAGTCTTAAAGGAATGTACAGCCCTGTCCAGCATGATATCTGAAGCCAAGGGCCTTACAGGGACATCTTGTTGCCATTATCCTTGTTTGCTTACTGGTTAAGCTATCATAGGACTATTGTCACTTCTTCATTAAAGCACTATATGTGTAATTCCAGGCGAGCACCCCTGCGCCTCAACTGCGAGGAATTATTGTTCTACACAAAAAGGGTGATTAAAGGAATCTGTCCTTCTTGTGTCCTGAGCGATTTAGCCCATGTGGTGGACAAGAGGTGGGTGACGGCGTACACCCTCAAAGTTGCCCCCTTTCCCCCTGCCTCACCACCAAAGGGTTGGTGCAGCAGTTTGAGGGAAGTGTTTGGAGGTGGTGGCGGTAAGAGTCCACCACCAGTGGGGAAGTGGTGGGCATCTCTCTCCTTTGACAATCTTGGGTTCAATGATGAGACTGTTAAATTAAATAAATTGAAGTCCAGAGGAATTAATTCATCCATGTTATGTTTGGATTCAAGATCTGCCATTGTGTTTCCCTTACACTGGCAAAGGTGGGCCCAACCCAGATGGTTTAAGTGCATTAAATCTGTTCAGTACCCAAAGAGATCTCACCTATGTGGCTGGTCATGAGAGCATCCAGTCGCCTGCTGGATGAAGTATCGCCAATCCATTAAGTTGAATTTTTCCAGGTGTGAAAATTTGGTGGCAAAATAAAAGAGTTGGCTGGCCAAAATGATATTGATCTAGCATAAGAATAATTTTAGAATATCAATCCACATGAATTGATTGGGATCATGTTACCCTCAGTTCATTTTCTAGTTATTTTCTATGTCAGGATTTGAGATAAAAATAAAACAAATCAAATTCCCCACTTCCAAATTGAGCCACAGAGAATTGACTCTTGAGCCTATTCAAATGAAGACAACTTCAGGATTCTCATTTCCAATTCCTGAGTCACGTGAGGTGGAGTTTCCACTGATCTGGTCATGGGGGCAGCAAAATCCAATGAGAGTGCTAAACAGGTGGTCAATCTGGAAAGCCATGAAAGATCCTGAATGGATGGGGCCACAAAGATCCTCGAGGCACCTGCCCCATGCACCCTATAATTAATGACACCTTTTAATCTGTTAAATTTATTTGGTATTCTGTCCAATCTTCTGTCCACTTTTAGACCCATTTTTGCAAACTTTCAGCTTTGAGCCATCTTAAGACCTTGGAAACAGTCTAAAGAACTGTAACGCTGAAAGATGTCATGCTCTCTACAGGGGGACTCCGTGCTGTCCTAAGTGAAAACGTCTATCACAAGCAATGGAGAATACTAGCAGCCCTGAAGATCAATCTGCTGGTCAGTCAAGAAGTGTTGCTTGATGGGTTAGTACCTTGCAATATGAAATACCACCCTCGCAGCCTGAAAGGTTAGAATTGCAGGCCACATTCCAATTCTCCCTGCCCTCTAGTGATGGAAGCCAGTACCAACTTCAGTATGAAAACCTTAACAATGTTTTCCAACAATTAATAAATGACATCTATTTCAGGAGTGCTTGCTCCAGCTGCTCTCATGCCTCTTCCATTCCCTCTACCATGTGGGACCTCTATGACTCAGCCCAGCTGCTGTCAAAAGAACTTGCCCTGGGTTCCAAACACTATCTTTCCAACTTTGTCCAAACAGCTATTCATCACCTACTCCAACTAGTTGGGTTGCACCATCAAAAAGTCTCTTGATAACTGGGGCTCACCCAGGACTTACACTCACACATCATCAATTTATACAACGCAGCCTCCTCCTTTTTCCATGACAACTGAGAGGCCATTATTGATAACCAATGGTTGTTCAATGAGTCCAAGATCATATTGTGGTGTTAGATAGCGGGATCTCTGGCTATCTTGATGACCCTCTGCGTCAGAACGCCCAATTTCTTGAGGCAACTTAGAATCAGCGTTTCCTCCAAGTTGAGGATCTGGTATGGGCCCTGCAACAACACTATCAGGAGCTGGCCTCTCATGACTACTCCCCCAAGAGTGCAGGTTCTGAAGGGTCTAGGGGCCTGAAGGCCCCAAAGGGAATGAAGAACCCAAAGAACCAGAGGGTCCCCGTGGACCTCAAGATCCCCAGATCCCTTAGCACCCACCCCTGATGTCCCTGAAGTCCCATAGCGGAAAGATGTGATAACAGCCTTGTCAGCCCTATGCAATCAAATTTGGATTGTAGCTCATGGATGTAAATTCTGAGTGGATGGAGCCCCCTTGACCTAGGGTTTCCATTGAGGCACTGTCATATGAAATGGACAACTTCAGTGCCTTCACCAAGCTTACTGATACTTGCATCTCTCAGCTTGAACAAACTTGTCGAGGTTCAAAACCTGTTTGCCCACCCTTGAGAGCCAGCTTTACCTTCAGGGCGCCGACATTCAATCCCTAAAGGAGCAGGTTGCAAATAAGGCTTCTGTTTCCTCTCTCAACCAAAATTGGGATTATATCCAAGAGGACCTCAAGGGCCTATGGCGACAGCTAGACCAATAGGCCCCCCACAACTATGCGGAGACTGAGATCTCAGAGCCAGCGCCCATACCAGGTGTTAACACCCTCTCCACTCCTCTTATAACTAACTTTAATCCTAGTTTTAAAAAAAGGTTCACTCTCATCCAGGAAAGCATTGCCTCCTTCCTGTACGCATATGAGAGTTCCATGGAGGAGGCCACTGACTGGCAGAAGTTAAAGCATATCCACTCCAGCCTAGATAGCATTGCCTGGGAGATCATGACCCCCCATTTGATGGAGTGCAACACCTGGGAACTGATCCATAAAGCCTTAATCCAAGAGTTTGGCAGCAATCAAACACTGACTAACCAAAAACAGGCATTCATGGGTAACCAACTTTTAAAGGAGAAAGCCCCATGGAGTTTGTCAGCCGTTTTTATGCCCAAGAACAACCCTTAGTCACTACAAATTGTATCACCCTGGATGATGCTATTACCGCTGTCATTTCTGCGTTGGGATCCTACCCTGAGGTTCAAATGCATATGATTGGGCAGAAGAATGGTTCATCTGTATCTGGGAGATCAAGGAAGCACTTAACGAGATCCCTGAATCAACTCTACACTTTAAGGCTACATTTACAGGCCCCTTTACCCCTCCTAGAGTCCATGTGGTCGAAAAACTAGAAAAATCATCAGCCTCAATTTACTTACTGTAACAGTTTCAGACACAGTGCTAAGACCTTCTGGAAACAACTTGCTGAGTAGGTGGGAAAGGGGCCGTCAGCATGAAGGGCGAGGCGCTTTATGCTGACATCCCTACCCAGCCTCAAGAATCCTCCATAGCCTTGAATGAGCCTGGATCTGTCATACCTGGAGAAGAATTTTGATATCCAATGATAATAAAGAAATTGATACTGCTTACTCTTCTTATGATGACCCTCCCATGTTCCTCACGCTACCTCCCCAGTTCTGAAATCTGGTTACCCATGTCGCAGTTCAAGTTCCCAAAATTCTAGTCCTAGACATAGTCAACAGTGGCTCCCCCTTGAACTCCATATCATCCAAGTTTATGAATTGCATCAAGATCACTCTGGATTTTCCACACTATATATGGAGTATGGCATAGCTGGCCCACAATGCACCCGATCTATAGGGGCTTATTCCTCTCTACTGGTACAGTTTGGAAAGCTTTCTGTAAACACCCCCGCTGTTGCACTAAATAACCTGAGCTATGGCCTGCTCCTTGGGACTCAGTTCCTCTGAGACTATTCATCAGTACTCCATTATGATGGCGGCTTTATATCCCTACTAGGGCATTGGGTCCCACTGATATTCGAAACCTCACATGATTCTAAAATAGAGGTCAAAGCCTGAGCCTGTATACTGGAGAGTGAAGCTGAATTAATTGACTCAAATATCACATTAGGGGCTCTCAAGTCTGATTGCCCCTCCTGCTGTTAATTGGTAAGAGGGCATGCAGATCTACATACCTAGGGCGACTACATTACCTCTGAAGTCCCAAGTCATTGCCAACACCCAGGTCTATGTCAACATCCCCTTAGGATACCTATTGGAAATCTGAGGACTAGATAACCCATTTATGAAAGAGGTGTTAACCTGCCCAGGGATCTTAGATCCAGCTTATGCTGGATCTATATCTGTGTTGTTGGCCAACCTCACTGAAAAACCTAAAATAGTAAGTCCAAACAGTTCCACCACCTATGTCCGCCTTCTACTGGTGGAGGATATTTCCTATGTCCGAAGTTTTGTGGATTTAAGGGATTTCAGCTTAGAGATGCATCCATTGGTCAGCCTGGTTAACACCAATATTGTAAAGGACCTCTCAGATGACCAACTACATAAGGTTCAAGTGTTGTTGGAAGATTATTCAGACCTATTTTCAGCCTTGACCTATGACTTAAGAAGAATGAATGGAGTCCTACATCATGAGGAAACTGGGGATGCTCTCCCCTTCCAGTCCCAACCTTACCAAAAAATTAAGGTTGAAGAGGCCCAGGTGACAGTGGAACTCAAACAACTAAAGACGCTGGACTCCTGGTACCATCATGCAGCCCTTGGGTCTCTCCTCTTCTGAAGGTTCAGAAGAAGGATGGCAGCCACCAAGTGGTGATGGACTACTGGAGACTCAACTCCATCACCAAGAAGTACAGTTATCATCTGCCCTTAATTGATGATTCCCTCCATCTGCTTGCTGGATCTCAGTACTTTTCTGCCATGGACCTTGCCAGCAGATATTGGCAAGTTGAGCTCGCCCCTTGTTATAAAATTGACGTAATTGTTAAGATACGCTGTAAGGGTTTTTGCACAGGGTTCAGCCCACTGAGCAACAGGACTAACGATATGATGATCGTTGTCCTCAAAACAACAGAATAAACTATTTAATAAATATGGAGCACAAGTTTTTCTTTCCGCTCAAATTCACTTTAGAGCGATTTTATTAGCAAAAACAGAAAAGTAAGTAAACAATTAGCAATCAAACGCCAACCGCGGCTATTCAATCCCCAATGATGTCAGATTCGCCACCAGCTGCTCCAGTGTGGGGCAGCGGCAAAACCCTGCATAGCATTTTCCAACCAGTGGGAAAACGCGCTTGGTCTGGATCTTCAAGTCCAAATAAATCCTTAAGTTGGTTTATTCCGCTAAGGATCTCGCCATCCACCTGGCACAAACCCAGGCGGTGCCTCGCAGCCCACTCATTATCCACCGTTTCCAGCTCCATTTTTGGCCTTTGGCAAAGTACAATAGATTGTTCCCATATGAGGAATGTGCAATCATTGACCTGGCCCAGGTGGTGATGCAGCCAGCTGGCTTCATCGACTTCTGCCCCTTTAAGGGTATTTCAACCTCAGCTTCACCTGAGAAGCTGACGCCGCCACTGCGGCTACTGTGCCCTTGGTCTTCAAGGGCACCCCTATACCAACAACACGCACCAGGCTCCCCACTGACACCACTATGGTGGTTCAGTTCGCGGGTTGCCCACTCACCTCCCCCACAGTGCTCCATCAGGAGTTAATGGATGGATTAGCCGCGTATGGCTCCAAACCCATCCTTCAGTTCATGGTCCCCAATGGGGCCTCTTGACTAGCTAGGCCTTGGGCATTTGCCACGATCAGCCCCATAAATTTTAAATTTGCTTTGGTGATTCCACCCTGCGCCATTATACCCTCAGCCCCCAACCACCCATTCTGGGCCAATGTAGAGGGCGGAAGGACAATATGACCTTCATGCTTTGAGTTAGATCTATCAAAGCGCAAATGCCCCCTCCCTCATAAATTCCTCAGACCCAGCGCGGTCATCGCAAGGCCCCTAATTTTCCTCACACCCCACTACTTTTCTGACATGAGGTACAATACTACTCCCCTCCCCCAATTCCTGCTGCCACCTCGGTGCCTGCTGCAGCCAATCAGCCCCTCCCTCAGGCTAGTGTCACATGCGTTTCACTCAGTGCCACTTGCACATCATCCAATCAGGGATCAGCTTGGACTAATGTGGGTTCCCATGCTATTCTGCAATCGCCAGCCACACCACTTCAATTTGCTGACCCAAATTTTGAGTTTGATTTGAACCCATGGTCCTCATTGGCTGAAACTGATGAGATGGGTAATTTTATAGAGGCATCGCAACCCACATTCCACAAATTTTCCCAGAGTCAAACTCCAAAACTGGTCACCCAACAATATTATGCCCCTCAACTGGACTCCATGAAGTTCCGCTTGGACCACAAGCTTGCTGTCACAGCAGCCACCCACCCTGATGTAACCTCTATGCATGAAATGGCAGAGTCATCTTTAGCAGCGCTAGCTATGGAAATCCCGCCCTCCATCCTCAGGACATCCACACCCATAAACCACAAAATGTCCATTGAAATTTTCCACAGACGCGCTAAGGATGCCATCCAGAGAGTGGTTTCCGCATCGCAGGCCAACTCTCAAGTTACCCATGCCTCCATGGCTTCACTGTTCCATCTCCCTGCCCTCCGCATTAAGGCGGAGGCCACCCTTACCAAATACATCGGCAACCTACTGATGTACAATCAATTCCTTAAGCAGCCACTTGTTTCTGACCTCACTCCCCATGTCGCTGATCACCCCAACCTTTGCTCTCCTCCTTGTCTCATGCTCTCTCCAATGAGGTGAATGAGACTGAGAATGAGCCCCTAATCCCCCCTCCCTTTCTGTCATGGTAGGATGAGCGCCTCGGGTGCTGTCCCACCTGGTAGGTTGGTATCTTGATCGTTCTGTTTTGCCCATTATTTGAATGGTCGTTTTGTTTTGGTCTGAGAATTTAGTTAGTCTGGTTTTTTTCTTTGTTTTGACACTTTCTGCGCTTTGGCAATGTCCATCCCCTGGTCAGCATGCCTCGTAATAAATTTAAATAAATAAATATGGAGCACTTGCTCCCGCCACACTCTTTTATTTTTTATAATAAATACAGTGGATCTTTGCTGTTCCGCTTAATCTAAACTATTAACAACCAACCCCTTCTTAATCATCTCGTCTCGCCTATGTAGTAGTGACTTCAGATGATACCACTTCCATGGCTTAGTAATTTAATTCGCCATATATCATTGGTTCTGGAAACTCTTCATTTGTTAATTCCATGATTGCCTAATTCAAAGCGATTTCCCAAAACCCAATATCGCCTCATCTCAAGGCGCTCATATAATTATTACACATATTAAACTTGGCAGATCCTAACCATTCTGATATAACAATTTAGGGCTTATCGTCCAGTCATATCAGAATTACGACAATACCCCCCTTGACTGGACAATCAGGCTCCTATTGCTTATATGCCCGGAGGAACTTGGCATGCACTCTGTTGATGATCCAACCACTCACGAGGTCCTTAATAGTATATGTCCATACCTGTCTTCTCTATAACTTCAAATGGCCCAATCCAGACACTGGCCATCTTGTGCTTCCGCCCAAAACAATGTTGATCATGGAATGGAACCATGTCCCCTTCTCTGAACTGGGTTAACCCGCTACACCATACCTGATCAGAAGCTTGAGTCTTAATCTTCTTGGCTAAACTGAACGAGTATGCTTTGGTTTGCAATTTTATTAAAGTTTCAGCTAGAGTCATCAGATAACGTTGGTGATCCATTCCACCAGTATCTTCTACACAGGAATATAGCAGCGCCAGAAGGGCAGGGTGTCGTTCATATAGTAATTGGAAGGGACTTTTCCCTGTGGCGGAATGATAACTGATATTATAGGCAAAAACGGCGTTAGAAAAGAAGAGAACTTCAATCTGAGGGTCAATCTGCTACTTATTTATGGAGTATGTTCACTAAGGTCCCATTGACCCGCTCAACCATTCCATTAGACTTGGGGTGGTATGGGGTTGTCAAAACCCCTCAGATGGCCATCAGCTCATTAAGCTTTGGGAGGATGTTGAAAGTGAAGTTAGTTCTGGTATCAGTAAGGAGGAACGGTGGGCAGCCATGCCTCTGAATAATTCATTCCATTATGAATTTGGCCACTGTGACCTCCCCTAAGTCTCATATCACCCTGGCCTCAACCCACCGGGTTAAGTGGTCAATTGCCTCCAAAATGTACTTGGACCGGTTCTCTCCTGTTGACAGAGGCCTAACAACATCAAGGGAAACCGTATGCCAAGCAAAGGGTGGCTTCACTAGCCAGTATGAGGTCTTCTGGAAGAACAGCTTTTCCACTTGGCACTGGTGACAGGAGGAGATAGTATCAAGCACATTGAAGTTCATGCTTTCCCAGTAATACTGAGGCCGCAATAAATCCAACGTCTTATGCACGCCACCACGCCCAACTGCCCTATGTGCACTCATGATAAGGTTAGGCCGCATGAGGGTCTCAGGAAGTTTACTGTTGATTTTAATCCACTTGTACAACTCACCATTCCGCTGGAAAGTATTGGCTCGCATTTCATTCAACGCTTTGATGACTTGTGGCGGCTCATCATACTTTCCGCTGAGCATTTTGTCATAAATAATATCGCTTAAATATGCTATAATTACAATAGTTATAGCCTTGACAAGCAATCAGCATTCTGGTGTTTTGCTCCTGGTCAGTGAAGGATCTCGAAGTTGTAAGCCTGTAGTTTAAGGGCCCATCGGTCTAGATGACCCTCTGGCTCTTTAAGGTTCTTCAACTAGCGTAATGGGGCGTGATCCATTACAACTTTAAACTTTACACCATGCAAAATACTCTGAATTGCTTGTGATCATAAATCACTGCTAAGCACTCCCACTCAGTCACAGTATAATTACGTTCATGATTATTAAGGCTTTGGCTGCAGTACGCCACTGGGTGCTCCTCCCTTTCATCATCTTTTTGGGACAGAACTGCTCCCACAGCGGAAAGAAATGCATCCATCTGTACAATAAATTCCCTTTCAAAATTTGGGTATCATAGCACTGGCGCATTAATCAACGCTGTTTGAAGAGTATCAAAGGAGCGTTTACAAAGTTCCGTCCAATCAAACGTGGCGTCCTTTTTTAATAACTCAAACAGCGGACCCTCAATACAACTAAAGTTTATTAGGAAGTGGCAATAGTAGCCAACCATCCCTCAAAAATACTTGTATATCTCACTTACTGCTTGGTGTAGTCATCTTCAAATGGCCTCCACCTTAGCTGGTTGGGGCCTTGGCCCTGTTGCATCAACTACAATCCTGAGGTACTCTAGCTGATCTTTGAGAAAGTGGCATTTCCAGGATTTTATTTTGACGTTGGCCTCAGCCAACCGGTGGAATACCTCTTCCAAATAGGTAAGATGCTCAGAAAACATGCGAGAAAAAACGTTGATTCATCAAGGTGTATAAGAACGCATGACAGCTTCAAGTTTCCAAGGATAGTGTCCATCACTCATTGGAATGTAGCTGGGGCATTACACAGCCCTTGTGTCATATGTTTCAGTTGAAAAGCCCTTTTGACGTGATAATGGCGCATTTTTCTTGTTCCGCCACAGGTAACTCAATTTGCCAATAGCCAGATATCAAATCCATTGCAGAGAAGTAACATGCTCCTCCCAACCGGTCCAAAGCATCATTGATTCATGGCAAGGGGTATGAGTCTTTTTTGTAATACTGTTGAGCTTGCGGTAGTCTATTACTACCCCGTTGGTACCATCCTTCTTTTTGACAATTAGGACATGATAAACCTATGGCTCTTTGATGGTTCAAGCATTCCTTACTCTAGCAGTTTATTGATTTCTGCCGTGACAACTTCTTCTGCTGTTCTATATTGTCAGATTGGCTGAAATCTGATGGGGGATGATCCCCAGTGTCCACTTGATGGATCACTCCCAGCGCGCACCCTAAATCATGATCATCAACAACAAAGATCTCTTTGTATTTTTGAAATAAGACTTCCGCTTGATCTCTCTGATCTTCTGTTAACCCCATTAAATTTATTTTAGGTACAACTGCCATTATGCCAGGCTGTGTTTTGTTGGGCAGACCAAATTCATTCAATTAACCGAACTCATGAACCTGGAGGACCTTTTTAACTGGGATGAAATGTAAATACGCCACTATTTGGTGTCAACAGATTTGCATCGGTTTATCCTGAAGATCTGCTACCAAGACCTTGACCTCCCCATGTCCTGGAAGTATAATGCCTGGGGCCACGTGGGGCTCGAGCTGTGATTGATGATAGGGCCCAATGACCATCTAGTACTAAAAAAAAAATGATAGGGCCCATATATATAGCCCATCAGGCACTTCCACCTTTAACTCGGTGCTTATGATTACTTGGTGTCCAGAGGGAATAGATATAGGGCCCACAGCTCTAAGTGGTAGCCTTGATATTCACAAATTTGATGGGGAAGGGCCTGGGTCTTGCTCTTTAGTTGATGAAAGAAAACCAAAACCACTCCATCACCATATTCAAGGTTATTGTGACTCATGTGTACTAATCCTTTGGCATTCCGCTGGAAGTGAAGTAGATTGGGATCCGCTGCCACAGAATTTCAAATGTCTCTGCGGTCATATCAACAACAACCCCAAAGTGGCGCATAAAAGCAGTTCCAATTAACATGTCATAGTTATTGTTTGGTAGCACTATGGCTGGGGCTACAATGACAATCAACCCAAACTGCAAAAGTAGTGCTCTGTACTCTCCTTCTAAGACCATTCTTTCCGCGCCTGCAGTCCTATACACCATATGATGCTCCACATCAGGTTTTGATGCCAGCTTTGTCACCAACTTTTTAAACATTATGTTGATTGGGGCACCCATATAATTTAATTCACAAACTTGGGTTTTTGCTCTGACATTGTCACAGTAAGTACACTAAGAATAAGATGCATCCTGATTGTTTAAAACATGGACATTTCACAGATCTCTTTTTCCAAAGAAGCTCATAGATACTCTTCAACTTTAGGGTATTCTTTAACAATAGCGTTCACAGGGAGGGCCGCGTTCACCCCTTTTAAGAGAAGCGCATCAGAGAATGGATCTAGTTCATCAGTAGAAAGTTGATCAGACATTTGACAGGCATAGGGCTTTGGTTGCTTCTGGGGCCCGCTTCCAGCGTGTCCATATATTGCTCTCATAACAGCACATTCACTTCCTTAACTGGCTGCTGATATAGAAAGGCATCGTCATACTGGGAAACTTCTATTGGATGTACTAAGATAGGTTCAGGTGGGACATTTTGAGTTAGAATAGCGGAAGTAGAGAGTCCCATCTCTACTTCGCTCTGACTTTTCCCAGATTGTACTGTTCCTGTGGTAGGGAATGAATCTGACGATGAAGACAACTTCTGGCCAAGTGCCAGAGCGACCGCACAAGAAACAAGTGACCCTGTAAGATCTGCGTCCATGATTATTGTAAGATGGGCCACCCCCAAAGTTAGGCTGAGGTCGAGCAGTGTGAACAGACCCTTCCTGATATTTAAACTGCTGATGGCAACTTGGTTGTAAATGAGGCATGTAGTGATATCAAGGCTGGGGGTTACTAAACGGACGCTGAACTTGGAGAAATAACTTTCCCAAATAAGAAAGTCCAGCAGTAGAGGGGATAGGGTTCTGTTATACATCAGGTGGTAGAAGGTAGCAGATAAGCGGCGTAAGATTTGAACGAGTTTAATCAAAGGTAAACCATCTTCTAAATATGGAGCCAAGGTATTGAAAAGCTCACAGTATGGTTTCACAGCTGAGGTCAACACTATGCATGCATCATATTCAGCCAAAGTCCCTGCCCCAATTAACGCATGGCTTCCGCCATAAAGTGATCAGCAAATGTGGTGAGGGTCTTATTATGCTGAAACCCAGTGGTTAATAACTTTACCTTCCACTGCACCATTTTCAAAGTTCCTCCAAATAACCACAACACAGTATCTTTTACTTTTTGATAGGTAATGAAACTAGTGGGAAGATAGCAAGTAACTTGGTCAGCACTTTCGACATTCAAGGTGGATATTAATAATTTGGCTTTATTCCAATCTGAAGCTCCTTCTACTGCAAACTCAAATCGCTCAAAAAGTCCATGGATGTTCCCATTGCAATCAAACGAAGGCAGCTTATCAATACAAAAATCCTGAAGAAACTCCTTCTTCCACTAAAGCACAGCGTCCAAGGCAAACTTGAGTTCTGCATATTTGACAGTTGCAGCATCTTGGAAAGACTCCTTGCCAGAGCAAGCCTGAAATGACATGGCCAGCGACTAGTAATGTTATATGTATTGTGATTGATCAATGGCCCCTGTAGTGAGCACCACTGCTATATAATTGGCGGAATTGTTAAGATACGCCATAAGGGTTTTTTCACAGGGTTCAGCCCACTGAACAACAGGATTAATGATATGATGATTGTTGTCCTCAAAAAAACATAACAAACTATTTAATAGGTATGGGGCATTTGCTCCCGCCACACTCTTTTATTTAATATAGTAAATACAGCGGATCTTCACTGTTACGCTTACTCTAAACTACTAACAACCAACCCCTTCTAAATCATCTAGTCTCACCTATATTGTAGTGACTTTGGATGATACTGCTTCTATGGCTCAGTAATTTAATTAGCCATGTCTCATTGGTTCTGGAAACTCTTCATTCATTAATTTCATGATCACCTAATTTGAAGCGATTTCCCAACAACACAATATCACCTCATCTTGAGGTGCTCAAATAATTATCACTCATATTAAACTTGATGGATCCTATCCAATCTGCTATAACGATTTAGGGCTTATTGTCCAGTCATATCAGAATTGCAACACCCCTGAAGGTCGAGCCAAGTGCGCTCTCATAGCCAACAAAGGACTATTTGAGCCCACAAGGATGCCCAAGGGCCTTTTTAATGCCTCAGCCACTTTTCAACGTGCCATGGACGGAATTTTGGGGACTTGAAGCTTACATGCATCCTCATCTACCTAGATGATATTACTGTTTTCTCATGAACTTTTAATGGACACATTGAGCATCTCAGAAAAGTCTTCAATTGGCTCTGAAAGGCTTCTATAAAGCTTGAACCTTCGAACTTCTCTTTCTTACAATCAAAACTGGAGTTTTGGAGACACAAAGTTTCCAAGGATGGCATCCAGCCTATACCAGATAAAGTCAATGCCATAGAGAGAATGTCACGCCCCCAAAGCTTAAGGGATATCCAGGTATTCCTAGGCATAGTGGGCTATTATTATTGGTTTATCCCCCAGTTTGCCAACCTAGCTGAACCACTATTATACCTCCTGCAGAAGAATGTGCCGTTTGAATGGCGGCCTGAACAAGAACAGGCTTTTAAAGCTTTGAGAACTGCTCTATGTACTAAATTCATTCTAGTTAACCACGTTTTGACCAACCTGTCATGAAAATGGAAGAAGAAGATTAGACCAACCTGCCAGTCAGGATGCGTAAGCACCCAAAAAGCAAGCCAGAATGCCAGAGTCATTGCCGCACATACAACGTTGTATGGAGCCGTGAATTGGGAAATAATAAATCGTTGATGTAGGGCAATTGTGAATAGCAACCCAAAACAAACCAAATGGAGACAAACCCAGACACTGGGGGTCTTGCTGCAGGGGATGACACCACAATTATAGTTTTACAAGGTCACCGGAGGGTGGTTTAATTCAACTGAGGAGACAAGGGGGCGGATCCTTGCTTGTAATGGTGGATGTAAGGCCACAAGATCCCAGTATTTTGATGGCAGATATTTGATTTAAAATGGTTGAATTACCAGAGTATCTGGCTCGCTGAATTTTTTGACGATGGTGAGGGCCATAGTAACCATCAGTACTGGTAAGGCCCATCCAGTATAGGAACTGACAGGCCACCAGAGTAAAGCCATCAGGAATATGGCCAGAAGGATATCAATAAGTCAAAAATTTGATAGTTTTAGTGGAAAATTTTTATCTGAGGGAAAACTTAAGAAAATTGACCAACAATTTTCTCAGTGCGATGCAACTGATATAATAGTGGTCAATTGTTGTAAGAACAAGCAGGGATTGGGTCCCTCAAGTTTGACCTAACCAGCAAATTATTTGGGGATGGGGGCTGATAAGCTCATAAGGAACTGATATCAAAGAATTTGGAAGCAGGCTGAGTTGCTGTCAGTTTGACCTCAAACGCCTGAACTGAGGCTTGACTGCATTTTCAACGGTTGGTGTGACAGCACTTGGCCTGACGAGCAACAGGAATCCCTCAGGGCCACCCCATGTAAGGGGCGGTCTGTGTGTGTGTGTGTGTGTGTGTGTGTGTGTGTGTGTGTGTGTGTGTGTGTGTGTGTGTGTGTGTGTGTGTGTGTGTGTGTGTGTGTGTGTGTGTGTGTGTGTGTGTGTGTGTGTGTGTGTGTGTGTGTGTGTGTGTGTGTGTGTGTGTGTGTGTGTGTGTGTGTGTGTGTGTGTGTGTGTGTGTGTGTGTGTGTGTGTGTGTGTGTGTGTGTGTGTGTGTGTGTGTTTTTTTTTTTTTTTTTTTTTTTTTTTTTTTTTTTAATTCGAGAACAGGTTTGGGATACCCAACCCACCCATGCCCTGTTGCTGGGCTGTTCGTTTGGTCAAAAGTGTTGCATCGGCCATAACTTTCAATTTGCCAGATGGGAGCTGCACATCGGGGATCATCCCTGATGATTTTGAGGGGGTTATTTTTGACAATCTCACTGCTGGCTGAATTGAAACTGCCAGCGATTCCATCCAATAAATCAATCTTCATCCCTTTTTGATTCTGTGGATTCCAATCATTGGGCTTGTTTCCAATCATTTTTGGACCCATTGACTTCAATTTGGCAATCTCAACACATATTTCCCAGATCTGGTGAACAAGTTCATCTGAGGTGAGCATGGGCACTGGAGGAGAAATCCAAAGAGGGAGGCTGTTACCCAGCGCTCATCTACCATGTGGGCGAGGTCACCCTGGGTAATGAGGGGTACAGCCACCCTCTTCAGAGCCTTTTTACTTTCAAATGGGAAGAGAGCCCAATCTACGCACAGGGGACATTCCCTAGGGCTTACATTACCCTTTCCCTTTTCCAAAGGAAGGGCACCACCACTGGGAAACTGTACCAGGGCCACATTTTTGTGCGCTTTGGACAATTTAATCGCCATCACAGTCATGACTTTTTGGGGGGAGCATCAGGATGGGATTTATGAAACACTTTGACCAGTTCCATGCAGTTAGTGCAATTGCGGGCCTTAACCCAACTGTTCTTGTAAGCCAGATAAACTTTCCAGGCCACAAGAAACTGAAAGGATCTTCAGGACTTGTGGGATGCAAGGATAATTTCCACTTAGGCTTCCTCCGCTTTTTCAACTACAATCAGCTCAGGATCCACAGGAATAGTGCCCTTAAATGGTGACAACTGATAAACATGGAAGACGGGATGTTGTTTCCAATGAGCTGGCAGTTTTAACCAGAATGCACCATTACCCAAGTCTTCATCCACCAAATGGGGACCCAAACGCTTACTTATAATCTACAAAAGGGTAACTGCAATCTCAAATGCCGCATATCGAGCATAACATAGGAGTCCACCATTATTTCATGACCTAGGAGGCGTTTTTGGTCTGCAAGCCGCTTGTAGTCTTTAATAGCCTTAGTGAGGTGCTCCTGCACTAAGATTGAGTAGACCTAATATGTTCATCATGATCCGTGGCAGCTTATACCTCAGGCCGCAAGCAGGGTCTGACCAAAAAGAGGGATTGTTTCCTAACGTCGCTTTGTAAGGAGAAAACCCCATGGAAGCATGGATACCGTTGTTGTAAGCAAATTGAGCGAGGGGAAGGTCATTAGCCCAGGTGTCCTGTGCGGCTGCAGCATAGCAACACAGGTACTATTTGTGTACTTGGTTAACTCATTCAGTTTGTCCATCAGACTGGGGATGATATGCCGTGAAGTGACAGGGAGAAATTTCAAGATGGATAAAAGTTCACTCCAGAACCGCGCTGTAAACTGTGAGCCATGGTCACTGATGATCTCCTGCGGGAGACCAAACATTGAAA
This sequence comes from Massospora cicadina, assembly GCA_022478985.1. Taxonomy (NCBI): domain Eukaryota; kingdom Fungi; phylum Entomophthoromycota; class Entomophthoromycetes; order Entomophthorales; family Entomophthoraceae; genus Massospora; species Massospora cicadina. The sequence goes on along the minus strand of JAKSZP010004091.1, from coordinate 54,081 downwards.
ACACATGGCACACAAAGAGATGAGCGGTTTCCTCCAACGTAATTGCGGAAGCACAGGGGATAAAAAGGGAAAACTTGGTGAACCAATCAACCACCACATCACCGCTGTAAACCTGTTAGAGCAGGGAAGTTTGACAATAAAATCCACAGACACCGACGTCCATGGGCCCTCTGCCTGGTGTAAGGGGTATAGACGCCCATTTCTACCAGAGCGATCTGACTTGGCCTGTGTACAAGTAACGCAATTGGTGATCCAGGCTGTAACTTCCTTGGTTAAACCCGCCACTTATAAGTCTACTTGATCAAGTCGATGCATTTCTTATTTCCCATATGGCCTATTGTGGGAGGGTCATGATGTGCAAGATATACCTCAGCTCTGAAGAAAGGGGGAACCCAAATTTGCGACCTGAAATAAATGAGACCCTTCACCAAGGAATAAAGGGAGTTTTTATGATTTTGGAGGGATAATTGCTGTACTAACTCCACTCCTTCAAGGCAGGTCATTTGGGCAGCTAAGACCTGTGTATTTAGGGGAGCATTGGGAGCCTGGGCGACAGAAGAAACAACGGGGGGAACAATTGACAGAATTTAAGCGGCGGGAATAATAGTAATGAGGTCAATTTCATCTGGATCTGAGGGACAGTGGGCCGGGTTGTGACTAAGAAAAAATTGGGAAGTATGTTAAGCGCACCTTTTACAAATTCATATTTGAAATTGAAACTACACAAGTTCCAATAGGTACACGCTTACCAATGCGCCAATTTTTAAGGGTTTATGGAGATACAAGAGAGCCTGGTGATCCATGCGTACAGTCAACTCATGCTGGGCACCCTGCAACAGGTACCTCCAATGAGTCAACGCCCATGCAACGGCTGCCAACTCCTTATTGTAGATGGCCCAGGATTGCTTCATGGAGGTGAATTTTTGCGAAAAATAGGCGATTGGATGTTTTAAGACATTGTGCTCTTGGAGAAAAACTGCCCCCACTGCCACCGAGGAGGCATCACATGCAATGATATATGGCTTGGCAGAATCTGCATGTTTCAGGATGGGAGGGGATAAAGAACACCTCAGTGATTGACTTGAACGCCTGCTGGCATTTGGGCGTCCAGTGTAACGTCACATTATTGCCTGTGAGGGGGTGGAGCAGGGCAGCTAACTGAGAAAGGGCCGAGAAAAATTTTTTAGGAAAATAATGGTTCCCAAGAAACTCCATAATTGTTTCTGGGTTGTCAGAGTGGGCCATTCCCAGTTAGCATCCAACTTATTGGGAGGAATCGCGTAACCATCCTTGAGGACTAGGTTCCCAAGAAAGGTAACTTCTTCCTTATAGAACTCGCATTTGGAAAGCTTGATGAACAAGCCCGCCTTGTGCAAAGAAGCCACAACCGCTTCCAAGTCTATAGGATGTTGTTTGGGAGTTGAGGAATAAACCAAAATGTCATTAATATATTTGACTGCACAAGTGAACCGGAGATCACCCAGTACACTGTCAATCATATGTTGAAACGTAGATGGCACATTCTTCAGCCCAAAGGGCATTACGCGGAATTAGAAAATGCCTCACTTCATTTGGATCACAGTAAACCATTCTTGCCCTTCCATCACCCAAATCTGGTTGAAGTCATTGATGAGATCCAGCTTTGAGAACACACGAGATTTGGCAATTGCTTGGCTGATTGTCTGCTCCAGGGGCAGGGGGTAGGGATCATGAACTGTAACTTTGTTTAAATGTCCATAATCCACACAGGGACGGGGGGAACCATTGGCCTTTTTGGCAAAGATGACGGGAGATGTGACTGGCGATGTCTCCTTAAACAACCAACCTTTTTTAAGCATATCATCTAAACAAGTGTTAAGCGCAACCTCCTCCTCTGCTGTGTGCAGATACAACAGAAAGTTGATATTCACCAACTGCACCTTCGTTCTAAATCCCAAATCGAATTTAGTATGAGGAGGCAGATGATCCACCTTTAGAGAATTGAAGATACTTTGATATCACATTAAAGCTTTGGTAAAATAGTACAGAAGGCCCGCAGGAGAGATGAGGGAAGTAATAGAACTGCGAACTTGAGTTTTTATAAGAGTGTCAATTAAGGGAAATTCACCATCCAGTTGATCATTAACAAACAACAACATGTTTTTCTCCAGGATATTCTAACATGTTGTCGGCGCCACCATCTAACCCCCAAGATCACTGGATTGAACAAGTTTGGCATAGCGGAAAACCTTCACAGAAGCTAAACTGATGGACCAAAAAAGGTACTTGCTGACGGACTACATATGATGTCTGGGAGGCTGAAGAAGCTACCAATACTGATGGACCTACATCCATGTCCAGTTCCAATTGTTGGGCTAACTCAACACTCATGAAATTACCTGCAGCTTCGGTCTTCACCAAAGCCTAAAAGAAGACGTATTGAGATATGATACTAATCTTCATAGGTAATAAGAAATAAGCGAAGTTATGTTTATTGGTAGATTCAAGCGTTTTGGTTGCAACTGAAGAAATGGCAGGCAAATTGGGGGTAAGGTCAGGGGCCTTTTCTGGAGTAAAGTTGGGAAGAACAAGGGCTTGGGAACCGGCTTCCTCCATCTGGGCTTTTACTGATTCATTTATAGTTGAACCAGGATAATCCAACTCCAATACAGGAGTATTAATGGGCTCTGAGGCTGGAACTAACACTGGTAAATGGTAAAAACTGCATCCACGTCGTCATTGGGTAGTCCTATCATAAAATTTCCTCCTTGATAGCGGGAAGTATGGTGAGGGGTGGTGTTAATAGTGGTCGCAGCATTACATATTTGATCTACCGTTCCTTTCAAGGTGGACCAAACCTCATGATGAGCAGAAACTGAATCCAGGATGGGTCTAAAGATTTCCTGGAGCATATCATTAGAGAGGTCCAGTGTGGGAGCCTGTTTGTGGAAGGTAGAAACCAAAGAAGCCAAGCTGGGGGCTTTGGCCATAGTAGAGAGCAGTTGAAATAAATGGTCTGAGCGCGACACAGGGGGTTTCAGGGCAGCCGATATGATGGCAAACAGCAAGGTGGGATCCCCCGCTTGTGAGGAACTATGCAGAATGCCTTTTTACCCACCGATGGGTATCCCCTTCTACAGCGTCCAACAAAGTGACCCCTTGTTGGGCGTAGGATTATGCAGCAGCTTTGTTAAGGGAAATTGCAGAACGCATTTGCAACTCAATGAGGGCATCTAAAGCCTGATTCACAATATTTTAGGAAGGAACATGTGAACTATCTTCCTGACTATTAGTGAGGGAGAGGTAGTAATCCATGAGGCTCTGCCGACCTGAAGAAGTTTCTCCAAGGTAAAGTGGATACTACTCACCAAATCGGCAAGTGATCAAACAAACAACAAAAAGCAGACTATTGATTGCACATTCTTTTGGTATAGGGTAACCAATGTGACGTCCATCCCAAAGAGCATGGTGGAAATGGCAGGAAACAATGGTTGGTCGATTATGTCATGAAAATGGCATAAGAAGTTTAAACTGACCTGCCAGTCAGGATGCGTAAGCACCCAAAAAGCAAGCCAGAATGCCAGAGGCATTACCGCACATATGACGTTGTATAGAGCCGTGAATTGGGAAATGATAAATCGTTGGTGTAGGGCAATTGTGAATAACAGCCCAAAAATGAACCAAATGGAGACAAACCCAGACACTGGGGGTCTTGCTGCAGGGGATGGCACCACAGGTATAGTTTCTACAAGGTCACTGGAGGGTGGGTTTAATCCAACTGAGGAGACAAGGGGGCGGATCCTTGCTTGTAATGGTTGATGTAAGGCCACAAGATCCCAGTATATTGATGGCAGATATTTGATTTAAAAGGGTTGAATTGCCAGAAGTATCTGGCTCGCTGAATTTTTTGACGATGGTGAGGGCCATAGTAACCATCAGTACTGGTAAGGCCCATCTAGTATAGGAACTGACAGGCCACCAGAGTAAAGCCATTGGAAATATGGCCAGAAGGATATCAATAAGTCAAAAATTGATAGTTTTAGTGGAAAATTTTTATTAGAGGGAAAGTTAAGAAAGTTGACCAACAATTTTTCAGTGCGATGCATCTGATTAAATAATGTCCAATTGTTGTGGGAACAAGCAGGGATCAGGTCCCTCAAGTTCAACCTAACCGGTGAATTATTTAAATGATGGGGGCAGATAAGCTCATAAGGAACTGACATTGAAGAATTTGGTGGCTGGCTGAGTTGCTGTAAATTTGACCTCAAACGCCTGAACTGAGGCTTGACTGCATTTCCAATGTTTGGCATGATGGCGTTTGGCCCAATGAGCAATGGGAATTTCCCAGGGCCACCCCACGTAGGGGCAGTCCTAATTGGTGGGAACGGGTATGGGATACCCAACCCACCTGTGCCCAGTTGCTGGGTCATTTTTTTAGTACTAGATGGTCCCAGTTGCTGGGTCATTCATTTGGTCAAAAGCGTTGCATTGGCCGCAAATCCCAATTTTCCAGATGGGAGCTTCACATCGTGGATTATCCCTGATGATTTTGAGGGGGGTTAGTTTCAACAATTGCACTGCTGGCCAAATCGAAACTGTAAGCAATTCTGGCCAATAAATCAATCTTCATCCCTTTTTGACTATGTGGATTCCAATCATTATACTTGTTTCCAATCAATTTTTGGACCCATTGACTTCAATTTGGCGATCTCAGCGCAGATTTCCCTGATCTGGCGAACAAATTCAGCTGAGGTGAGCGTTGGCACCAGGGGAGGGATCCAAAGAGGGAGAGCTGTTACCCAGAGCTAATCTACCACATGGGCGAGGTCACCCTGGGTAACGAGTAGTACAGCCACTCTCTTCAGAGAATTTTTACTTGGAAATGGGAAAAGAGCCCAATCTATGCACAGGGGATGTTCCCCGAGACTTACACAACCCTTCTTGTTGTTTACAGATGCAAGTGACTTTGCTGTCAGGGCTATCTTTGCCCAACATGATGAAAACCAAGTTGACCATCCCATGGCCTATTTTAGTAAGACACTGAGAAAAGCTGGACGGAACTACAGCGTTACCAAGAGGGAGTTCCTGGCTGTCTTGCTAGCCATTAAACATTTCCAGTATTATCTCTAGTACTCATTTTACTATTGTTACAGACCACTCCTCGCTCCAGTGGCTCCAGTAAATGAAGGACCCAGATGGCCGATTATCCAGGTGGTCCTTAATACTACAGAGCTATGATTTCACCATTGTTCATTGCACAAGCTTGAACCACCAATATGCCACCAGCCTCTCCAGGATGCCGGTGCTAGAAGTCTTGACTCTCAAGGAGGACCAGCTGTATGATCTAATAGGTCAACCTGAGCAAGGGAGTTGTAAACTCCCAAAGTCCAACTCAAACTCCAAAGAATGACTTGAGACACTCAAATTAAGGATGGGCTGCTCTACAAGAAAGTTAATAAGAAGTGGCTCCCTTATGTCTGTCCCTCTTCCCAAACTGATGTTATTCTAGAGAGATATTTTACTGTGGGACACGGGACAGTTAAGAAGACTCACGAATGGCTGAAGTCACGATGTTACTGGGACTGAATGGTGGAAACCATCCATGAGGTCTTGAAGGTGTGTATGGCTTGCCAATTTAATACTGAGCCAATCCTTAATTCAACACTCAGTCATTGCCCTGACATGGCCCTTCAATGTCGTTAGCATTGATGTGGTGGGCCCTCTTCCCACTTTGTTGCATGGCCATAAGTATTTATCCTAGCCGTGGACCACTTAACCAAGTGGGTTGAAGCAATTTCGGTCCCAGCTGCCACTGCCAAAGCCACATCTCTCTTCCTTGTTTAATCCGTTTTCACCCAGCATGGGTGCCCCCAAACCTTACTTTTGGATAACGTGTTGAATTTTACTTCACAGGTAGTACAAGAACTTACCTCGCTATTTGGCACTACCCAGTTTAGCTGCCCCTTGCCATCCATCAACTAATGTGGTGGTAGAACATGCTAATTGAACTATTATTTCCATTTTACAAAAGTTGGCCGCCTCAGATCCTGCTCGATGGAACTACTACCTACCCAGCGCTTTGCTTTCCTACATGGGAAGCTACCATCAAGTCATCAAGTTGCCCTCCATTGAAAGCCCTATATGGGCGTGCACCTCTGCTACTTAGTAGCATCCAAACATTGCTAAAGACCTCCACACCTGAGAACTCTTAATTAACTATGAGGGCCTTAGCTGATGAAATTGTCCAGCTTCAAGTCCTAACCACACAGGGCATTATCACCACTACAGGAAGAGAGACATCCCGATTTAATCTTGGCCATTGCTCCTTACCAGCTTTTTAATTAGGTGACCTTGTTCCCTTCTATCACCATTGACCTGGAGTTTGACAGAATAGGCTAGACGTTCTTTGGTCTGGACCTTATATGGTCATTCATAAGGTGAAGTCAAAGTACTCCATTGCTGATGTCAACCAGGGGACCGTGGTTAATAGGGTGCATGGCCGGTTCTTTTGGCCCTATACCCTCCTCCAACAGGATCTTGAAGGGGGCATTGTTGGGATTCAAGATGAAAAACAAATCAAATTCCCCACTTCCAAATTGAGCCGCAGAGAATCAGCTCTCAAACCTATTTGAACGAAAACTACTTCAGGAGTCTCATCCCCACTTCCAGAGTCACGTGAGGCGGAGTTTCCATCATTCCAGTCATGGGGCGGCGAAATTCAATGAGAGTGCCAAACAGGCGGTCAATCTGAAAGGCCATGAAAGATCCTAAATGGATGGGGCCACAAAGATCCTTGAGGCATCATGTCCCCACGCACCCTATAAAAGTTTACACCTTTTAATCTAATAAACTATTCAGTATTCTATTTAATCTTCCTATTTCCTTTTTGCAGTTTTGCGAATTTTCAGCTTCAAGCCACCTTTAAACCTCAGAAACGGTTTAAAGAATTGTAACACTAACTTCCAAGCCCCAAACTTTAAGACAACTGTCCCCCACGGGTACAATGTCAGTCAATTTCCATTGTTTGTTTTTTATAAGCAAATTTGTCGCCCAAAAATTTTCCCAGTTGAAATTTACATTTTCTTGTTACCAGACGCTGCCCAATAGGTGCCATGTTCCCAGTCTATGCAATGACAAGGCTATAGTGGCCATAATCACAAAGTTTCTGCCCTCTCTCCTTGAATGGGAAGCGTTTTTGGGCCTCCTGGGGTTATCCCCAATCTTGGATGTTGTATGGTGTCAGGATGTAACATTGCTTTTGGAGATACTTTCTCTTCAGTGGGAGAAGTTTTGTGACCTCTCCATGCACTTGGCAAACCATGTCACCAGAGCGGATTTGGGGATCCTGAGGCCCAAAAGAAACAACAGCAGCGGAATACAAAGCTGCTTTGCGGCCTTGGCATGGTTTTTAGTAATATAGAATTATTTTTGATTGTTAACCGCCATCCCTCAATTGTTTCACTTCCCATCAGATATAAGGTCATATGGATGGCTATTCCTCTGGCATTCTGGTTTGCATTCTAGGTGTTTACTAACGCCAACCTGCAGGATAGGCTCAACTTTATTAGCCGTCTCCGTGACTATATGGAAGAGAAGCTGCATTACTGAGCTTGTTAGCTTTATTAATGGACGCGGATAGGAAGAATCTACATGACAGAAGATACCAGTAAGAGTAAGTGGAGGCGTTATTCAATATTTAGCTGAAAGTCAGAAGCAATACTATAAAATGAAGGATAATGCTAAAGAGAGTGACCAAAGCCTCAAGTTTCCCATATTTGAGGTGGGACAGAAAGTGATAATCTATTACACGTGTGGAGGACAACCTGAGAAGTTACAGGCCATCTGGATAGTACCTGCAACGGGTGCTATTATAAGAGCAACTGAGTATCTCATCAAGGATGACACCGCCCATATCAATTATAGTCAAGTCCACTAATGGCACTTTAAGTCTTTCCCTAGGTCTTTTCTTGGTGAGGGTAATGTTGAAAAATGTTCAACTTTAGGATAATTCCTTAACCTTTTTAAAAAACCCCTCCAGAAAGCTCCCCAATTCCTTATGTCTATAAAGCTAAAGATAATCTATCCAGCCAGGAAAAAAATCAACCAAATTAACATAGATAGCAAAAAAAACTTTTTTGTAAATCTGAAGCCACCTTTATAGGATTTAAAGTCCTAAAATTCATAATACCAAGGCTCTTATATACTCCCTGGCCACCAAATTAATTTATCAGCTGGTTATCATGACGTCAGTTGACCTGCAAGTATAAATACAGGTCCAGGTGGTTATGCGCACAATGTTGAAGATGATGCCTCAAAGGAAACCGCTTTTGTACCCTTGAGTTTAACTGCCAATAATGGGAGATTTACCAAAAACTGTCCAATAAGAGGTTTCCTCATTTGTACAAAGTTGAGTGATGGCAATATTACCAGATGGGAAGCAAATTAATTTTTGAAAACTTCATTGATCAAGACTATTAATGTACCATGCAGTTGCAACAGCCTCAAGGGTCATGAGAATTCCAGGAGCATTCAGAGCGGCAGCCACTGAATTAGATCAATCAGCACATGCTCCGTACATTGCCTTGGATCAGGTGGCATTTGATCTAAAATTACTTTGATACAAAGTGCCTCAAACTTGAGGAAGCCAGAGTTAGTGAAATTTGACATCCTGAAACCAAAATGCATCTGAGAAAATATGACTTCAGGCTTATACACAGCATGGATGATGATCTGGTGGTATGTGGAGTCTTCGCAAGTGATGTGCTGGATGGTGTCCAAGAGAGCCTAATGTAGGAGGGAGCTTATACAATACTAGCAGAGTGCTATTTGTTAGGGGATGATTTGGCCCTGAATGGCCAGTTGCGTCTTCTATTAAAAATCAGGAAATTTAATAAAAATCGCTTGCTAAAAAACAAAATATTATTTTATTAAATGATATTATCAGATTGAAGTTATGAGCTCAACCAGTGAGCCTGGTGTGGCGTTGGCGTCGTTCTCAGACCTTTCCTGGATTAAGACCCTGCTGTTAATGTGCAGCGTCGTGGGGACAGTGGTGTGGGAATATGTGGCAAAAATGAGGCATGGTGGAAGGGTTTCTGGGATGGGCTTTGGCAGGCCTTTCCCTAGTATGGTCAGCAACGTGGCTCCTACTTCCCAATTCCTTCGTGGCATATTGGCATAAACCTGCCTGTTACATTAGACGCAACTCAAATACATTTTTGTTGGTCTTGTGGGGGCCCCAGGAAGAGGTGGTGGCCCCAGGAGGGGAGGAATGGTATCGCCATGTTTTGACAGTGGTGATGGTGAGTTTCTCATTAACTTTTGTGATAAGAGAGGTGGTTTGAGTATGTGGTGCAAGTCCCATGAAGGTTGAGGAGAGCCATGGACTATTTAAATCTCCAGAAGGTCAGGTGGCATTGCCCATGGAAGCTTTGGAGAAGATTCACCAAGTGGTGTCACAGTGTAAGTCTCGGGGAATGTCCTTTGGCTCTTGATTGGGTCATCTTTCCATTTCCAAATAAAAAGACACCGAAGAGGATGGTGGTACCCCTCATCACTCAGGGCAATCTCGCTCACGTAGTAGATGAGTGAAGGGTGACAGCCCTTCCTCTTCAAATACCACCCCTCAGGACCCACACTCACCTTGGCAGAACTGTTGCGGGGAATTAGTGAAATCAGTGCCAAGATTGCCAAACTGAAATTAATCAGATTTAATTTGAGTGGTAATCTGGCTGATGGCCAAAATTTGAATGGCTGTAAAATCATGAAGAATGAGATATCAGCCAGATCGCCTGATGGCCCCAATTCAATCACTAAACCAGTAGAACAAATATTGGGTGTCATTGATGAGGGTTCAAAGTCCTCTGATAGTAAGTCAGGCGTTGCGGCCATTGTGCTGCCATTGACCAAACAAATGGTTGAATGACAGAGTGTGGGCAGATTGGCCATCCTGAACCCGTTCCCAACCAAATGGACCCATCCCTATATGGGGTGGCCTTGGGGGATTCCCATCGCTCATCAGGCCAAATGCAATCATGCTAACCATCAGAAATGTAGTTGAGCCCCAGTTTGGACGTTTGAGGTCAAACTGACAGAGACTCAGCCTGCCGCCAAATTTTGTGATGTTGGTTCCCAAAGAACAAACCTGTCCATTCCTGAACAATTCGCTGGTTAGGTCAAAATTGTGGGACCCAATCCCATCCTGTCACTACCCAATTGACCATTATTTAATCAATTGCATGGCACTGAAAAAATTGTTGGTCAATTTTCTTACTTTCCTTTCCAGATAAAATTTACTAAAAAACCAAATTCTTATTTCCCTTTTCAACTGCATCCCAGATGGCATTTCCCTGATGACCCATCAGTCCACACTCCGTATGAGCTTTACCAGTTCTTTTGGTCACTATGGCCCCCTCCATCATCAATTGGGTTCAGCGATTCCAATATTTTTGACTCTAAAACCCCGTTATCACGAACTTCTGGCAGCAATACATGGGGATCTTATGGCCTTATGTCCATCAGTTGCAATAAAGAATTCATCTCCTTGCCACCCCCATTTAGATGGCCTCATATGCCAAGAATCTCATTGAAACTATCACAGTAATTCCACCCCCTGCAGCTAGACCCACTGGGTTGGGAATGGGTTCAGTGTGGTTCAACGTCGGGATCCTCCTCACCTTGTTGTTGCACCACCACTTCGTGGTTTCAAATTCCCATCTCTATATCAAGTCGTTCAGTCAGCAATGCCTCTGGCATTCTAGCTTGCTTTTTTGGGTGCTCACGCATCCCAACTGGCAGGTCAGTCTAAACTTCTTCTGCTGTTTCCATGACACAAAGATTCGTTTTCAGGTGAGGTTGGCTCAAGTGATAGGAGGGGAGACCCCTTTCTCACTGAAGATTGTGCAAATTGTGGTGGCATTACCTTCAGACCAGGCGTGGTGGATGCAAATAAATGATTGAGGAGCAGGGCCGCCTTCCAGGTTCCATGGATGAGTGTGTCAATTAGATTGACCGGGCTGCCTGTCCAGATGAGGCGCAGGATGAGGCGTGGTTGGCTTTTCCTGACGGTGAGTCAGGGGCGAGGATAAGTTGAAGAATATGGGCGGATTTTCCGACCTTTTTGGCAAAAGCAGCATGAGTATCAGATTTGCAATCATTGCGAATGTTTTGGCAGGTGCTGCAAGTGGATATGTTGGCCGCTATGGAAGCTGCTAAATTTCAGAGTACGTTGGATGAAGAAATCACATTGGCGGTACAGGTTGAGAACCAATTGGCCTTGGCGCAAAACTGGTGGGAGGATTCTATGTCTCTTGGAGGGGCTAGTCACCTGCAGTGGCTTGTAGAGGTCAAGGAGGTTGGCAGGATTCACCTAGAAATTTTGAAAATATCCATGGTGGGTTCTTTCAGTGAAACGTTGAGGAGTCAGAAAGAACAGGAGGTCATGGACCCAGGAAGAGTAATAGTCCCAGACCTACCTTACCTGAAAATTTGTAATTCATAGAATGCTTTAAACATTAAATCTACTTCTTCACTTTATCCTTGGTTATTTATTCTGGTAGAGTTATATTTGCAAGGCTGGACGAAGAATGTGTTGGCCCTGGTGGATACAGGGGCCAAGGAAAACTATGTGGAATTTGCCCTGGCAGAGAGTTTGAAGTTGAAAATGCATAAGGGTCCTGAGGTGGTGTTTGCTGACATATTGAGGAGGGCTTCCTCATGGCAGTTGGAGCATTGGGTAGTTGTTTGACAGAACCCATTTTCGTTCATAGAGGGCTTCTGTGCAATCAGAAATCTGGCCCACCCTGTGGTATTGTGGATGCGAGAGTGGCATCATTTCTAGCCTCAGGTTGATCTGCTGCATAATAAAATTACTTTAAATCCTCTGATGAGGTTGCGGATGAGGTGGAAGATGGAGGTTGGAAGTGATATCCCAAGTAGATTCAGAAATATGGGGGAATGCAGGAGGTAAAGTTACCAACCAAATATAGTGACTTTGTGGAAGTATTTGATCCTATCAAAAACTCGCCTTTTCCCCTACTGGTTCTTTTGCATTTCTTTCCGGTTTAAGGAAAGGCCAAAGCTTCCCCGTGGATGTCCAGTATACCCACTTAAACAATGAGCGAAAGAAGCATTGGAGTGCCATGTGAAATCAATGTTAAATAAAGGGTTGATCAGGCCTTCTAAGTCACTGGTGGATCTCCTGTATTACTGGTGCTAAAAGCAAGTGGCTATCTATGCCCATGCGTGGATTTCTGACGTCTGAACACAGTCACTGAGCCTGATCTGTATCTGATGCCTTTGTTGAAGGATATTCTCCCAATGGTTACTGGATGCACCATTTTTATAAAGCTTGATTTTAAAGATGCATTCAATCAGGTACCGGTGAGACTGGAACATCAAAAATACACCGCATTTAAGTGTCACTTGGGGGTGTATCAGTATTACATGATGTCATTCAGTATTAGAAATTCCCAGCGGTGAATCAGCGGATGATTGACCATGTCCTTGTAGGGATGATTGGTCAATTCTGTGCCACCTATATGGATGATATCTTAGTGTTTTGCAGTCCTGAGAAGATCATGTCCAAGATGTCCAGGAAGTTCTGAGGGAAATTGGCCAGATGGGTCTGAGATTAAAACCTTTCAATTGTGAATTCAATCAAAGTTTGGTAACATTACTATTTAATTTATTTGGGGAAGGCCAACCAGGGGATGGACACTTCCAATAAGACACAGAGAAAGCGAAAACTCCAGCTAGAGGAGGGCACCCAGAGAAGCTAATGCTATCTCCTGTTGCCAGCGGGAACGCCAAGACAAGGAGGGGGGTCACGTGCATAGAGGAAGGCGCCACTATTGAGCACGTATGTAGGAAGGGGTCTGAGTTGATGAACCAAACCGGGAACCAGGATGAGACCAATTGGCGGCGACGTGGTGGGAGGTACCCAAACATCCATGCTTGGAAGTGGTCCACTTATTGCGACCTGAACCGGCGTACATCTTCCTAGAGGGTGGGGGTGGAGCCTGATATGGCATCCAAGACAATAGTGTGTATCATCCACATGGTGATTGTGACCACCAAGGCGCGGAGGGAGGGTGGGAGAGGGGAGGCCATTAGTAAAGCAAACATATCCCTAGACAGACTGAAAGGCTGTGCCCGATCCTGGCGAAGCAGACGTTGCACCTCACGCCATATCACTTTAGATGGAGGGCACTTTTCCAGGTGGTGAAACAGTATTCCGTACTGGCCACACATGACACAGGATGAGTGCAAAGCTTTAGAGCGTTCAGCAGTATGGTATACCCATTTCAAGCAGCGCCACAAATGGGAACGAATTTGTGGCTGCAGAAGAGGGTGATGAGCGTACTTCCAAATGGTTCTCTGTGTATCAAGGGGGTAGGGGATGTCCATTATGTCCAGGTAGTCCACCCTGTACAAGGTATGGGGCCTCATGAGAATCACTCCATTCAGAATGGGAAGCCCCTGTGCCTCCTGGGTGAACTGAGGAGAGGGGCGCCCTCTCTAGGCGGTGTGCCCACAAATGCAGATTCTCCACTCAGCGCTCCGCATGGAGAGGAGGATTCATTTGAAGTGGGGTGACGTCCCATGTGGGCCCGCAGCTGAAGGATGAAAACCAGGTATTTTAACAGAGTGTGTGGGTGGGACAGATTGGTGAGACCCAGGGCGCGGGAGAAGTTGGACGGGCTGAGTGGGACCAGTGCTGGGTTGAAATTGCAGGGTTAGTAACGGCAGCGATCCAGGTGCTAAGGATTTTGGCAGCATGGGCCTCAAAGTTGAGCAGGCCTATACCACCATTATGGCGAGGGCCAAACATGACATCCAGGCACACCAGTGGTGGGTGTCCTGACCAAAGCCACCCTTGCAGAAGGGTGTATAGTGATTTGAAGAAACTGGGGGAAAAGGTGATGAGCCCCAAACCAAACTTTATAGAGGAACATAGAGTTGGCTAGTACTACCCTTCCTGTAAGGAAGGTCAGACGGTCTCTGAGGGAAGCTATTTGTTTCATCACATTGTCCAGTATATGGTTTTCCATCACCAATGAGGCGTACCCGCCTGCTTCCAGCCACACCCCCAAATGGCGGACAGGGCCAACAGTGGGACTTGGCACAAAGTGGAGCACAAGCGGAGCGGTGTGGGGTGGGCAAGGCAAGGCAAGCTAACTCGTGCGCTAGCTGATGGGGCGGATAGGAAACAGGGCGCTGGGGCCCAGCGGGCTTGATACTGACCAAGGAGAATGATTTTGGTTTGGAGGCGTTGAGTGCAGCATTACTTACCCTGGAGTAAACCTGGATAGTATCCTCAAGCGTGCGTGCATTATGATTTTTAGATACCCCAACCACAAAGTCATCATCAAATGCCAACATCTTGACAGGGGCTTGGCCTAGAACATGAACCCCAGTAAGGCGGGCATTCACATTTCGAAGCAGCGGGTCAAGGCTGAAGTTATACAAGAGTGGGCTAAGAGGGTCCCCTTGGCGTAGGCCCCTTTGAGGGCGGACTACATCCATGAGAAAGCCAGGGCCACACACAGCCATTGTGGCAGATTCTGTTAGCAACATCACCCAATTGATGAAGTGAGGGGGTAGGCAGAACTTGTGGAGGCAGGCTCTGAGGTAATCCCAGTTAACTCTATCATAGGCTTTCTGCTGGTCTAAAAATACAAGAGCTCCAGAGGCCGTGGACTAACAAAAGTTGGCCATGGTGTGTGTATCGTCCCAAATCGACCTTCTGGGTATGAAACCTAATTGTTCAGGGGAGATGAGAGCAGAGGCAGCAATCCCTAGACGGTTAGCCATGATTTCAATAAACAGTTTTGTATCAGTGGTGAGAGAAATGGGGCGCCAGTTAACCAAGTCCAGCTTATCCCCTTTTTTATAACGTAATGGTGAAGGCCTCATGCCCTCCAGGTAGGAGGCGCATTTCCAGAAGGCATTGGTTGAGAGAGGCAAGAAGCAATGGGGATAAATCCTTGAAATACTTCTTATAGAACTCATAAGGATGCTGTCTGTGCCTGGGCATTTCCTATACGGTGCACCACAAATGGCAGACCAGAGTTCATCCTGAGTAATCAAATTTATCAACTCTGGGAAATGGGAAATAGTGCGGATGTGTGCACTATTGAGAAAATTTGCCATTTCAGCCAGCTAAATTGGTTCGGATTGATACAGTTCAGAGTAATAGTTTTATATCTTGTCCGCCACTTCAGCTGGCGTATTTTCTACAGAATTGTCTGGCCTTAGCACCTGTGTGCAGGCCAAGCTCTGGAGCGGTGCAAAAAAGTTTCTAAAAAAGTAAGCGGAGCATGTGTCAGCTGCTGTAATGTGTTTACTTTATACTGAACACAAACCCATGCTTGTGTTGTCTCACTAGAGCGTTAAGGCAGGCGGCCACTTCCTCCCACTTGGGACCCCAAGCTGGGCTGTAGCCTGCAGCAGGGATTTTGGACTCCAGGTGGTCCAACTCTGCCAGAGTGCGCGAAATGACCACTGAGGTGGACCGTGAGCAGCAGGAGGAAAGGTGGCGAGCCTGGCAGATTGTGCTAGCCTTGAATATAGACCATGTGGAAATTGGATCTGCACAAAATGGTGCGACAAACTCTGGAGCCATAGTCGCGGATTCCACCCATGAGGAAAATTTTGGTGACATGATTCTAGCAGGGCGAAGTTTGCACCATTTTGGAGCCTGAGCTGCTAGATTGGATAAATGGAAGGAAATTGATACCATCCTGTGGTTGGAGAAATCAATTTTTCAAAGTGGTGAAAAGAGAAATTTGGGTACAAAATTTCAACAGCGCAAGGATAAGGTTGATGCGGGACATGGACCTTAACTGGCCGTTGTGGACATGGGGGTGTGACATGTTTTTGAGTAGCTGAGCATGACGCGGCAAAGTATCAACCAACCCTATGGTGGCTTTTAGAACGCGGAGTTCAACGTGCCCCTGTGGGGGTGTAGGTGATGAGGGCCAGCGGTCTGTGGATGGGCTCAACTAGCAGTTCATGTCTCCAATGATGAAAGGGTCAGGGGCAATGGAATGGAATTGACTGACAAGAAAAATTCCCAACATTCTTGTGCACAGGTTGGGTTTAAATGTTGATGATAGCATGCACTTTGTCATTCCACAAAACGGTGACAACAAGGACATGGCCATTTAGGAATGAATTAGATGATATAAATTTAAAATTTTTGTTCACTCAAACTAGCACCCCACAGTGCTCAGACCAGAAGGAGAGGGAAGGGAGGAGCATGGATTTCCATGTTTCCTCAGAACCGCGTGGACAGCGGGTTTCCTATATGCCCAGGAATTCCACAGGTAAATTATGTTTAAAAAACTCAGTTTCCTAGCTTGGGATGGCGAGGCCTTGAGTCCAGCGATGTTCAATGTCCCTAGAGTAAAGGTTCCCCCATTGCACCTTAGGTGCAAGGGAAGGGCATCTGAGCCCTTCAGCCTCCTCAATTTCTTCACAGCGCTTGGTGGTGCCCCGGGTATGTGATGTTATGGAGTAATTGTCAGAGTGGTTAGCTTTAGCAGTTGGGTTTTCATTGGCTTTTGCCTTCACTTTTTCCCCACTGTGAGATGAGTTTTTTTTTGGTGTGTGCATTTGTGGTGCACCATTACTTGGAAGTGGAATATTGGCAGGAAAGTTGGTGATTGAATCAGTCCCAATCAATGCTTGGGCGCATTGGTCAGGTGAAACTGACTCGCTCATTGGGTGTTCAGCTTGGGTGGCCCAATCAGCTTGGGTGTCCCAATCTGATAAGTTGAGGGATTCACAAGCTGCTTCTGCCATGAAAGTCTCAATGTCCTCCTGGAGCTGGGATGGCGGTATTGCAGAAGCGGTCTTGGCCGCCTCCTTGGCCGCCACCTTGCGGGCCTGTTTGGCCTTCTTCCGCTCTTATGGGGACACTGGTTTTACTAGGATGTAGCAGCCTTACGCTCCTCATGGGAAGGCTGCCTTTGTGTCAATTGTCAGTTCATAGTAAGCTTCTCCACTTCCCATTGAATCCAAGGCAAACTCTTGATGTGTAATGCCCTCTTTGATGGGGCAGGTGTGGGCCTTGTAGCCAAAAGCGCTACAGAATGTGCAGATGGGAGGTGCGCTGTCCACGGTGACCCTGAAAGGGTGGGTGTTATGCCCATTGATGTTGACAAAAGTGGTATGTGGTATTTGGGTTTAGATCCTTTGCTATCCCCTTAGCTGGGGTTAGGACTGCAATCGCTTTACCTGTGCACAGGTTTGGCATTAGCGTAAAGTGCTGCATTTTGAAAAATTGTATTTCGTCATATATGGCAAGCCCAGCCTTCAGGTGGTGCTCAAGTATGGTGCATTTGACTGTTATGGGCAGGAAGTTAAAAGTTACAAAATTTGATTTGATTTTGTCCAATGGGTGCACTTTGTTTCAATGACCCACTAACTGTCCAGGAGGTCTACTACAATGCGCACCTTTGTGGCTTCATCTGCCGCTTCCTTACTCTTAAAGACAAGATCCAGCCAACCTCGTGGCATGGAATGGGGTGCGACGTATGCCACATTTGGGAAATGTGTGTGTACATCCCCACAAACCCTCTCCTAAAGCGCCATCTGCTGAACATCCAGGAATATCCGCACCCCATGTTCCACCAATGATAGTGGTTGGGAGTGCGGCGTATTGATTTACTGGTTGCATTACGCTTGCCAAGCTAAAATTTCTGGGGAAATGGTAACCGCCAGTTTTTTATTAAGTTTATCTATTCCCCAAGGCTCGCCGAGGCGTTTGCAAAAATATGGATGATGTGGGGACAACACCTGTGCCCTTGACTTTAATCGCCCAACTTCTCCCCAACATTGGGCGCCAACTAATCTTCTCGATGAGATTATCAAACTTTTTAATAAACTTGAATTTAATTTTGTTGCAAAAGTGTTTGCAACTAGAGAGAAAAGTTTTTGGTGACATTCCTAGGCAATATGGTTTTCCAGAATAGATAGGGAGTATGTCTCAATAAACTGCACATGCTGCGAGCATGGAAGGCCCCTACTGATCAACTGGGGGTTCAGAGTTTTTGGGAACATTGAACTTCCTACGTTGGTTTGTGAAAAATCTATCACAAATGGCCTTACCTCTCATGTGTCTAATGCAGGATGTTCCGTTCATATGGGGAAGAAAAGAGGAGCAGGCATTCAAATTATTAAAGGGTAAGTTAGTTAGTGAGCCTGTCTTGGCCCATCCAGATCTTGGGAGGCCATTTGTGATAGAAACTGATGCTTTAAATTACGCTGTAGGTGCAGTGTTACTACAAGAGGGGGAATACGGGCTTGAACACCATATGTGTTATTTTAGCCACAAATTGTCCTCGCTTAAACTAATTATCCATTTATGATAAGGAACTGCTAAAGCGTTGGAGGCTTTGCAGGAATGGTAGCACCACCTGCTCTATGCCTGACACCCTTTCATTATTCAAATGGACCATAAGGTGTTAAATATTATCGTGCATCCAGGAAGATGAACCAGCAGTAAGCCATATGGCATGTGGAGCTATTTTAATATAACTTTTGGGTAGAATACAGGCCAGGTTCATCAATTGTCCTAGAAGACTGGTTGAGTTGAGACAAAGGCTTAGCATATAAGAAGGAGGAATTGGATGAGTTTAATACAGCCACAATGTTTTGACCAGAACGATTTGTGATGATTGAGGTTGGGTGAAGTGAGTTGGGGAAGGAAGTCTTCCAGAAGCAAATAAGGTTGGAATTTGGCCAGCGATTGAAGGCCAAGATGAAGGAGGGACAGCCGCACAAGCGCCATAGGGCCTTCAGGAAGAGGCGTGGGGTGGCATACCACAATTCTCACATATGGGTGCCCAACCCATCGTTATAATGGGAGTTAATTCAGTTCTCTCATGATCATCTGTTGGAGGGTCATCTGGGAGCAGAGAAGATGAAATTGGTGCGATGGGACTATTTGTGGCTGGGCCTGCATAGGGATGTCAAGAAGTACATGAGTGAGTGTTTGGTATGTGCAAAATTGAAACCCTTAAGGGAACCTCCATTGGGTAAGTTAAACCCACTGCAGATCCACGTGCGCCATGTTTTAATTAGCGTTGATTTCATAATGGGTCTTCCAAAGGTGCAGGGGAAGGATGCGGTTATGGTGGTCATGGATAAATTGACCAGATATGCCAAGTCTTTCCCATGCACAGGGAGTTTTTTAGCAAAGGTTGCAGTAAGGATTTTCATTGATGAAGTGTTCTCCCAGCATGGATTACTTGAGGAAATTATTTTGGACCATGGTCCACAATTTGTCTCAAAATTCTGGTTAAGTTTGCTGGAAATTTGGAAATCAGTCCTGGTCATTCCTCAGCAAACCATCCCCAATCCAATGGACAGATGGAGAGGGTGGATCAGATAGTTGAGCAGTATCTCTGGTTTTATGTCTCCAATCAACAGGATGACTGGGTTCTGTGGGTTCAGATGGCCCAGTTTGCTTATAACAATCATTGTCAATTGTCAACAGGAATGACTCCATTTTTTGTGAATCATGGTTTAAATCCCAGATCAAATGGGGTATCCATGGGTGGAGTGTGTCAGGGGGTGGATGAGATGGCGTGTACCACGGCAGATATCAGAAAGAAGCTACAAGAAAATTTGGAGTGGGAAGTGGCTTAGCAGAATCAACAGGCAGATCAACAAAGAGTGCCAGATCCAGCGTTTGAGCCTGGGGACCGGGTATTGGTGTCAGCTAAGAACTATGCTGTTCTGGTTAAGAGTCTTAAGCTGAGGAAAAAGTTTTTGGGCTCATACCAGATCATTAGAGCCATTAATCAGGTTGCTTTTGAATTAAGATTGCCAATAGGTTCTAAGGCCCATCCAGTAATTCATGCTTCCCAGTTACAGGAATTCAAAGGAATAGGTCTGGATCATCCAGGACTGTTAAAACCTAGTGAAGGGGAGGTTCTGGAATATGAGGTGGAACAGATATTGGATGTGAGATGGGTGAGGTGCCAGCAACTTCTGGTGAAGTGGAAAGGTTATCTGGTGGAGGAGGTGATATGGCAGATGAAGGAAGACCGCACACAATGCCCAGGGAAGGTCCAGGATTTTTGGGCCTCTCAGGGGGTGATGTAATGAATCAGGTGGCATTTGATCCAAATATTGCTTTAATACAAAGGTCCTTGAACTCAAGGAAGCCAGAGTTAATGGATTTTGACATCCCAAAACTGAAATGCATCTGAGAAAATATGACATTGGGCTTATGCACAGTGTGGATGATGATCCAGTGGGATGTGGAGTCTTTGTGAGTGATGTTCTGTATGGTGTTCAAGAAAGCCTAGCGTAGGAGGAGGGAGCTTACACAATACTAGAGGAGTGCTATTTATTAGGAGATAACTTGTCCCTGAATGGCCAGTTGCGTCTTCTACAGAAAATCAGAAAATTTAATAAAAATAGCTTGCTAAAAAATAAGATATTATTTTATTAAGTCATATTATTGGATTGAAGTTATGAGCTCAACCAGTTAGCTTGGTGTGGCGTTGGCGTCATTCTTGGCCCTTTCCTGGAGTCATACCCTGCTGTTGATGTGCAGCATTGTGGGGACAGTGGTGTGGAAATATGTGGCAAAAATGAGGCATGGTGGAAGGGTTCAGGGATGGGCTTCAGCGGGCCTTTCCCTATTATGGTCAGCAACGTGGCTTCTACTTCCCAATTCCTTCATGGCATATTGGGTGGACCTGCCCATTACAGCCACGCATTCAAAAGCAGGCTGGAGCTCCATAGAATTTGGGAAAGAATCCCAGAAGATCCCAGAGGGTCAAGGAATTGGACTCCACTGGTCCTGAAACCAAGCAGCAGTTGCATTATTGCCTTATGAGAAAAACTTGATTATTTTAAATAAATTCCTACTTTAAGCTTCCCAATTTCCCAAATTATATATAAACTTTTTATGGCTATATATTAAAGCAATGTCTTTCACAAAATATGCCTTTGTTATTTTAATTTTTATGTAATGCTAATATTGCAAAATATTTATATTGAAAAAGGTTCAGACTTAGCCTTTCTGTTGCTAGAAGAGGTTGAGAGTTCTGATATGCTCAATGTCATGGTTGGATGACATAATAGTAGGCACTGATGCTAGGGATAAGGCTGGGTGACAGGAGGCCCAGAAGATGAAGCTTCAGGCTCTTCCTGACCTAAAGAACACCTTAGATCAACGCTGGGTGCAAACTAAGCATGCCCAGGTTGATACTAATGGGGTGCAAAACGCCCAGCCTTTTATCTCGGCTCAGGCCCTAAAACGGACGATTTACATTTTAAATGATAATGGTTCAATCCGCTTGGTTGGAGAGCAAGGGTTCGAGTCCCACTCCAGCTATGAAATTTTGACTTTAGGTAAAATAAAGGCTTCAATTGATTACTTGAGTGAAGGCACTTTCGGTGCATTTTACCAAAACAGATGGAAGCATCTGTTTATTGGAGCATCAAGGCTTAGGCGCATTTCTGCAGAACCCAAATTTCCTTAGTTCATTTTAAATATGTTTTTGCAATCAACACTCCTTGTTGATCAACTTTCCTTTAAATAAAATAACCGTTTTTTACATTTAACTTATGGTTCCTTAGGCTAACTTGGTGGCGGACCTCTTCGTGGAGGTCTCCAACTATGTGGGCCACTACCTTCTATCACAATACACCAAAATCCCAGGTGCTCCCTTGGGCCGCCCAGGTCCCCTCCAGATCGAGGCACCCAAGCTCACAGATGCCAAACTACACTTGATTATGGACTCCCCTCTGGGGTCCACTCAAACTGTTATGTTCCTAACATACCTGATCTTATATTTTGTATTCTACACCCTTGCCTGGGGTACCATTGGCACAGGCACCATTCAAGGTGTCTTCTTACCCTTTTTATTAATGGCTAGTTTCTTAGCAATGTGGGTTTGCATCCCACATCACCTTGCTGGGAACGAGAGAGTTACAGACACTCTCTTGACATTAGTTAATCAACCCTTCTATTATATGAGCATATGAATTATCCGTGTGGGACTTCCAATATTAGTAAATTGGGTGTGCTGGCCATTTATCACTGCCATGATGGTGCTCACCACAGTTTTCTTGTTAGGTTTTGTATTAATACGTCTCAGCATTATTTTTGCAACTACCAATTGGGAAGTGTCCACCCTTCTTGCTCACACCTGGTGGTCTTGGACTTTTCATGATCATCTTCTCAAAACCCTTTTGGGTAGTTTCCCCACCCCAACCCAGAAGGGGCTAGGTAGTTGGGCTGTCACCAGATTGAACCATATAAATACAGGAACCAAAAAGTTGCACGTGCTTCTTAAAATGAAGGAATCTTATCCTTCTAATCCTTTGACTCCTTCTAAATTTGGAACTGTACAGGGGTCTAGACCCAAGAAGGAAGTAAAGGTTTCAGATGATTCTGCCGCGATGATGTCACCCATGGTCATCCCTATAAATAGCGCTTCCACAACTAGTGATTTTTCCTTGAAATGTGAGATGCTTCCCACTGATTTCCTCCCCCTCTCGGTGGAAATTGGGAACATCAGAGGTTCTGAATCCAAATTTGGCGAAAAAAGGATTCAGTTATCATTTTCTATTCCCAACATGTTTCCAAGGAGCATGCCGAGGCATCAGCTCTAGGCTTAGGGTGATGGCCTTGGATAGCAATGCACCCCGAACCCTTGGAGTAAGTATGGGTTCAGTAGAACTGGAAAACGCGTTTTATGATGCAAACGATTTATCCCAAACCAAACCGTTTATTTGCTCTTATGGTCTGGATGAAGACTCCATCGCAGTATATCAAATTACTCCTGAGAACCCTCTTTTGACCCCTACCATGATTAGGGGCTCTCAGGAAGTGGAAAAGGAACTTCACCACAAATATAAAGATGTATATGCACCTGCAGAAGGTGTGGTAGGATATGTGGCCTCAGTAGTAAGATTGTCCCACTATCCTTCTCCTTCTATGATTCCAAAACATACCCTGATGGCTTGTTCAAGCCAGAGGAAGAATTTTCTGGTGAGTTGATGGCGTTTTCTGCGTTGAATAAATCCCATTCTGGATACTTCTTGTTGACTGCTACCCTTACATCCTCTTATGAAAATTCAGCACAACCACTTTGGTGAATACTGGTGCTTCAAATAATTTTATTGACCAAAACCTTGCTGACTACCTTGAGTTGAGTTACTCACCAGGTGGTATGGTTAGGGGTGGAGCATCTCAAAATATTCCCACACTGAACATCATGGAGTCAGTCAATTTCCAGGTAGGTTCTTATCTATTGTCTGACCAGTTTCAAGATATCAAAAACCTCTTGTTTCCCATCATTTTGGGTGTTGAGTGGTGGCGGAAGTTTGACGTCAGAACAAATTTAAAAGAAAACACTCTATCCTTGTCTTTAACAAATGGTCATCAGTTGATTGTTCCTTTGTCTGAGGATAACGCCCTGGGAAAATTACATTGGCCCAATGTTCCCAGTTCATATATTGCCCCTTTGCTGAAGCCCACCGTGGGACTTTCCTTACCTTCCTGTTTGGAGGAGTTGGCATTTCTTTTGATGCAGCTTCAGCTAGTACGCTACCAGAACATTCCGAGTTTGATTGTGAATTTAAACTTACTGTGGATCTGGTGCATATTTCTTCCCCCATATACCCATTGACTGTCCGGGAGGAAGAGGTTTTAGATGTATGGGTAAAGGAGCAGTTGGCTAAAGGTGCCATCTTTCAGCGTACCTCCCCAGTTTGCTCCCCACTGCTCTTTGTGGAGAAGGCAGATGGAACTTTACATCCATGTGTCAATTATGGGAACTTAAACAATGTGACTGTACCCGACCTCCATCCCATCCCTTTGGATTCCCAGATTGCGCACTATGTGGAGAAGGCAAAGGTCTTCTCCAAGCTGGGCTGCCTCAATGCGTTCAATCAAATACGGATAAAGAAGGGCCAGGAGTGGTTAACTGCATTCCACACCAGAAAAGGAATTTTCCAGTTCCGGGTTATGCCCTTTGGGCTTAAGAATGCCCCTGCCATCTTTCAACGCCGCATTGATGCTGCATGGGAGACTTGTTGGGGGTATGTGCAGTTGCCTAAATGGATGACATTCTGGTGTTTTCACCTGATCAGGAGTCACATGCAGTAAACCTTTGACAAGTAGTGGAGAGATTGAGGGTCAATTGCCTTACCCTCAAGATTAGTAAATGCGAATTCTTTAAGTCCCAGGTTACTTTTCTGGGCAACGTCGTTTTTGACCAGGGCCATATGATCACTCCAGACAAGGAAAAGGCTATTTGTGAATGGCCTACTCCCACCTCTGTCAAGGAATTGAGGAGCTTTTTGGGGACGTGTACGTTCCTCAAGAAGTTCACCCCCAGTCCTTCTGAGGTAGCAACCCCCTTATATAAGGCCAGAGGGGCTAAGGTGCTTCAGTGGTCTTCCATTTTGGAGGATGCGTTTCAAGCGGTGAAGTGCACCTTGTTATCCACATCCATCCTTCGCCATGTTGATCCTGCAAAGTAGTTCATAGTGTCCTCAGATGCTTCTAACTTCGCCATTGCAGCTGCCCTGTTACAGATGGGTGAAGATGGGTCTGAGCATCCTGTGGGATATTTTTATGGGAAAATGTCTCTGCATGAGTTAAACTACGCCGTATATGACAAGGAGTTATTAGAAGTGGTGGAGGCGCTGATTTATTGGCGTCACCACTTACATGGCTCTTCCCAACCATTCCAGTTAGCACTGACCACTGAGCCCTGTTGTACTACCGTGCTCCTCATGTTCTAACACCACGTCAGACCCGTTGGCATGAGACCCTTGCCCTATTTACATTTTCCTATGAGTTCACCAAGGGCAAAGAAAATGGTTTGCCAGATGCTTTGAGCCGCAACCCTGCTTTGGCTCCCAACCCAAAGGAGGTAGAGATTCACAACACTCAGTTGATGATTCCCCCAAGTATGATTCTGCCTCAACTTCCTAAGTCCACGGTACATACGCCAGCGTTCATGCCCTTGGAAAATGCAGCAGAATATAGCATGCTTAGGAAGGTAGTTCTTTCTCAGCCATTATCAGCTGAATATGCTGTTGTTCTCACTAAGAGTGCTCTGAATCAGGAGGACTTATCCAGGGGTTATCATGTAAAGGATGATAAAGTGTGGTTCCAGGTGCGCCTTTGGCTACCTGCAGGACCACTGCACCTGGAAATCATCTGGGACCATCATGATGAAATCATCATTAGTCATCCGTGGAAAGCAAAGACCTTGGAGTTGATACGTTGCACCTACAATTGGAAGGGCTTGACTGCTCAGGTAGGGCAGTACTGTAAAGAGTGCCTGGTATGCAACCAGATGAAACCCAATTGGCAACCTTTAGCAGGGTTGCAGGTACCAGTCCAAAAGGCTGATGGGCCATGGACTTCCCTCTCATTTGATTTCATTGTGTAACTACATGTCTCTGATGGTTATGATGCCATCATGGTGGTGGTGGACCGCTTTACAAAAGTTCGCCCACTTTATTCCTTGAAGAACAACTATAACTGCTGCTGAAATTTACAGGCTCTTTGTCGCTCATGTATTTGCACTTTATGGGGTTCCTCAAGAAATCTTAGTGACTGGGGACCCCAGTTCAACTCCATCTTTTAGGAAGAGTTGTGTAAGACTCTTCAGATCCACCCCTGCCGTTCAACTGCTTATCACCCCCAATCAGATGGGCAGACTGAGTGAGTGAATCAGTGCTTGGAACAATTTCTGCGTTGTTACACCACCGCAGACCATTCAGATTGGGTTCCTCACTTTCCATGGCCCAGTTTAGTTACAACAACACTTTACATTCATCAATCAGTTGTTCACCTTTTTCTAACCACAGCTTTAACCCTGCGTTTAACATGGAGCCCAGCTGTGGTTCCAAAGTGGAAGCGGTGTTGGACTTTGCTAAGACTCTCAAGAAGGTCCATCAAGGGGTGTCCACAAGTTTGGAGGCGGCTATGCTGGTTTATAAGGAGAATACCAATGGAAAGCACCAAGTGGGTCCAGCATACAAGGAAGGGGATCTCGTGATGCTTGATGCTCGCAACATCCCTATCAAGCAGCCATGCAAAAAACTGGGTCCAAAGAGGATTGGTCCTTACCGGGTATTTAGAAAGGTGGGACATGCCTCATACCAGTTGGATCTTCCCTCAGCGTTTTGGATCTTCTCTGTCTTTCATGAAAGCAAGTTGACCTTGTTTGAGGGCCCTCCTCCTGTGACCCCTGAGGCTTATCTTGTGGATGGGGAACTGGAATGGGAAGTGGAGGAGATAGTAGCCTCCCACTGGGTTAAGCGACGCCTTGAGTACTTGGTATCTTGGAAAGGGTTTGATGCAGCAGAGAACAGCTGGGTGCCAGCACGGGATTGTGTACATGCCCAAGACCTGATTGAATCATTTCATAATTGTTTCCCTGAGGCTGCAGGATCTCAGCCAAAGCCAGCCGTTGCTGCTATGAAGTTGCCGCCAGCACATAAGAACTTCTCCTTAGCGAATGCCCCTGGAGGGGGGAGCCCAAGAAGGAGAAGAGGGTAATGTCATGGTTGGATGACATAATAGTAGGCAATGATGCTAGGGATAAGGCTGGGTGACAGGAGGCCCAGAAGATGAAGCTTCAGGCTCTTCCTGACCTAAAGCACACCTTAGATCAACGCTGGGTGCAAGCTAAGCATGCCCAGGTTGATACTAATGGGGTGCAAAACGCCCAGCCTTTTATCTCGGCTCAGGCCCTAAAACGGACGATTTACATTTTAAAATGATAATGGTTCAATTCGCTTGGTTGGAGAGCAAGGGTTCGAGTCCCACTCCAGCTATGAAATTTTGACTTCAGGTAAAATAAGGCTTCAATCAATTACTTGAGTGAAGGCACTTTCGGTGTTTTTTACCAAAACAGATGGAAGCATCTGTTTATTGGAGCATCAAGGCTTGGGCGCATTTCTGCAGAACCCAAATTTCCCCAGTTCATTTTAAATATGTTTTTGCTATCAACACTCCTTGTTGATCAACTTTCCTTTAAATAAAATAACCGTTTTTTACATTTAACTTATGGTTCCTTGGGCTAACTTGGTGGCGGACCTCTTTGTGGAGGTCTCCAATTATGTGGGCCACTACCTTCTATCACAATACACCAAAATCCCAGGTGCTCCCTTGGGCCGCCCAGATCCCCTCCAGATTGAGGCACCCAAGCTCACGGACGCCAAACTACACTTGATTATGGACTCCCTTCTGGGGTCCACTCAAGCTGTTATGTTTCTAACATACCTGATCTTATATTTTGCATTCTACACCCTTGCCTGGGGTACCATTGGCACAGGCACCATTTAAGGTGTCTTCTCACCCTTTTTATTAACAGCTAGCTCCTTAGCAATGTGGGTTTGCATCCCACATCACCTTGCTGGAAATGAGAGAGTTACAGACACTCTCTTGACACTCAAGAATAGCACCAATATATAATATCAAGGCTTTATCATGGTTGGACATGATTGTAATTATAAGAAAAATTTTAGTTACAGAAGCACTAGACCTAAAAATCGCCTAGAGGCACACCCTTTAAACAAATAGATGGTTTACTTACAGTGGATCAACCCCAAAAATCAGCAGTACTGAGAAAGTGGGGCAATTTGGCAATAGACCCCAAACCCTATGAGAATACAGATGTATCATGATAAGATGAATATGACCAATACATAAATGAGATGAATAACAATCCTTACAATCAAACTACAAATTTTTATTATGAAAAATGCTATTGTGATGATGGATTAGACATAAACAACATTGTATACAATTACATCGATGAATCCCCCTTGGGTTGAGACCATCTAGTACTAAAAAAACATTGTATACAATTTTAGAAAGTTATAGTGAAGGAGAGATAGAAAATGAATACAATGGCAATAATCACATTTTAAAATTCTCTCAAACAATTAAATGACCAAACAAGATGAACCTGATAAGTTAGCCTTCAATTTGATAAGTAACTGGGTGCATCCATATAATATAATATACTAAAGGAGTTCTCAGTGTATTTATAAATTAAACTACAAGAATGTTAAAAATTAAATTTTATAGTTAGGCTGAATGCATCAAGAAACTTGATAGCAATAATACAATGCAAAAGTTGTACATCCACTAAAGAATGACATATGGGAGACAAGCATATTTTAATTGTTCATGTTACAAATTCTACCAATTACCCTGATACCTTAGAAATTTAATTAAATTTGACTCTTTATTCATGTAGATTAATTATTTCTGAGCATATAAATTATTTTTATGAGATAAAGAAAGTCAATATACATAATCTTAAGTTTGTCTTTATTTCTTTTTCCTCAGTTTTAGTTAAGAATTAAACTTCAGTAACCATTGTTAGAGTTTAACCCAGAAGTTAAATTTTTCTCTTTTGGTATTGAGGTTTTTGTTTATTACCAATACAACTTCATCAGATGAATTCCATCAGGTCACTGTTGCAAAAGTATCACACATGCCAAACCTGATTTTGGTAATTTGGTGCTGACAACGTCAAAATTGCCACAATAAGGTTTAGAAACATTAAAATTGTATCTTATAGGTTGTTGTTTTATTTCACTGTTTTGTTAAAAATTAAAACTCTATGTATATTTTCTACATGGGTTGACCACATAAAAAATTAATGCCATATAAAGTAAACAATAAAAATAGAGGCTGCTAAGATTTTTAGCTTTCTAAGAAGAGAATTAATTATAAATTATATAAAAAAGATAACTATCTCATCTATTTTTACTGATGGTATCTATATAGTTGCTAGCATTAGGCTAACTTGATCTAAAGTATTATTTTCTGTTGCGTTATTTTTAGATTTTCATCTATATCTAGAAATTTTTTCTTGTGTTTAAAACCAAGCATCTGTAGATAGATATCTTAGTAAAATTAAGCATAAAGGAAATTTTATTAAAAGACTTAATTTGAGACTCTTAAGCAACCTATAATTGCAAGAAACTATAAGTGATGGCCACTTTCTATTATAAAAAAGTTACAAATTTACAAAAAAAATTAGAGCTTTAAGACTTGCAGTCTATAAGCTTCCTAGGGCAGTATAGTGCAGCTACTAGTAATTTAAAATTACAAACACTTATTTAGAAAATAAAGGCTCTAGTGTTAAGTATAAAGGTAAGTGAACATCTAAGCTTATAATAAACTAGGTAAAGATAGCTTGATTTTAAATGCACAGGGATGAATTAAAACCATTATTCTATATGACAAACTATGGAAATTAGTAGAATGATAAGAAACTCTAGAAGGACCTGAAAGTGTACTTGAGGCACAGATATTTTGCATATAGAACCTAAAACTCAAAAATGATAAATAAGGTTAATTATTTTGATTGATAAGCTTTTATTATGCTTTAGATATATTTTATCTTAATTTACAGATAAGAAATTAATAGGCCAGTGGTTGTCCTGGCTATACTAGATAGAAGGAATATTTAGTTGTTTTATAATATAAACTAAAACAACATCTCTTGTTACCATATAAGGTAAATGCAGGCTTATGCATATAACATCTAGTACCATACAACCTAACTACTAAATAATATAATACATATCTTGTATTTATCTTATAATTATTTTTTATCTATCTACTATGATATAGCTACTATATTGGCCTCAACAGATGGCTTTCTGTCATGGCTATAATCTTAGCCTCTCATTAGTCATAGGACTTCAGAGTTGTTAGCCCAGATGCTTTATCTTATTTATATACCTCTTTATATCTATTAAACCTGCAGAACTTTCTAGAGAGGATGTGATACTAAAGTCTTTAGTCAAAGTTTATTGAAAATTTACTAACTTACTTTCTATCAGATCTTTAGAAGTGTTAAAGTTATAGTTAAGGTTATATGTCATCTCATTTATAGTCCAAACACTTTTAAAAAAATACTTTAGGAAAAATATGGTAGAAACTAAAAGAAGATTAAATTAGTTTTGGGTTTTAAACCTAAAACAATTATATATTTTTATCTTTATTAAGAGTTAAAGCTCTGATAGGGAAGGATACCCCAGTGGTAGAATATAGACCCTCTACCGCTGCTTCCCCGAGCTTGATTCTGGTAGAAGAACCTTGGGTAGGGGATGATTATGAATGCACTGGCGTTGAGCACCAATATCCTGAACTGAGGTAGCAAATAGCGAGGCGGTCCATGGAGTTCCTGGCCTATCATATACTGTGCATGGAGGTTTTCTGGGGCTTATCCTCCTTTCCCATTAATTTAAATCCCTTTATCCTTCATCAGTGCAGTATCATCCCCAGGTCAGCCCACCTCAAATAAAATAAAATAAAATAAAAAGGAATTAAAGCTCTGATAAATGGCAATGAAGGTAAGCTTGAGATTTATACTTCCTGTCATATTATCAATCTAGGCATAGTGCAATCCATTTAAAAACATACCCCAATGTTATTTTTTCCTAAAAACCATGGAGAATTAGATAAAGATACAATTATTTATCTCATACATCAATAGATTTTTGGTAAAATTTTCATTTCATTAGGGTCTAGAAGGAGTATTCAATTTAGCTTAGAAACTATAAGCTCTTAAATACATATACCTGAACCAACTATTTTGTGTTACCTTCAGCCTAATTTATTGCCCTTGTATAGTGAGACTCTAGTCATTTAAAAAATCTTGGCACTTCCTTTCATTCTCTAATATTATTATCTTTGTTTTAGGAGATATGCAGAGCTATAACCCACTCCTTGTTTATGATAAAAATAAAGATTGCCTAAAACTATAATTTGGATTTGAGGCCTTTGCAGGATAGACCTTGAGTTTCTTCTTGGGTGCACTCCCTCAGGTAAATTAACACTAACTTTGATAGATAAATACATCCATAGGTAACTGCTAGATCAGAACTAGAGTTAAATTAAATACATAAGGCAATAAACTAATCCATCTTTAATTAATAAATACTCAAAGAGATATGTTTTTCTATTAATCATATGTCTAATCTTTTATCTAATAATAAACACAAACATAGCTATATCTAAAATATACTGCAGTGTTAATCCAGTTTAGTAAAGTTATTGATTAACTTATTTTATGATGTTTTATTTAAACATTCAGGCTGTAAAGTTCTAAATTTATAATTTTTTTCTTACTTTAATATAATAAAACTTTTCAGGTTTTGTTCTATGCCAAATTTCAGTCAGAATCCATTCTTAACCTTTTGATATAAAGTGCTTTATATAGGTTATTTATAAACTACTTCATCTTTATTTTGAAGATGTAAAATAAAGTTTGAACATGTTATAAGAGATATAAGCAGCATTGAACCCTTTATAACATATTATCTAATTAACCACTAGATGCATCATATATTAGTTAATCAATTCCATATAACTTTTACATTTTAGCTTTATTATAGCTCATATGGTTATCTACGAGGGTAAGTTAAAAAGTAAAGGCAAATTTTATTTTCCCTGCTGCAATGGATGGCAGCACTGACTGAACAATGATATATCATAACCTCAAAGTTTTTTTATTCTTTAGCTATATTATTTTAGTGCTCAACTCCATTCATAGTAATTTCAGAGCATTTTATTATGAGTGCCCCATTGTCAGTATGCACCAAGGAAGAAATGAGGGGAGTGGTATATTTTCTGCACTCTGAAGAGACTAAACCTGTGGAGATTATTTACAGAATGCAGCAGCAGTACAGTGAGAGCTGTCTTAGTGAATGCAAAATTTATGAGTGGATAAATTACTTTAAAAATGGTCATGTATCTATCTGCAATAAAGAGCATTCAGGTAGGCTATCCACTTTGAAGACGGATAAGAATATTGAGACAGTTGAGAGAATAATCCATAATCATCATATCAAAATTGATGATATTATGCATACGTTGAATATTAGCCACAGTTCAGCAGTTACAATCATCCACGAATCACTAAATTATTGCAAAGTGTGTGCTCATTGGGTACCACATCAACTGACAGACCAGCACAAATAGAAACATTTGAAAATTTTGAAATCATATTTAAAGTATTTAGAAGAGGAAGGAGAAAAGTTTCCAGTCATATAGTAACCGTTGATGAGACATGGGTCCATCACTTCAAACCACAGAGTAAGTAGCAGAGTATGGTATGGAAACATCTATCCTCGCCTACAGCAAAAAAATTCAAAAGATAAGTTTCTGCAGGAAAGTTGATGATGACAGTGTTTTGGGATATGAAAGGTCCACTTCTAATTTATTACACTCCTAAAGGTCAAACAGTGAATAGTGACAGCTACTGTGAGCTACTGCAAGTTCTGAAACCCAAAATCAAAACAAAGAGGCAAGGAAAACTTTCAACAGGTGTGCTTTTGCTTCAGGACAATGCCCATCCTCATACTGCGGGGAAAACAATCCAGTGCATTCAAGATCTTGGTTTTGAGCTGCTAGAGCATCCACCGTACAGTCCTGACCTAGCTCCAAGTGATTCTCACCTTTTTGGTCTGATAAAGGAGCACCTGCATGAATCCAAATTTTTATTAGATGACAAGGTTGTGGAGGCGGTGCACGAGTGGCTGTGCATGATGCCACAAATCTTCTTCCAGGACGGAATTATGAAGCTTGTCAAGAGATGGACCAAGTGCACAGAAATTGAGGGAGATTATGTAGAGAAAAGATATTACTTGTCATCTTGTTTTCACAATAAAAAGTTCCTTTTTAAAAATTTGCCTTTACTTTTTGACTTACCTCGTACTTTATTACATCTGATCTTTTCTAAAAACAATCTTTTGAGTTAACCTTCATCATTCATTTTTCAATACCTACCTACTTCGAATAAACAAAAATTTTCAATTCCAAATAAACTCTATAAGCTGATTCACTGCAAGTCTTATAAACAAATGTCACATCAAACGTTCAAGCCTGAATGCAGGATATAAAAATATCAATTTATTGGTCAAAACTATATCCTACATTTATACTAACTTAAGTTTAAAAAACTAATTGAGAACCATAAAAAAGCTTTACTTTTGTTCCACTAGCAACTCTTTAGTATGAATAGGTAAAAGCAAGATATTAGTTAAAAAGGTTGCAAAAGTATAGTTTCTAAACTGAAGCAAAATTCTTGATTTGTAAAAAAACAATAAGGTAAAAACAAAGTAGCTACAGTTAAAAATTTTAATGGAAACAACAAGAGCCTAAAATCACGCTTTTAAAGCGTTAGAGTAGGATTGCTAAATCTGTTCAGTTTGCATATAATAACTTATTTAAATGATAAAAGTAACAAATAAGTATAAGCCACTTATTTTAGCTTTATATAAAGCTACCTCAAACTAGCTCCCGTTTTATTATAAATTAAAGAGTTGATGCAAAGTTAACTAAATAAGAAATGTCTACCTGGTTGAATCAATAAATTTAAAATACATAAAAGAAGTATACGAATTAATATTTACAATCCAGGAAACTATTTGTACTAGAGAATTGTATGATCCGACACATTAAATGTTAAGTAAGCCACAAAAGCAATCTAATATACTCCATCACAACGCTAAATATGAGCGTTTCTGAGTTACGTGATCCATTTTCTGATACCCATGCTCAAAGTACAACTGACTATAAGAAAAGATCCAAACACGGAGTAGTAGCTTGGAATTTCGTTAAAAATCAGAATCCCGTATAAGTAGGCAAAAACTACATCAACGTTGCGCATCAAAGTGGCAGGCCCTGCGCGGCATAACTGAAGCCCTCTATTAAGAAGACACTGTCCTACTATTGCGGTTATACCAACCAGTATCAGTAGCAGCGTTGGGATATTAAACCCTAGTGCCTCAAATAGGGATTCTTTTGAGCAGCCAGGATCAACTTTTACCATCAGGCCCGAGAAAAAAGTGCTGGCGATTCCAAAACTTAGTACATGATGTAAAAAGTGGACTTCCAAACCAATTCTCCTAACGGTAACGTATGCACAAGCTGAAAACCCGGCGCCCATAATGGCCGTTATCGCACCTTTTGTTTGAGAGGAAGACAAGGTAGGTAAATGAGGCGAGTGGGACATGCCAAAAATAAAAGGAGGCCTAGCAGTTAATATAACCCCAGTGAAGCATACCAAGGAGGCTAGTGCATCAAAAAGAGTAAAAGGTTCACCGAGCCATAAATGCGCTAGTATAGATGTAAATACAGGCCCAGTGAAAAAAAGGACGGTCGCGTCAGCAATAGGTATAGAAGTCAACGCATAATAATACAGGGCTAAACCGATAGCGCCAAACATCCCTCGCAGAATCAGCAAACGCCGCTTATGGGAAGGTCCTAGAGGTGCGATGTCAAGGTACCAACAAGCGATAAACCCAAATAAGGCTTGAATAATAGATCTTGCCAAAACAATAAGAGAAGCGGAGAAATATTGGCCGGACATTTGACGGTAAGGCCATTCAAAGAAAACCCAGCGGCGGAAAGAAGCATCAACACAATGCCAAAATGTTCAAATTGACTATCATCACCAACTAGAATGGCTGTAGACAAAACTTCCGCCGATTCTACATCTGCGTCTTCTTGAAAGCTTCCATAAGTTGCTGGTCTTAAACGTCCTATAAGAACACCATTACTTTGACTAGCATCGTCACTTGAATGATGTGTAGACGGAACCAAGCTGCTATATTTCTGTGTAATTCTATTCATGTGTTTGGTTAACAAAAGTAAATTCCACGCTTGCACACTGTTCTAAACTAGCACCATCCCGGCTATTATAAAGCTATTAAAACAAGCCAAACTAGTCAAGTTTCAACCAATCGTGTCTGTATTAACAGACTTATAGAACGTTTGGATGGAAATGAAACATTTGTTTTATGTTAGTTGAAAAGTACAGTTTAAATATTCAATTTTTAGTAGCAAAAGGATGGTATATAATAAATCTTAAATAACGAATTATTATACTGATTTTTAACCGACTTTGAAAAAGAGAAGGTTCTCAGTTCAACATATATATGTTTTGTTTTTCTGTTTGTTCGCATAACTCTGAAACTACTGGACCAATTTGAATGATCTTTTTCAAATAATTATGGGTAAAACGTTTTAATGTTTTAAAAACGTTTTTTATATTTATCGAATTTTATTCAAGGTGGGCCGACCTGGGGACGATACCGCACCGATGAAGGATGAAGGGGAAATCGAATTAATGGGAAAGGAGGATAAAACCCAGAAAACCTCCATGTGCGGCGTATGATAGGCCAGGAACTCCATGGACCGCCTTGCTTTTTGCTATCTCGGTTCGGGGATTGGTGCGCAACGCCAACACGGTCATAGTCGTCCCCTACCCAAAGTTCCTGTACCGGAATCGAACTCGGGGAGGCAGTGGTAGAGGGTCTATATTCTACCACTGGGGTATCCTCCCTTTAAAAACATTTTTTATAAAATTCATAATTTTTACAGTTTCAATGGATATATATATATATTGTCATGGGAGATACATAAGTGTGCCAAATTTCAAAGCTCTATCTAGTCTAAAAAGATAGTTAATTTGCAACTTTTGAATCAACCTTTTATCAAACTGCTCGGCCATAACAGTATACCGACTACCATTGAAACAGAATTTTCAATTGCTACATATAAAATTTACTATGAAAATTTAATTTTTGATGGATTATTGTATGGTCATTGGAGATATATAAGTGTGCCAAATTTTAAATGTCTAGTTATTCTGGAAGGTGGTTAAAATTTAATCACAAGATTCCATCACAGACAGGTAGATATACAAACACCACAGCGAGTAGAGAAAAACATTTTAAAAAAGATGCTCCAAATTAGGTCCCAATTTACTTTTGTAAAGATTGGTCTAATTTTTAAAACTCCATACCTTTATTAGAGAAATTAAACTATGAAATAAGGGCAAATGGGATGGTGAAAATGGGGATTTTGCTGGATCATCTAGTACTAAAAAAATGGGGATTTTGCCTGTGAGAAAAAAACTGGAAACAGGTGCCATTAACCATGTAGCATCACTGATTATTCCTGGTCAGCAAATACCATCACTAGCCACGGTTCAAGCAATGGCAGGCTTATGCACCATTTAATTTTTTTATATATAAATTTTATTCGAGGTGGGCCGACCTGGGGACGATATCGCACCGATTAGGGAAGTGAAGAAAATGGGAAAGGAGGATAAAACCCAGAAAACCTCCATGCGCAGCGTATGATAGGCCAGGAACTCCATGGACCACCTTTGCTATTTGCTATCTCGGTTCGGGGCATTGGCACGCAAAACCAACACAGTCAAAATCGTCCCCTACCCAAAGTCCATTACCGGGCTCGAACTCGGGAGGCAGTGGTAGAGGGTCTATACTCTACCACTGGGGTATCCTCCCTTGCTTATGCACCATTTAATCTTCAGTCTAATATAAACTTATATTGTTTGACTTGTGGTCTGGGTGCAAAAGCCAATTGTGAGGCTCAAAGTCATCTGGGTATGATGTGCAAAAATCTAAAGATCCATTCAAGCTGTTTGTGAAAATCCAAATAATCTTCTGCACTATTCACATGTAATAGTGCTCTTGTGGCTCAATTTTTTGGCCACAATTGCCAAGTGTAAAACTCATATAAAATAATAGTAGAGGAAGGCTTGGAGATGTATCAACTGATTTCTAAGCATCTTAGGAAAATAAGAAGTCTTGAGAGGGGTGTATATCCAGCTGCTGTTGCTTCCCAGATAGCAATAGCCTCAAGGTTGACCAATACTTTTTAAACATACTACATTCAAAATAACAGTGGGCAATATCTGCCTCAGGTTTGGCGCATACTAAGCATTCCTTATAGGGGTACCCTGTGCTGCAGTATTTACCTGTTTTTATCACCCAGTGTAAAATCCTCCAGGTGGTGGGGCGTTAGTTGGATGTTACTAGTTTGTTATTGAGCCCATAACCAACTCCTTGAGATTATATTTGGTGCTGTGACCTTCCTCCACCAAGTTGTTAAGGATTCAAGGGTGAGAGGGGTTTTGGAGGTGCTTTTGGGGGGTGTCCCCTAAAAGTAATTGGCAAATTATTATAAAGGAATTTGAATTTCTTTGTCAGCAATTTATTACCAATCCAGTTCTGTTCTTCCCACGTTGTACCCATGGCCATCGCTGCCCTATGGGCTTTGATACCCTTTGTATCATATTCTCAGTATGCATCGCATATGAGAACAACCAACCACCCAGCCTCATCACCCTGTTTCATAGACTCCAATAGTAGGGTTGGTGGCACTTAAAAAGTAGTCAGGGGTTATGCTGCATCCAATCCCTAAGGGATCATGAAAATAATCTTTCTGTGATCCGTTGTATTTGGGCCCAGTTGACTCCCATGCTAGCTGTAAGGAGAGTGTCTATAACTCTCCTGTTCCCAGTGTGGGGGTGCACATTGCACAGACCCAACGCCAGGGAACTAGTAATTAAGAATAAAGTTACTAGAGCCCCACAGAAGGTGCTTGAGCTGTAATAACTTAGGTGAGGGTGGTTAGCAGTAGAGGGAAGAACCAAAATTGAACTAACAACAAGGTGGAAGTAAACCCCAAAATTGGGTCTCTTTACACAAGCGGTGCTCTGAATGGGAGTGTATAGGAGGAAAAGGTTAAAGGGAACCTGGGCAGCCCAACAGTGCATGAGCGGAGAGATTTACAGTTGTTAAAATAAATAGCTAACATTGTGTAAGACCTCCTCAAAGAGGTCCACGCACAGGTTGTAACAATCAAGTTTGTTTTGATCATTGCATTTTGACTCAGATTCAGATTTTACAAATCTGATCTGATTCACTTTATAATATTTTTGGTTTGGTCAATTTTTGGGTGCTGGGTTATGCCTCACTTGAGCTGTAGATTAGGCTTGTGTGTGCCTAATTAATGACTTGAGTGAGGCCCCCAAAGGGCGGCCTTTATAAGGTGCGCCTGCCAATTCTGAAGTTCACTTTGGAATTCTTACCCTAGCATTCCCTTCCTGGGGAGCATTATCAGTTGGTCCCTCAGATGAGCTATTGTCAGCAGGGCCTTTTTATGTCCAAAATAAAATAAAGGTTTTTCAGGGTTAACATATTTCACTTACCTGTTGGCCTTTTTTCCAGTTGAGGAGCTTTTAAGTGGGTTGAATTAGACCAACCCTTCAGAGGACTTTGCATAACCAACCAGTAGTAGGAAATGTTTGGCGCTGTTGGTGCCGCAAACCTCTCCCTACTCAGTTAGGCTGCTTTAGTTGCTTGTCAGTGCACCAAAGAATTATTATAATATATGGTGGTTGAAACTGAAGTTTTTCCGTCCATTATACAGGTTTGTCCAAAATAACATATAGAAAAGGTATACTAGCGAAGTGTTTTCTATTATAAGGGAAGTTGACCAACGTGATAGATTGGTATTAAGAAAACTTTTTAAAGCAATTTGGGGGAACAATCAATTGATGGAAGTGGTGCTATGCTGGGGTGCACAGTTAAGCGCACGCTTCCATCAGGCAGTGTGCTTTACTTGGTAATTGACTGAACTTGGGTTATTGATTGTAGGAGAGGCTGACCTGAGCTGGAAATTTCAAAAACCAAAATTGGGTTTCAAGACACCATTCACAGAGAAACTGAATTAAACTGTCATCTACAATTACAAAGCTGGTTTGTTTTAACGCACCTGCTGTAATGCAGGGCCAAACTTCTTTTACATCCCCAGGACCAAACTGGGCATACCACGCCTTAACCCAGCGTTGGTCTAAGGTATGTTTGAGGTCAGATAGGCAAGCCAACTTCACCTTCTTGGCCTCCTGACATGCAGCTTTATCCTTGGTCTTTGTCTCCATTATCATGTCATTATCAAGCCATGACATTACCCTCTCGTTCTTTTGGGGCTCCACTCCCTCCAGGGGCTTGTGCCAGGGAAAAGTTCTTGTGGGCTGGGGCCAACTTCATAGTGGCAACAGTTTGCTTTGATTGAGGTCCAGAGGCCTGAGGAAAATGATTGGAGACTGTCAATCAGGTCTTGGGCATATGTGCAGTCATGCGCTGGTACTCAACTTTTTTCTGCTTCATCATTTCCCTTCCAGATATGTCAGGGACTAGTACTACTTTATCCCAGTTTGTGATAGCAAGCCGTGAACTTGCTAACCATGAGCTAAAGGTCCAGTATAAAAAAGGGGCAGTGCATACCATATAGAGAATGGCAAGGGCAATTGGGCGGTTTAGCCCTAAAAAAGTAAGGAATGCTTCAACCACTCTCATTCCTGTTAATGCCAGTACACCAGCTATGTTTGGATATGGAAGTAATGGAAGAGGGATTTGTTCAGGTATAGATTTTTCTGCACCCATGGTTATAGGTTTTATAAATATAAGGTTAGACTGTATAGCTTGTTTACTATACGTCATATGGAACTGTTATAATGAAAATATGTACTTAAAGGGTTTAGCATATGATAATATTTTATTAACTGCAAATACTAACCATATGAACAGTCTAGTTTTATATCCCATCCAACTTCCTGGACTTTTCTAAGCTTAATTGATTTTTAAATGGAGCACTATAATTATTTTGAGCTTATGGGATTGGCCTTGCATGTGATTTTGAAAGCAGTGGGAATCGTCTCAGTCTCATTATAAATTCGTTTTGGTGCAATTAATCAACTCAATATCATTGCAATTAGGGTAATTTAAGCGATTGTTTGAACAAAATTTATTGCAATTATGATTCGATATGCAAATAATCGATCTAACTTCAGC
Organism: Massospora cicadina; assembly: GCA_022478985.1. Lineage (NCBI taxonomy): Eukaryota > Fungi > Entomophthoromycota > Entomophthoromycetes > Entomophthorales > Entomophthoraceae > Massospora > Massospora cicadina. The sequence goes on along the minus strand of JAKSZP010004091.1, from coordinate 14,409 downwards.
ACAAATCCTCTTGATCTGATGAATTGTATCTGAAATCTCAGGAATTTCTATAATGTCAGGCTTTACCCTGACATCATCCCCCACCAAGGCTGAAGCTACATGCGAGGCCTTCTTCTTCCATTTCTTTAACAGATTGCCTGCATTCTTTAAGTTCTCCTCAGGCTCCCAAGTGCTCTCTTCTGCGGTATATCCAGCCCACTTGACCAGGAATTGGATTGTCCCACAATGCTTACGTCTTCCAATGATAGCCTCTGCCTCATATTCTTGAAATGGACTATAAATCAGAGGGGGGCAGCGCTTTTAACTTTATGATGAGGTAATGAACTACCATCCTTCTTGTACAAGAGTGATTGATGTTAAACATCATGAATTTTCCATTCTTCAGGTAGAGCAACTCTGTAGGCAACCTTCCCAATGACCTCCTTTACCTTATAATGTCCTACACGCCAATGGGATAATTTCCATCATGGTACATCCAATGGAACATTGCGAGCATCCAAATAAACTTCACTCCCAACTTCCAACGTCTTCCCAGGCACTCTTTTTTATCTGCAAAATCCTTGTAGGTCTGCATTGCTCAAGTTAAATTTGCTTGACATAATGCATGGATCTGATGAATATCCTTCAGAAATTCTCTTTCTGATGTATTGTTCACTTCAGTAGTTAGCAGTGGTTCCCAATTCACGTCATAGCTATAGTTAGCCTTAAAAGATGACATTCCAATGGAAGCATGGTCCATGTTATTGTAACAAAACTGGGCCATTGGTAACAGCTCAAATCCAATTATCCTGTTCAGCATTCACATAACATCTCAAGTACTGCTCCAGCACCTGATTGACCCGCTCAGTTTGTCCATCTGTTTGGGGATGATATGCAGTAGACAGGCATCTCTTAATTTCAAGATCTGACATAACCTGCTTTCAAATGCGTGAAGTGAACTGTGTGCCTCTGTCAGAGATAACCTCTTTGGGTATTCCGTGATATAAAAAGACCTTATTTATAGATAACTGGGCTGTCTCTTTGGCTGTGACATTGGTGGTCATAGGAATGAAGTGAGCCATTTTTGTGAAACGGTCAACTCCCACTAAACCTAAATTATACCCCTGAGAATGGGGTAGCTCAACGATGAAATCTAGGTTAACTGATTCCTAAGGCTTATGAGAAAACTTCAACGGTTCCAACTGACTTCAGGATGGCCCCTCCCAGACTTATTACTCCCCCAAATCTCACATCCAACCAGGTACTTACTAACATCTCTAACCAGCTTAGGCCAGCGGTAAGTTCTCTAGATGAGAGTTACCATCTTATTTCGTCCAGGATGTCCAGCCATTCTTGAGTCATGGTATTCACGTAATATTTCCATTCATTGGGACCCTTTAGGAACATAAATACATTTCTTCCAACAGACCAAACGTCCTTTCAGAAAGTATTCCTTGAGGTACCATCCTCTATTCAAATCCTGACTCAGGTCAGCCTTCACACCTTGACAAAACGCATCTTCTTTCTGGGATTTCCAAATATTATCTTCTTGTCCCACAAAAATCATGTGAGAGAGCTGATCCACTATATTCCGTGTTTTTAGTAAAACCTGTGTGTCATATTCTGTGATCTCTCCTTCTGCAGGCATTAGGTCAGGGTGACGATTTAAGGGAATCTGAGACCACATTATACAAACACCATCTGATGTGAGCCGTGTCAAGGGTAATGCAATAGAAGAAAAGCCTTTGATAAAATCCCTACAAAAGTTTGCTAAACCCAAGAAACTGCAAACTTTCTTCTGGTTATTAGGTGTAGGCCAAGATGTGATACCATCTACTTTGCTAGATGCCATGGTAAACCCACTCTTTCCCACAACATAACCAAGAAATTCAACTTTTTCCTGAGCAATCTTACACTTTTAAAGCTTGACATGAAGGTTATATACTGGAATTTCTTAAAGATCAATTGAAGATGTCGAAGATGTTCCTCTTGAAACTTTCTATACACCAAAATATCGTCCAGGTAAGCCACGCAGAACTGGTCCATGTACCCACCCAAAACTTTATTGATCATTTGTTGAAATGTACTTGGTGCGTTGCTGTAAGGAGATTTTCTATACCTCTCCTGTTTCCAGCGTGGTGGTTGGTGCACAGAGCCAACGGTGCATGTGGGGAAAATCTGATTGTGTTCAAAATGGAATGGTTAATGTGGCATAAGACCTCCATGAAGGGGTCCACACACAGGATCATACAGAATAACATTGTAATAAAATGGTAAAAATGGGGAAATCTTTATTTGGGAAGTCAACCAACAAGGAATGTTGGTTGGGGAAACATATTTAAACTCATATGGGGGAATACGGGATGTGCTGCAGTGGGCCCAAGAACTGACCCACCAATAGGGCAACGCTTTCATCTGAATTAGTTGAATAAGCCAAAACTGACTTCACTCAAGTGATCAATTGAGTTTGGATTTGACCTGAACGTGTTGTTTCATAAATGGAACAGGTTTTGAAACCCCGTTCTTCAATGAATCAAATGCAACTGCGTTAATTTGATAGACTGTCCATTTTAACGCCTGGACTGATGTAAGGGGCTGGGCACTTGGCACCCCACTAGTACCAACCTGGGCATATTTTTCCCATACCCAGCGTTGGTCTAGGGTATGCTTCAGGTCTGGGAGGCCATGTAATTTCACCTTCTGGGCCTCCTGGCGCCCAGTCTTATCCTTGGGGTTAGTCCCCACTATGATGTCATGGGACCATGACATTACCCTCTCCTCCTGATGGGGCTCAAAACCCCTCCAGGGGCTTGCGCAAGGGAAAAGTTCTTGTGGGCAGGGGCCAACTTCATGGTGGCAACGGTCAGTTTGGATTGAGATTCGGCAGCTTGAGGGAAATGCTTGTGGAAGGCTTCAATCAGATCTTGGGCATGCACACAGTTGTGTGCTGGAACCCAACTGTTCTCTACAGCGTCAAAGCCCTTCCAGGATACCAGATACTCCAGTCTTCTTTTAACGCGGTGGGAGGTAACCTTTTCTTCCACCTACCACTCTGGCACCCCATCCATGAGATAGGCCTAAGGAGCCTCTGGTGGGGGGCCCTCGAACAATGTCAGTTTGCTCTCATGAAACACCAAAAAAGATCCAAAATTAAGGGGGAGATCTAGCTGTTATGAGGCATGGCCCACCTTTCTAACAACGCGTTAGGGGCCAATCCTCTTTGGTCCCAGCTTTTTACATGGCTGCTTGATAGGGATGTTATGAGCATCAAGCATCACGAGATCCCCTTCCTTGTACGCAGGACCCACTTGATGCTTCCCATATGCGTTCTCCTTATACACCTGCATTGCCGCCTCCAAGCTTGTGGAAACCCCCTGGTGGACCTTATTGATTGTCTTGGCAAAGCCCACCACTGCTTCAACCTTAGATCCACAGCTGGGCTCCATGTTAAAGGCGGTGTTGGAGCCATGGCTGGCAAAAAATAGGGAACAATCAATCGAGGAATGCAGAATGTTGTTGTAACTAAATTAGGCCATAAGAATGCGAGAAGCCCAATCTGAATGATCCGCGGGGGTGTAACACCGCAGGAACTGTCTCAGGCACTGGTTCACTCGTTCATTCAGCCCATATGATTGGAGGTGATAGGCAGTCAAATGGCAGGGGTGAATCTGAAGAGTCTTACACAACTCTTCCCAAAAGATGGAGGTGAATTGGGGTCCCCCAGTCACTGATAATCTCTTGGGGAACCTCATGGAGCGCAAACACATGGGTTACGAAGAGCCTAGCCATCTCAGCAACAGCTATTGTCATTCTGCAAGAAATGAAGTGGGCGAACTTTGTAAAACGGTCCACCACCACCATGATGGCATCATAACCATCAGAGACATGTAGTTCCAAAATGAAATCAACCAAGAGGGAAGTCCAGGGACCATCAGCCTTTTGGACTGGTATCAACAACCCCGCTAAAGGTTGATGATTGGGTTTCATCTGGTTGCATAACAGACTCTCTTTACAATACCGCCCCACCTGAGCAGTCAAGCCCTTCCAATTGTAGGTGCAACGTATCAAATCCAAGGTCTTTGCTTTCCCCGGATGACCAATGATGATTCCATCAGGATGGTCCCAGATGATTTCCAGGCGCAGTGGTCCTGCAGGTACCCAAAGGCGCACCTGGAACCACACTTTCTCATCCTTTACATGATAACCCCTTGGATAGATCCTAAGATTTGAAGCGCTCTTTGCAAGTACCATAGTATATTCACCTGACAGTGGCTGAGAAAGGACGACCTTTCTGAACATACCATATTCCTCCGCATTTTCCAGAGGTGCAAGCGCTGGCCCGTTGGCCAGGGGAGAGGGAAGTTGCGACATAATTTTACTTGGAGGAATCACAACTTGTGTGTTGTGCACTTCTACCTCTTTAAGATCAGGTGCTAAAGCAGGGTTGCGGCTCAAAGCATCCGCCAAACCCTTATCCTTGCCCTTGGTGAACTCATATGTGAATGCAAATTGGGCAAGGGTCTCATGCCAACAGGTCTGCCGTAGGGTTAGGACATGAGGGGCACGGTAGTACAGCAAGGCACGGTGATCTGTATGTACGTGGAATGGTTGAATAGAGCAATGCAAGTGGTGACGCCAATAAGTTAGCGCCTCCATCACTGCCAGTAACTCTCTATCATAAACGGCATAATTTAACTCTGGAAAAGACATTTTCCTAGAAAAATATCCTACCGGATGCTCTATCCCATCTTCACCTACTTGTAACAAGGCAGCCGCTATGGCGAAGTTGGAGGCATCAGTAGACACAATGAACTCTTTGGAAGCGTCAACATGGTGAAGGATGGTCGCGGACAACAGGGTGCACTTCACAGCTTGGAAAGCATCCTCCAAAACGGGGGACCACTGAAGCACTTTTGCAACACTAGTTTTATACAAGGGCGCTGCCACCTCAGAAAGCTTTGGCGTAAACTTCTTAAGGAACGTACACGTCCCCAAAAAGCTCCTCAATTATTTTACTGAAGTAGGGGTCGGCCACTCATGAATATCCTTCGCCTTGTCTGGAGTTATCATGTGTCCTTGGTCAAACATGACGTTGCCCAGAAAAGTGACCTGGGACTTAAAGGATTCGCATTTGCTAATCTTCAGCGTAAGACTGGCTGCCTTTAACCACTCCACCACTTGCCAAAGGTGGACTGCATGGGACTCCTGATCAGGGGAAAACACCAAGATATCATCCATGTAGGCAACCGCGCATACCCCTAACAGGTCCCCCAATGCTGCATCAATGCAGCGTTGAAAGATAGCATAGGCATTATTAAGCCCAAAGGGCATGACCCAAAACTGGAATATTCCTTTTCTGGTGCGGAAGGCAGTTAACCACTCCTGGCCCTTTTTTATCCAGATCTGATTAAACGCATTGAGGCAATCCAGCTTGGAGAAGACCTTCGCCTTCTCCACATAGCGCGCAATCTGGGAATCCAAAGGGATGGGATTGAGGTCTGGTACAGTGACATTGTTAAGGTTCCCATAGTCCACACACGGGCATAAAGTACCATTTACTTCCCCACAAAGAGAAGTGGGGAGCATACAGGGGAGGTACGCTGAAAAATCGCACCTTTGGCTACCTGTTCCTTAACCCACACATCCAACGCATCTTCCTCCTGTACGGTCAATGGGTAAATGGGGGAAGATATATGCACCAGATCCACTGTGAGTTTGAAGTCACAATTGAACTCGGAGTGCTCAGGGAGTGCGTTGGCAGATGCTGCATCAAAAGAGGATTCCAAACCCTCCAAGAAAGAAGGTAGAGGAACTTCCACTGAGGGCTTCCGCAATGAGGCAAGGCGATAAGGGAAAAGGTGGGGCCAGTGGGACAATTCGCCCTAGGCGTTCTCTTCCAACAAAGGCACAACAAATGTGCGACCATTCTTCATGGTGAGAGACAGGTTATTCTCCTTCAGGTTGGTTCTAACATCAAACTCTCGCCACCACTCCACATCCAAAATGATAGGGAACAGGAGGTTTTGACCGCACTGAAGTGATCAGCCAAGTGGCAATTGCCAACCTGATAGTCCACTGTCCCAATGATCTTCAGAGTGGGAATACCTTGGAACGCCCCTCCCCTAACAATATCACCTGGCAAGTAATTCAGTCCAAGGTCTTCGGCTATGTACTAGTCCATAAAGTTTCCAGAGGCGCCAGTATCCACAAAAATAGTAGTGGTGAGCTTCCCTAAAGGGGAGGAGAGGGTATCAGTCAGTAGAAAATACCCAGAATGGTCTTTATTTATGGTAGAAAATGACAACACCTCACCAAAAACTTCTTCCTCTGGCTCAGGCAAGCCATCAGAATCTGTTTTGGAATCAAAAAGGGGGAGGGATAGTTGGCCACTCTTTATACTGAGGCCACATACCCCACCATGCCTTCTGCAGGTGCATATACTTTATAATATCTTAGCTGAAGTTTCTTAACCACTTCCTGAGTGCGTCAGATAATGGTAGAGGTCAAACGTGGGATCTTAGGGGTAATCTGATATACTGGAATAGGGTCCTCATCCAGGCATATAAACTAATAAACGGTTCAGAGGTAGAGACCAGGTTTTCGTTATAAAACGCGTTTTCAGATGCAAATGACCCTATCCTTTGAACAGCAATGGAATGCCTGATGTTATCCAAGGCCAACACCCCCAGGCCCATCTTTGACAATTCTGCCAGCATTGTCTGAAAGCGCGCGGTGATGTAAAACTCATTTATTTAAATTAAAAGTGAAAAATTTGGTGGAAAGTCAGGGAATCATGACTTTTGGACCTTGAAGCATCCATATCCACCAGGTATGAGCATGAAGGGTGGATATTTTTCAGTTGGGGCAACCTTAATAACGCTGAGTTGCTCTAACTGACAAGAAAAGAGGAAACTGCAGTGCGGCTAATGACAGCTGAATCCCACAGCCAGCTCCCACTGTTCCACTCTGGAAAAGTTTCACATGGAAAAAGTTTGTGCACATAAAGTTAAGAGGTTGGTCGACTAATGTAAGGAGAGTGTCTATAACTCTCCTGTTTCCAGCATGGTGGTTGGTGCACAGAGCCAACGAATGGAAACTAGCCATTAGTACTAAAGCTACTAGCACCCAGCAGAGGGTGCTGGAACAATAATAACTAAAACCAAGAAGTGAAATAAGGAACCATCCAAAAATGACGCGGTGCACAAGGAGAGAAGAGGTAAACGGCCCAGGTTGGAGGGTACCTGGGCGAGCCAGCAGTGCACATGGGGAAAATCTGATTGTGTTCAAAATGGAATAGTTAATGTGGCGTGAGACCTCCATGAAGGGGTCCGCACACAGGATCATACAGAATAACATTGTAATAAAATGGTAAAAATGGGGAGATCCTTATTTGGGAAGTCAACCAACAAGGAATGTTGGTTGGGGAAACATATTTAAACTAAAATGGGGGAATAAGGGATGTGCTGCAGTGAGCCCAAGCACTGATTCACCAATAGGGCAACACTGCCATCTGAATTAGCTGAATAAGCCAAAGCTGACTTCACTCAAGTGATTGAAGTTGAATTTGACCCAAACGCGTTGTTTCATAAATGGAACAGGTTTTGAAACCCCGTTCCTTGATGAACCAAATGGAACCATCCGCGTTAATTTGGTAGGTCATCCATTTTAATGCCTGGACTGACATAAGGGGCTGGGCACTTGGCACCCCACTAGTACCAACCTGGAAATATTTTGCCCATACCCAGCGTTGGTCTAGGGTATGCTTCAGGTCTGGGAGGCCATGTAATTTCACCTTCTGGGCCTCCTGGCGCCCAGCCTTATCCTTGGGGTTAATCTCCGCTATGATGTCATGGGACCATGACAGTTGCAAAGGCCAAACAGCATGATAAAATACTTAAACAACCCAAACTGCGTCTTTAAAGCTGTTTTCCATTAATAAATTTCCTTAATCCTGATCTGGTTAAATGCATCCCTCAGATCCACCTTTAAAAAAGATAGTGCCCCAGAAAACTGATCGCTCAAGTAGTCAGCATCAGGTAAAGGGTATTGGTTCTTTATGGTGATATCATTCAACTTTTAATAGTTTATGTAGGGTTGCAAACCTCCATCTTTCTTGCTTACAAACAAAAGTGGAGATAAACATGGAGACCAAGACACTCAAATGAAACCTTTTTCCAACATAGTATTTAAGTACTCGTGTAATGCCACCTGTTCCCGTTGGTTGCAGCTATATATTGGTCCATGAGTAGGCTGCTTCCCTTCTACCAAGTCTATTAAATAATCAAAAAGGCTATGGGATGGCAGAATCTTCGCCTCTTCTTTGCTAAACACTTCAGACCATACTTTAAGATATGCTGGAATCATTCCTTTACATGCCTTTAATAGAACCTTGGGAGATTCCACTTCATACAATCCTGGAAACATACCTTTACTCAACGACCATTCTTCTCTCTTTTCATTCACTTTGGCTGTGACAGTGTTTCTGGTATAGTCATGTTGGAGCTCCATCTGGCCTAACCATGGAAAGCCAATGATTAAAGGCTGGGGAGTACTCTTTAGAATCTAAAATTCAATCTCAATTTTCAGGGAACCGACTAATAGACTTTTAGGATGTGCACAACAGTAGGCAATCCACTGCTCCCCATTTCCCAGGGTTATGTTCAATGTTCTAGTCCCAGTTGGAACTCCCAACTTTTTACCATTTCCTCTGATATAAAGTTTTGGGAGGCCCCACTATCCAGTAAAGCCTCAGTATGGAATATAGTATCTCTCATTATCAAACTTATAGGCAAAACAGGGTAAGATTGAGTTTCATTTTTTATTGTAAAGGCAAACGATGAAGCTTTACCTTTCTTTGGACATTGGTAGGCTAAATGACCAGGATTATGGCAAGAATAGCACAATTCTTCCTTGTAATGCTGTTGATATTCTTCATGGCTCATGTTGGTAATTTGCTTTTTGTAAGCAGACTCTTCCCACATGGGAGTTCTACCCATAAACAGATCTGCAGTGATTACAAGCAATTTTTAAAGTCAGGGTGATGGGATGGTGTCTGATAAAATCTGACATGTGACCTTTTAACCCTTGTCTGAAGTAAAATGCTCCCATTTCATCATCTAATTCAGTCTTCTGAAAGATCTCCAGAAACTTCTGCTTATATCTCTCAACAGTTTGACCTTCCTGCCAAAGGTTCATCAAGGAAATGCGTGCCTGTAATCTGGTACTAGCAGGAGTTGCTGCAGCCAGCAACTGGCTTTTAAACTCTTCATAATTCATGCACAAATTCTCATTTTCTTCCAACGCTTTGGTAAACCAGCCCAAAGCATCTTCAGAGAGAGCTGAGAACCCACCGCCATTACCTTCTGTGCATCATCTGGGTAGTTCTCAAAATATGCTATAAAATGCGCCCCAACAATGTAAGTACTCCTTTCACATCAGCTAATGTTAATTTTTCAGGCAATAGAACCATATGATAGTTCTTGGGCGCATGATTAACCACAGTCACTGCTTGAACTTGACTTGGTCCTATTGCTTTTTTATAAGTCATATCATCTTGTTTTATGGAGAAAACATCTGTGCCAATGTTTGGCAGTATTTCATCAATAAAGCAAATGATAAAGCTCCCAGTAATATAAACGCAGCAGGATATACTTTGTAAAGCTTGGTAGTCAAATTGTCAGGGACTGGTACTACTTTAGCCCAGTTTGTGATAGCAAGCCACGAATTTGCTAACCCTGAGCTAAAGGTCCAGTATAAAAAAGGGGCAGTGCATAACATATAGAGAATGGCAAGGGAATTGGGCGGTTTAGCCTTAAAGAAGGAAGGATTGCTTCAACCACTCCCATTCCTGTTAATGCCAGTACACCATCTATGTTTGGATATGGAAGTAATGGAAGATGGATTTGTTCAGGTATAGGTGTTTCTGCACCCATGGTTATAGGTTTTAAAAATAATTGGTTAGACTGTATAGCTTGTTTATTATACGGTATATGGAACTGTTATAGTGAAAAATATGTACTTAAAGGGTTTAGCATATGATAATACTTTATTAACTGCAAAGACTAACCATATGAACAGTCTAGTTTTATATCTCATCCAACTTCCTGGACTTTTCTAAGCTTAATTATTTTTTAAATGAAGCACTATAATTCTTTTGAGCTTATGGGATTGCGCCTTGCATGCGATTTTAAAAGTAGTGGGAATCGTCTCAGTCTCATTATAAAATTCGTTTTGGTGCATTTAATCAACTCAATATCATTGCAATTATGATTTATTATGCAAATAATCGATCTAACTTTAGCACAAACACTCTTGATCTGATGAATTGTATCTGAAATCTCAGGAATTCCTCTAATGTCAGGCTTTACCCTGACAAGATACCAGGTAATCAAGCCTTCTTTTTACTTGGTGGGAGGCTACTATTTCCTCCACTTTTCACTCTGGTGCCCCATCCACAAGATAAGCCTTAGGAGTCTTTAATGGGGACCCTCAAACTACGTAATATGCCTTCATATAGACTAAAAAAATCTGAAATGAAGAAAGAAGATCTAACTGGTATGAGGCGTGGCCCATCTTTCTGACAACGTGGTAAGGGCCAAACCTCTTTGATCCCAGCTTTTTGCATGGCTGCTTAATAGGAATAATTCAAGCATCAGGCATCATTATATCCCCTTTTTTTGTACAGTATATACTCCCTCATTTTTCTCCATCATCGTTCTCCTTATAAACTTTCATTGCCGCCTTCAAATTTGTAGAGACCCCCTGGTGTACTTTCTTGATAGTCTTAGCAAAGTCCACCACCACTTCAACTTTTGATCCATAACTGGGCTCCATATTGAAGGTGGGTTAACCCTCAGTTAGCAAAAAATGGGGAACAACCAATAGACGCATTCAAAGTGTTGTTGTAGCTAAACTGGGCCATAGGAAGGTGAGGAACCCAATATGAATGATCTGCAGCATTGTAACACCGCAGAAACTGTTCCAGGCACTGGTTTACTTGTTCAGCCTGCCCATCTGATTGGGGGTGATAGTCAGTTGAACGGCAGGGGAAAATCTGGAGAGTCTTTCACAACTTTTCCCAAAAGACAGAGGTAAACTAGGGTCCACAATCACTAATAATTTCCTGGGGGACCCCGTGAAGAGAAAACACATGGGTGACAAAGATCTTAGACATCTCTGCCATTGTTACCGTGATTCTGCAAGGAATAAAATAAGCGAACTTCATAAAACGGTCCACCACTATTGGTGGCAATTTTAGCCATCAGATAAAGGCAATTCCACAATAAAATTCACCAATAAGTAAGTCCAAGGCCCTTCAGCCTTCTGAACTGGTACTAACAACCCTGATAGTGGTTGCCAATTTGGTTTCATTTGATTGCAGATCAGGCACTCCTTACAATACCTGTTCACCTAATCAGGTAACCCCTTCCAATTGTAATTGCGATGAATTAACTACAGACTCTTTACCTTCCCAAAATGCCCAACAGTGATTCTTCCATGATGGTCCCAGATGATTTCCAGGCGATGTGGTCTGGCAGAACCCATAGGTGCCCCTAGAACCACACCATCTCATCCTTTATATGGTAACCTCTGGTGATTTCCTCCTGATTCAATGCGCTCTTAGCAAAAACCATAGTATATTTGGAAGACAAAGGCTGAGAAAGGTATTTTTTTGAACATATTGTATTCCTCTGAATTTTCCAGAGGAGTGAGCGCTGGCCCATGGGCCAAGGAAGAGGGAGGTCAAGACACAATATTACCTGGTGAAATCATCAACTGGGTATTATGCACCCTACCTCCTTCAGATTGGGAACTAATGCAGGGTTGTGGCTCAAAGCTTCCACCAAACCATTCTCCTTGCCCTTAGTAAACTAATAATAAAATGAAAATTGGGCCAGGTTCTCATTCCAGCAGGTTTGCCATAGGTTCAAGACATGAGGTGTGTGGTAATACTTTAAGGAACAGTGATCTGTACATACGTGGAAGGTTTGGAAGAGCCATTCAGGTGATGACGCTGTTGTATTTTTTCTACTTTTGATGGCTGGTTCTTCTTCTGCGATATGGTGGAGTTTTGAACGTCTATTGTATGACGACAATAGACCAGACAGTGACTATAGTTCAAGATATAACTCCTTAGTAATAGCACTTCAAAGTTGTATTATTCTGTTGTTACTTGGACAATGGCACGCTGCCCTGATCTTACTGATCCCAAGTAAATCCTCAACTTAATACAACGTAAAGTAACAAACACAAAAAGATTATAGATTAAACTATGAACTTGTGGTAATAGTTGATTATACTTTACCAGTATCAACTTGGAGATAATTTATAAGTTTAATGTTCACCACATCTTACCCATGACGTCTCATTTTCAATGGCAGTTGGCCAGAGGAACATGTAAAATGTTTGTTTGAGGGTCTACAATCCTTTGACCCAGGGCATCTCGCATGGCCTCAGGGTTGGTGTAAATTTCGTCAATATTCTCAAGACAGCATTTCAGATGCATCTGCAAATAGCTGAACTGATTCTCTTTCTCAAGCAATCAGCAGTACATACCAAGGCGATTTGTACCACTAATTAGTAATTAATTCGATTAAAAACTTAATCAACATTAAAAACTAATTTAACATAGACCAAAAAAAGCTCATATACCCAATTCATCAAGTTGACACTTATTGTTAAGTCCGACCTAACCAACAAAGCCCTTGAGCCCGTGTCATCATAGTCAAATATTATTAAGTGGAATTGCTAGGCCACGGATCTTCACCTTCACATAAGCTTAAAATATTCCTGATCCATAATCACTGATATCCAATATGGTCCATAATAAATTAAGCATGTTAACATTATTATGTCCCTATTGAATATTTGACAATTAGGTCCAATCAACTACTCATCACTTCCCCCGCCTTGACTGGATATAAGTGGCGGGTACCCTTCTTTCTGGGTCACAATGTCTAACTTTTTGCGCTCATCAAAATACAAATATTATATTGATAGCCTTTCTGCCTCAGACAGACGAGTCTCCTTAAGACTGAGCAAGTCCATGCAGCGCGCTATGGTCAACTCAGGCGTGTTGCCCATGATTTCTCAAGCTGGATTGACCAGCTATGCTTCCACGGTACCCAAGAGTTTTGCTTCATGTCCCGCTGTGACTTCACCAATAAATGAACCTGAGCAGGCCCCTTGGCTTCAAGTAAAGTCCGTTTAACATCCCAATGGGTTGAGCTGGATCCTTTTTTGATTTATTCTTTATATCTTCGGGCTTCTGAAGCTGTTCAGCCCCAAGGAACCCTTATCCAGCATCAATTCGCTTCAGATGGTGATCTCCTTCCTGAATTCTTGTTTTCTCTTTTTTGCATCTTACCTTCAAACAATATTGCTTCCTCCTTACACATGGGCAGTGTGGCTTCGTTGGGTCTTGAGCTCAATTTGATGTCAGAGCTTTTTAAATGCCTACTTATTATCTACACTTGCTACCAGTACTGAGGTTGCCGCATAAAATATTTTTGAGGCCAACCAGGCTTTTATTTTTGCTAACTCAGCTTCTAGGCTTTGGTGAGAACCTGCTTTGGTACATACTGATTTACACATCCTGTTGTGCCTCAAGACTCAGTTTATAAAAGATTGGCACATCCTGGTGTTATACCGAGCCCTTTGCAAAATCTTGGTGAAAGGGATTTCCAAAAATTATGTCCCACAGATGGCTCTTCTGGGTGCGTGCGTTCACTTCCCTCCTTCCTCGCTCCTCACCAATACTGTGCCTGACATGCACAGGGTATTAGACGAGGCCCATTCGCAAATGTTTTACATTAAAGTGTTCTTCCCCCCAGTTTACCCCTGCCTTGAGAGCCTTCTTGCTGACTATATCTTCCTTTCTTCAGCATTTACTCCCAATTTAAACCTTTCTTGCCTATTTTGAAGTCCCTTTTAAAGGTCTTTCCCTTTAGTTCGATGGCCTTTCTTAAACCAACAGGGCCATCATACCTGGTGCCAAGCTTCTATGGGTTTAGTGCATCTCCAACAGGGTCTGGATAGTCAGGACTTGTATGAGATTCGCATCTCTCTGATTCCACTATAGGCTTCCCCAGTTCAATCACACTCTCCTCCCCCTACCAAAGAAGGGTTACCTTATTCCAATGATGGCAAGGCAACAAATCTCTGAACTAAGTCTTTACGTTTTCAATTATTTTTTGTCTTTTTATATTTATTCGGGGAAGGTTGACCAAGGGACAAGCACTTCCAATATAGTGAGAAAATTAATGAAATTCGACAATTAAAGACATCCCAGAGGGTTCAAGGCCCCTATTTATTGGCTCCAGGATCACCAAGATTAGGACGGTAGGGAAGGGGAGTTATGCTGGCTTATTCTTGGATGCAGCATGTGTGAAGAAAAGGATAAACTTTTAGGAACCATATGGGGAACTATGT
>JAKSZP010004090.1:0-169435 GCA_022478985.1 Massospora cicadina | reverse complement strand
CTCCTGACTTCTCCTTCTTCGCTGCAAGCATCTACCTGCCTAATGCAGGTCAGGAGCAAAATCGGCTCTTGGAAGAGCTCGTCCAACTCAATCTCCCACGGAATACAGTCCTCTTAGAGATTTCAACACAACCATAAGTCGCGTTCGTGACTTTACCCCCTGCAGCAAAGGAATGCCCTGGATCAAGTCGCTTCAGGATTTCCTTCGCCTGAGTGGCTTTATAGATGCGCTTCCACCCTCCGCGTCTGGCCTAGGTTGCATGACTAGGATCCAGTATGATGGAGGAGCTTTCCAGTCAGCGTCACGCATAGATATAGCACTGATTGGCCCCCTGCTAATTGGCCGCGTCTCCTCTCCCATCTCTCGTGACAACCATCTGAGTGATCACAGGTCACTCACCGTTGTCCTCACCACCACACTTAGACCGTCGCATAGGTTCTGGCCTAGGGTTGCCCCAGCTCTTCTCAACAACCCCTTCACTAAGGAGAAGCTGTCTATGACCATCTGGGAGACTCTCACCTCCCCTCCACCCCACCTGCTTGACCACAAGGCTAGATGGGCGGTGACCAAGGAGGGCATCACCCGCGTTGCTTACAACTGTGCCAAAGCCCAGATGACTGCAGCTCGCGCCAGAGTCAAAAGGGCGGAAGCCAGAATCAGACATCTGGAGCGAAACTGCCAGCCTTCGCCCTCTCCCAGATAGTTGGAAGACTGGGAAGCGGCGCAGGAAGCACTCCGCTTGGAGCTCACACTGCAGGAAGAACGGGCAGCAAACAACATCTCGTTACTATGCTCAATGGGAACGCCCCACCCGCTTCTTCTTTCAGAAACAGAAAGCCCGGTCAACAGCGCAAGATATTACTGCACTGAAGATTGGCACTACAACCACTTCAGATAAGGAGTAAATCACGCAGGAACTACACCGCTTCTACTCCAGCCTCTTCCATGCCACCCAGGTGGACCCATCGGACATACAAGACTTCCTGTGGCGGGCTCCAGAGCCTCCCATTGACCCACGGGCTGATGAGGCTCTACTGGCGCCTATTTCCATCCAGGAGGTGATGGAAACCCTTCTGAAATCCCCACGGCTTAAAGCCCCAGGCCCAGATGGAATACCCTTCGAGGTGTACCTTCTGGAACCTGCAGTGATAGCCAGAACCCTCCGCGACCTCTTCGCTGCACTCTTGGTGAATGGCGAGGTCCTCCCCGACTCCAGAGGCTCAATCACGACCCTCATTCACAAGAAGTCAGACCGTGAGAACCTGGCGAACTGGCGCCCCATATCGTTGATCAACACAGACTACAAGCTCTTCACGAAGCTTCTGGCCAACCGCATCACCAAATGGGTATCACCTCGCCTCTCCCCATCCCAGCACGGTTTTATTCCGGGGAGGTCGTTATGGGACAACTATAATGACCTTCACGTGACTTTGACTGCTAACTCTCATAAGGTGAATGGTTTTGTGGCTCTCCTGGATATGGAGAAAGCATATGATCGGGTAGCCTGGAAGTATATTGATGCTTCCCTGGCCCGCTTCCATCTCCCACCCGCAGCTAGGCGCTGGATATCAGCGCTCTATGACCAGCTCCACACCAGAGTTCTGGCGCCAATGGGTTTTACAGTGGCAGTACCAGTTGGACAAGGTCTCCGGCAAGGGGACCCCCTGAGCCCTATCCTTTTTAACATCACTCTTGACCCCCTCTTGGCCTCCTTACAGGACAAGATAATAGGGATTCTGGTCCCAGGTAAAGCCCCCACACGCACCATGGCATTTGCAGATAACACTGCCATTGCATTTGGCTGCCCTGGGGATGTTGCCCTCGCTGCTGTGACCATTGAGAGGTACACCAAGGCGTCCAACGCCATGGTCAACACCTCCAAGACAACAGTTGTACAGGTCGGCTCCCCCACCTTCCCCCCACCATTTGGTATTGAACCTGAGCGCGGTACCTTCCGTCACCGGGGCGTTCTCACCAACCAACAAGGAGTTGCGCTAAAAGACAATGAGGACTTGCTCCTCGCAGCAGTTAACTCCAGGATTGCCAGCTGGAACTGGCGGCACATCACCCCCCAGGTTCGAGCTCTGATGGCCAATGTGTTCCTCCTCTCCAAAGTCTGGTTCCTAGCGCACGTCTGCCCATTCACAGATGCCTTTTATACGCGGCTCAATGTACTCCTCCGCTGTTGGATCTTGGGCATAAACCATCCACAAATGGCCCTCTCAACCTTGCCCGACCCTGCAATGAAGGGGGCCTAGGGCTTCTGGACACGCGATCCCACGCCACCACAATCTTCCTGAAGTTCCTATGGCCGATTGTATGCTGGGACGCGACACCCATGCCCCAATGGGCGCCCGCCCTCCGCCAGTCAGTGTCAGCAGCTCTGGGTCTTCCTAGAGCATCTCTGACCTCATTAGGGGAGTGGCTCACAAATCACCCAGGCCATCGCCTAAAACCATCCTCATTCCCCTACTGGAACCAGGCTCTCCTTGCCCTGAAACGAGTAGGCGCGCGGATCCACCATGCCTTCACATACAGAAGGGAAGGCCCTGGCCTCAGCCCCCATCGCCATGCAATTGTGCACAATGGACAAGTTGTCACAACTCGTCTCAACCCCCAAGATCGTCCTCCCATCCGCCCAAGACTCCTTGATCTCCTCCCTCCCTCCGTGAGATTTGACCTTAAGGAATTGTGGAAGGACGTCTATCACCCCATCCTGTCAGCAAAGGTGTCCAACACCTTATGGAGGGTGCTCCACTGTTCATGCAGGACAGGGGACCGGACTGGCCCTACCTTCCAGCACTGAAGCTGCCCCTGCTGTGTGGAGCCTATTGACTCCCACCTCCATCGTTTTTTCACCTGTCCAGGTGTCGCCGCTTTTTGGCCAAAGGCCCACGCGCTCCTCCATGCTCAGCCCTGGTCTGGACACCCTGTGCAAGACCTCATGTTTGAGCAGACATTGACTGGTAGCCACTGACCCCTCCGTGTCCTCGCCTATGCCACATCCATCTGGACCATCCATAACTCCTTCCTTCGTGCTGCCTTTGACCAGCAGGTGTGGACCCTTCCACACATGATCACCCACTTTCAGATACACTTTGAGATGGCCCTGAAGGTCTGCACTATGTCGCCAACCCTCCCCCGCTCAGTTGTCACTGCAGCACGGCTCTGGCGCGCAAACCCCCCTCCCTTTCTCGATGCCTCCTCCCTCCCCTTCCCTCGCCTCAGGCTCTTAGGAGCCCAGGCGTAATTCAATAAACATCAATAAATCCCCCCTCAGGTTGGGACCATCTAGTACTAAAAAAACTATTTTATAGGACGTATCCTCCATATGTCAAGCCTAACAATGCCCTCAAGAATCAGTTGAGAGGGTATTTACAATCCTAAAAAGATTTTTGAAGTCAGTCAACTAGGGTGCTTTGAGAAGGAACATCAATGAAGCATAAAAACCCCTTTCAAATAAAATACACTAAATGTTCTTGACCAAAATATAGACATTTTTCAAACGTTCTTCTTGACAATGCAAGTAAAAAAGGATCTAGGTCACTTGGTTGATAGACAGATAATACAGGACTTTAGGAACTAGACTATTTGGTTTAAAATTAGTTGCCAAAATAGAAGATTATGGCCATAGCATATTATTAGATCATTTATCAAAAAAATTGCATATAAATTTTTATTCATTTCAAAGTTCGTTTCAACTAAAAAATAAGCTGTATTCTAGTTATTATATCTAGTATCTCCCATTCAATGTTTAAGAGTGAAATTCTTTTATGATTTGTTACTAGATTAATTGGTAGGTCAATGGGGGTACTAAGGAGGTAACAACTTTATCTCATTAGAACAGCAGTAAAAATTTCAAAAATAAGCATCAAAGTTCCTTTATTTCTCTCTTTAGCACTATTAGTGCCAGGATTGCAGGGAGCAGCATAAGATTGTATGGTATGAATAAGGAAATCCATTATTATATGTCTTTCAAGGTAAAATTTGACCCAATAGTATAAGTCTTGAGGTTCAGCCCCTCCGTTTAAACTGTAATCAGCAGCCCTTCAGGCTTGAGAGATGTATTAAGTTACCAGTGGATCCCCTATCAAGTTTTGTGACTTGATTCATGTGGTAGATAGCCATGAGTCGCTACTCTGCCCCAAGGATCATTCCTCTCTTCCCTCATTTTTTTCTTAATCTAATGCTGAAAATGATAAGAAGTTTGAAGAGAGGTAGTCCATTCCAGAAGCTTCCAGCAATACCCTAGGGCATATTTAATACTTATCTTAAATAACTAAGATAATCAAATATCGTCCAAAACCTCCTCAAACCCCATATGAACCCAAACTAGCTGAAAAAGCTTTTCAAGGATTTTTTTCATTAAATGGATTGCGTATCAAGCCCTTGGTTCACTCAATCCACCAGAGGCTATTCCAACTGATTGCTCAGTTAAAATGGATTCAGGAGAAACTAGCTGCACTGCTTTACCAGTCAGAATAAATTCATGCAAATATAGCATTACCAATATAGATTATTCACAAATCTATAAATCTAGATATCAAATCTTTTATAATTTTAAAAACTTGTCAAGATTTTCCCCCAACACATAGAAATCTTCACAACCCATCAAATTAAGATATGCCTCAGGGGCTAAGCCTAAGCCAGTGCTTTAAGTTCCTATTAATATTTTCTTCCCTCTCTTATAAAGGCAACACCCCTTCTTTGGTTTGTTGCAAAAGTATTATAATCAGAACTGCTTTTCTAAGAAAACTTATTATTCACTATTTTGATTTCCATTGTATCCACATTTTAAATTAGTCATACCTCTCTCCAAAGTGTATCCAGCAAAGCATGTCGCCAACCATTTAGCTGTAATAGAAATCATGACTTTGGTGTATTAATATAGATCCAGCAACTTTCTGCACTGAGGCTGAGCTTGCGAGAGCATATGCCCCTGATCATTCCTTCTGATCCATTGTGCATGCTGAGAACACCTGCAGCCTCGTTTTGTCCTGACAACAATTGTGTATTTGGCGTAATCAGTCTAGATTATATTCTCTCACTATTTTGATCTGACTACATCCAATCACAAAAAACTGAGTAACTTAGATGAGTCGTCATCCTCCCTGCCTCTCTCATCCCTGGGGTAGCCCTGCAAGACCCGCAATTTGCCCCATTGCAATCATTTGTTTTAATTGGGGCTTTTGGTATATGGTTTAACGGTTTTACTTATCACATAATCTAAAGAACGCTCCTTTTTAGAGTCGCTTGGACTATTTTGCCCTCAGCATTCTGGGCTCTCAACTGTGTAATAACACGCCCAGTTTGAATGGACAGTCTTCTTCTTATCAACCACATACATGATATATGTCAGGATCAATTCCTTTAAAATCTGTATTTAGTAAAAAAAATGTCGATTTAGAAAAGTGCAATTACCAATGCCATGGTGACAGGCACTAGATTGATCTCATATACTTATTATAATGGTCTATAAATATAATGATATATTGATGTCTATGTAAGCCAGTAGGCAAAGGGCAATAACACTGATGTTTTTCTCATATAGGGTCCAGAGGTGTAAATATTTAATAATGGAATCTAGTTACTTACTTATCCTGATGCCTGAAAGTCAGACACGACCCTAGATTACTGTTAAATGGTTTACTGGATCTAAATCTTCATTAATTATAAACCAAAAGTATTCTAAGTATATATAAACTTGGGATTCATGGCCTACCAATTTCACTTAATAATATTTGACTATGATGACACATGTTTGAGGGCTTTGTTGGTTAGGTCAGACTTAATAAGTATTGACTTAATGGCTTGGGCACGTGAGCTTTGTTAGTCTATGTCAAAATCAGTTTTAATGTTGATCAAGTTTTTTGATCAAATTAATTACTAATTAGTGGTATGAATCGCCTTGGTATGTGCTGCTGATTGCTTGTGAAAGAGAATCAGTTCAGCTATTTGCAGATGCGTCTGAAACGCCATCTTGAGATTATTGACATCATTTACACTGACCCTGAGGCCGTGCGAGATGCCCTGAGTCAAAGTATTTGTAGACCCCCAAACGAACATTTTACATGTTCCTCTGGCCGAGTGCCATTGAAAATGTGACATCATGGGTAAGATGTGGTGAACATAAAACCCTATAAATTATCTCCAAGTTGATACTAATAGAAAACAATCAACTATTACCAAAAGTTCATAGTCTAACATATAAGCTTTTTGTGTGTAAATCTTTACGTTGTATTAGTTAAGAATTTACTTGGTATCAGTGAGATCAGGGCAGCATGCCATCATCCAAGTAACGACAGGAGAATACAACTTTGAAGTGCTATTACCAAAGAGTTATATCTTGAACTATAGTCACCTTCTAGTCTATTGTCAACATACAAAAAAAACAACTCCACCATACCGCAGAAGAAGAACCAGCCATCTGAAGTAGAAAAAAATTCAACAATTACCATAAATGAACTCTATAATAGCTAAAAATTAGCTTTTAATTACCATTCATGGGACTTCCATATTACTCCATGACTCACTGCTAGATATTTATATTGTTTGCAAAAAATATAAATATATAGCATTTGTTGGAAGCAATGTGCTTAGAGTTCATATGAATGTAGGTCAGGCTGCGAGATATACACCATCTGCTCAAGGGGATTACACTTCCATGGAATCAACTGAGCCCGCAATGAGCAATGCCCTCTAAGAAGAGCTGAAACCACTCAAATTCCTTTGAATTCACTCCAACACTTGCAAAGAGCTTGCTAGTTGGGGAACTTCCAAACCTGGCAGATCAATTAGATAATCAGGTTTGGTTGGATCTTACTCATTTTGCTGTGGCAATTTGGAAAACACCATAACTTGACTAAACCCATAGATATAACTAATTCCTGATATAAAGAAGCTTCATATTGGCTAAAAATTTCGGCCTAGTTTTCACTGGTGATTATCCTGTGTATAAATACAAAGATTTTTCTTGGGTCAACCAAAATCGTCAAAAGATTGCCCTAGGGACTATAAAGTCTACTTGGAGATTGCACTGGAGCTATTTCAACTTATTTTCATAGCCTTTTGAAGGGCTCAGCCTCAAAATTTATCAAAAAGCTCACCACTGGTGCTTTCTGCCTGGTCCCTTCATAGGCTCCCTGGAGAAGACGTACCTTCCCATGACCACCCAGTGACAATAGCTCTCCTAATATGGAGGAGAATATAAGATTAACTTATTGAGTCTGCTCTAATAGTCAAGATATACCTCCCTCAGGCAAGCTGGAGCTCGAGTTCAGAGCCACTATGACTCTATCTCTGCACCTGGTGCAGCTCTCTATCATATCCAAGTGGCAGAAGTAGCTGAAACTCTTAGCGCCTTACTGAGTGGTACTATTACTCCTGATGGAGACCCAGTCGTAGTTGCTCTACCCAAGATGCTCCTAGCTTACAGCACTTGTGCTCCTCACCTGTCCTCACAAGTACTGAAGTTGAGGTGGGCGGATGAAGACTTATCTCCGCCTCTTCGCTCACCCCACCAATCATCACCAGGTGCAACTACTGGGGTTACATCACATAAAAATCCAGCGGCAGTTGGGGCTCACTCAACAGACTTACATCCAACACCTATAAATGTATGAAGCTGCATCTAAAATTTGGCGTGACATTTGTGAAGCCACTGATAATTTTTGAGATATTAATGAGATTCAAACCCAATTGGTTAAAATTGACAACGGAGTCATCCATAACCTACATAGTGAACTCACTATGCGGATGACCCATGTTTTTTGACCTGAATTAATGTGTGGAATGCACGTTGTGCAAATAAATTGATTGATTTGATGAGTTTAGTCAAACTACTGACTCCCATATTGCAGCCTTAGTGTCATGAAAACGTCAGAAGAAGTTTAGACTGACCTGCCAGTTGGGATGCTTGAACACCCAAAAAGCAATCCAGAATGCCAATGGCATTGTCGCTCATATGACGTTGTATGGAGCCACAAAAAGGGAAACAATGACTCGTTGGTGTAGAATGAGCGTGAGAAGAAACCCTAAAACAAACCAAATGGAAACAACCCCAGACATTAGGGGTCTTGCTGCAGGGGATTGTACCATTGTGATATTTTCTACAGGGTTGCTGGTGGGTGGGTTCAATACAATTGTGGAGACAAAGGGCGGGTCCTTGCTTGGAAATGGTTGATGTAAGGCCACAAAATCCCAGTATATTGATGGCGGATAGTTGCAATGATGGGGTTAAATTGCCAGAAATTTCTTGCATGTTGAATCTAGTTGACAACGGTGGGAGTGATGGTAATCATCAAACTTGTAATGCCCATCCAGTGTAGGGACCAATAGGCCACCAGGTTAATGCCATCAGGACTTTGGCAAGAATTATATAAATAAAGTAAAAAAATTGGTTTTCAGTGGGAATTTATTGGAAAGGAAGATAAAGAGAATCAACCAACATTTTCCTTAGTGCGATGCAACTGATTAAATAGTGTTTGTCTTATGTAGGTCCAAGCAGGGATTGGGCCCCTCATTTTTGACCTAAACTGGCGAATTTTTCAGGGAAGGGGGCAGATAGTCTCAATTGGAACTGACATCGAAGGATTTGGCAGTAGGCTGAGTTATTGTCAGTTAGACCTCGAATGCCTGAACTGAGGCTTGACTTCAAATCTGTCAGTTGGTGTGACAGCAAATGGCCTGACGAGCAATGGGAATTAGCCAGGGCCACCCCACATAGTGGCTGTTTCATTTGGTTGGAAACGGATTCAGGATGCCTAACCTGCCCATGCTCAGTCACTGGGGCGTTCATTTGATCAAATGAGTTACATCAGCTGCAACTCCCAAATTAATGGATAGGGGTTTTTAAACTGTCTGCAATGGTTTCCAAAGATACCATCTGCACATTGGGATAATCCCCGACATTGTTGAGAAATGGTTAGCGTTGATGATTGTACTGCTGGCTGAGTCAAACCTGTCAGTGATTCTAGCTGATATTTCAATATTTGTCCCTTTTTGACTATATGGTTTCCAATTGTTGGGATTTGTTCCCATCAGTTTCAGACCCTTCAACTTTGATTTAGTGATCTTGGCGCAGATTACCTTAATATAGCAGACAAGTTTGGCCTTGGTGAGCGAGGGTACAAGGGGAGGGATCCAAAGAGGGAGGACTGTTACCCAGCGCTCATCCACCATTTGGGCAAGGTCACCCTGGGTGATGAGGGTTACGGCCGCCCTCTTTGGACCCTTTTTATTCAGGAACAGGAAGATCGCCCGATCCACGCACAAGGGACATTCCCCTGGACTTACATAACCTTCCTTTTGCCAAAGGAAGGGCGCCACCGCCAGGAAAGTGCACAAGGGCCATATTTTTGTGATCCTTGAGCAATTTGATCGCCATTACAGTTGCAATCTTTTGGGGGGGACAGGGAGCGTTGGGATGGGACTCATTAAGCCTCAACTAGTTCCATATAGTTAGCGCAATTGTGGGCCTTAACCTAATTGTTTTTGTAGGCCAGATTCCCTTTCCAGGCCATGAGGTACTGAATGGACCTTTGAGATTTGCTGGACGCTAAGATGTTTTCCAAATCAGCCTCCTCCACATTTTCAATTACAATTGGCTCAGGGCCTGCGGGGATAGTCCCCTTAAAGGAGGAAAACTGAGAAATGTGGAAGATGGGGTGCTGTTTCCAAGGAGCTGGTTTTTTAACTGGAACGCACCATTGCCCAAGTCCTCCTCCCCCAAGTGGGGGCCCAAATGCTTACTTGTGAACTTCCAGAAGGAACCTGAATTCTCAAATGGCGAGTATTAAGCATAACATATAAACCCACCATTATGTCATGACCAGGGAGTCGTTTGCAATCTGCAAATTGCTTGTAGTCATCGATAACTTTAGTTAGATGCTCCCACACTAAGTAATGAGTGGACCTAATATGCTCAGCATGATCTTCGGCAGCTGGGACCTCGGTACACAAGAAGGGTCTGACCAATAACGAGGGATTATACCCAAGCTTCACTTCATAAGTAGAAAACCCTGAGTAAGCATGAATTCCGTTGTTTAGGCAAATCGTGTGATGGGAAGGTCGTTGTCCCGGATGTCCTGTGAGGCTTCAGCATAGCAATGCAGGTACTGTTCTAATACTTGGTTAACTCACTCAGTTTGTCCATTGGACTGGGGATAATACGCCATAGAGTGATTGGGGGGAAACTTTAACAATAGATAATAGTTCACTCCAGAAACGCGCCGTAAACTGTGAACCACAGTCGCTGAGGATCTCCTGTGGGAGACCAAACATTGAATACACATGGGGCACAAAAGGATGAGTGGTTTCTTCCAATGTAATAATGGAGGCACAGGGTATAAATGGAAAAATTTGGTGAAACGATCAACCACCACCATTACCACTGTAAACCCGTTAGAACAGGGAAGTTTAAAATAAAATCCACGGACACTGATGTCCATGGACTCTTCACCAAGGAATATAGGGAGTGTTTTGATTTTGGAGGGACAATTGCTCGAATAACTCCACTCCTCTGGGGGCAGGTCATTTGGGCTGCTAAGACCTGTGTGATTAGAGGGGCGTCATGATCAAAGGAGACTGAAAAGACCACGGGAGGAACAATAGACAATATTTGAGTGGTGGGGATCAAAGTAACAAGGTCCACTTCATCTGGATCCAGGGGGCAGTGGGCCATGTTGTGGCTAAGAAAATTGGGAAGTACATTAAGCTCGCCTTTTACAAATTCATATTTGAAATCAAAACTGCACAAGTCCCAATAGGTGCGAGCTTGCTAATGTGCCAATTTCTGGGGTTTGCGGAAATATAAAAGAGCTTAGCGATCCATATGCACAGTTAACTCATGCTGGGCACCCTACAACAGATACCTCCAATGAGTCAACGCCCATGATATGGCTGCCAGCTCCTTATCATAGATGGCCTAGGATTTCTCAGTAGAGGAATTTTTTTTAGAAAAAAAGGCAACTGGATGTTTCAAGTCTTTGTGCTCCTGGAGCAGAACTGCCCCCACTGCCATAGATGAGGCATCACATGCAACAATATATGGCTTGGCAGGCTCCACATGTTTCAAGTTAGGGGGAGATAAAAACACCTCTTTGATCAACTCAAACACCTGCTGGCACTCAGGTGTCCAACAAAAAGGCACATTCTTGCCCGTGAGGGGGTGGAGCAGAGCAGCTAATTGGGAAAGGTCTGGGAGAATTTTTTTTAGGAAAATAATGGTGCCAAAGAAACTCTGTAATTGTTTCTGGGCTGTTGGAGTTGGCCATTCACAGATGGCATCCAACTTATTGGAGGGAATCGCATACCCATCATTGAGGATTAGGTTCCTGAGAAAGGGAACTTCCTCCATATAGAACTCGCATTTTGAAGGCTTGACAAACAAGCCTGCCTTGTGCAAAGCAGCCACAACCACTTCCAATTCTTTAGTGTGTTGTTCAGGAGTTGGGGGGTGAACCAAGATGTTGTCAATATATGCAACCGCACAAGTGAACTGGAGGTCTCCCAGTACACTGTCATTCATTCGTTGAAACATAGCAGGCGCATTCTTCAACCCAAAGGGCATTACGCGGAGTTGAAAAATGCCTTGCTTCATTCATATTGTAGTAAGCCATTCTTGCCCTTCCATCACACGAATCTGGTTAAAGGAATTGATGAGATCTAACTTAAAGAACACATGAGATTTAACAATCGCTTGACTGATTGTCTGTTCCAGGGGCAGAGGGTAGGGATCGTGAACTGTAACTTTGTTTTTTTTTTTTTTAGTACTAGATGGTCCGAACTGTAACTTTGTTTAAGTGTCCATAATCCACGCAGGGGTGGAGGGAACCATCGGTCTTTTTGGCAAAAACAATAGGAGACGCAACTGGCAATGTCTCTTTAAACAACCACCCTTTTTAAGCTTATCATCTAACCAGGTGTTAAGTGCAACCTCCTCCTCCGCTGTATGTTTGGATACAATGGGCAGTTGATATTCACCAATTGTACTGTTGTTCTAAATCACAAGATAAATTTAATGTGAGGGGGAAGACGGTCTGCTTTTTTAGTTTTGAAGATACTTCAATAGTGCATTAATTCTTTGGGAAAATCAGACAGAAGGCCCGCAGGGGAAGTGAAAGAAGTAATAGAGCTGCAGCCTTGAGTTTTCTTAAGGGTATCGACTAAAGGAAATATTCCCTCCATTTGATCATTAATGAAGAACAACATATTGTTTTCAGGTGGATTCTAACATGTTGTCAGCGCCACCATCTGATCCCCAAGATTACTGGAGACACTAAGTTTGGCATTGCGGAGAACCAATCACTAAAGCTAAACTGATGTACCAAGAAAGGTACTGGCTGACAGACTATATACGATGTCTGGGAGGCTGAAAAAGCCACCATCACCAAAGGGCCTACGTCCAGTCCAGCTCCAATTGTTGGGCTAACTCAACGCTCATAAAATTTCCCGCAGCTCCAGTATCCACCAAAGCCTCAAAGGAAATGTGGTGAGATCTGATACTAATATTCATAGGTAATAAGAAAAAAGAAAAGTTTTGTTTATTGGTAGATTCACTTATTTCTGTTGCAACTGAAGAAATGGCAGGTAAATTGGGGGAAAGGTCAGGGACCTTTTCTGGAGTAAAGTTGTGAAGAGCAAGGGCTTGGACACCGGCTTCTTCCATCTGGGCTTTTACTGATTAATTTATAGGTGAACCAGGATAACCCAACTCTGACACAGGGGTAGTGACGGGCTCTGAGGCCATGACTAATAGTGGTTCAATGGTAAGAACTGAATCCGCGTTGCCATTAGGTAGTCTGATCATATAATTTCTCCCTTGATAGTGGGAAGTATGGCGAGGGGAGGCGTTGATAGTGGTCGCACCATTATATATCTGATCTACCATCCCTTTAGAGGTAAACTAAACCTCGTGATGGGCAGAGGCAGACTCCAACCCTGATCTAAAGATTGCTTGGAGCATATCCTTGGAGAACTCCAGTGCTGGAGCCTGTTTGTGGAAGGTAGAGATTAAAGAAGCCAAGATGGGGCTTTGGCCATAGTAGAAAGCAATTGGACTAAATGGTTTGAGCGTGACACAGGGGGTTTCAAAGCAGCCAAAACAACTACAATCAGTAAGGTGGGATCCTCCACTTGTGAAGTAGAACGCAGAAGTCCTCATACCCACCGATGGACATCCCCTTCTACCGCATCTAAAAGAGCAACCCTTTCTAGGCATGGGATAGCGCAGCGGCATTGGTAAGGGCAATAGCAGAACGCATTTGCACCTCATCAAGGGCGTCAAGAACTTGATTAACAATATCATAAGAAGGAACACTCAAATTCCCTTCTTGAATGTTAGATGGGGGAGAAAAAGTAATCCATGGGGCTCTGCTGCCCTGAAGAAGTTTCTCCAAGGTATAACGAATACTACCCACAAAATTGACAAGTGACCAAATGAACAACAGAAAGAAGACTACTGACTGCATTTTCTTTTAGTAAAGGGTAACCACTGCGGCGCCCACCTTGAAAAGAAGGGCGGAAATGGCGGAAAACAATGGTTGGTCGATTAAGTCATGAAAACGTCTGAAGAAGTTTATAATGACCTGCCAATCGGGATGCATGAGTAACAAAAAAGCAATCCAGAATGCCAGTAGCATTGCCGCTTGTATGATGTTGTATGGAGCCGCGAATTGGGAAATGATGACTCATTGGTGTATAATGAGCATGAGAAGAAACCCAAAAATGAACCAAATGGAAACAACCCCAGACATTGGGGGTCTTGCTGCAGGGGATTGTACCACTGGTTATCTTCTATAGGGTTGCTGGTGGGTGGGTTCAATACAATTGTAGAGACAAAGGGCGGATCTTTTCTTGGAAATGGTGTATGTAAGGCCACAAGATCCCAGTATATTAATGGCGGATAGTTGCAATGATAGGGTTAAATTGCCAGAAGTTTCTTAAACGTTGAATCTAGTTGACGATGGTGGGAGTGATGGTAATAATCATAACTGGTAATGCCCATCTGTTGTAGGGACCAATAAACCAGATTAATGCCATCAGGACTTCGGCAAGAATTATATAAACAAAGTAAAAATTTTGATTTTTAGCAGGAATTTTTGGAAAAAAAATAAAGAGAATTGACCAACATTTTCCTCAGTGCAATGCAACTTATTATATAGTGTTTGATTGATGTGGGTCCAAGAAGGGATCAGGTCCCTCAAATTTGATTTAACTCATCGAATTTTTTGGGGAAGGGGGCAGATATTCTCAATTAGAACTAACATCGAAGGATTCAGCGGCAGCCTAGTCACTGTCAGTGTGACCTCAAATGCCTGAATTGAGGCTCAACTTCATTTCTGTCAATTGGCGCGATGGCGTCTGGCCCAACAAGCAACAAGAATTCCCCAGGGCCACCCCACATAGGGGCGGTCGATTGGTTAGAAATGGGTTAAGGATGCCCAACCTGCCCAAGCCCAGTCACTGGGGCGTTCATTTGGTCAAATCAGTTATATCAGCTGCAAATCCCAATTTAATGGATAGGGGTTTTGGAAGTCTGCAATGAGTTTTGAAGATACCATCTTCACATTGGTGATCATCCCTGACAATTTTGAGAGGTGTTTAGCATTGGAGATTGTACTGCTGGCTGAGTCAAACTGGTCAGCAATTCCAGCTGATAATTCAATACTTGTCCCTTTTTGACTATATGGTTTCAATTTATTGGGCTTTATTCCCATTACTTTCAGACCCTTCAACTTCATTTAGGTGATCTCAGTGCATATTTACTTAATCCAGTAGACAAGTTTGGACGAGGTGAGTGAGGGCACTGAGGAAAGGGATCTGAAGAGGGAGGGCTGTTATCCAACACATGTCTACCACGTGGGCGAGGTCACCCTGGGTGACGAGGGGTACAGCCGCCATCTTTGGACCCTTTTTATTTGGAAACAGGAAGATCACCTGATCCATGCACAGGGGATGTTCCCCTGGACTTACACTTAGATGCTCAAATACTGCAAATAAGTGAGAGGAATACCATGCCACCAATTCAGGAAGTTATCATTCAGTGAGGACCTCCTAGTGAAACTACTCACATTGTGCCTGAAAGTGGTTTAGGGCCCCCAGGGTTGGCTTCCCTGGTGGACCTTATGTGGTGATGATTATGAAGCTCATATTAAAGCTTTGGAGCAGCACCAGTTGAGAGTGCCTCAGGGAGCGTGGATGAATATAAAAGGAGGGTTCCTTTTATAAGATTTGACCTTGATCTCATAGTTTAATAGGTCTGTTTCTTTACACCAGACCTATACCCAGTTAGCCACCTCCCCGAGATCCCACCAGGGCCAGGTGATTAGGTAACTTGACCATATGGCCGCAAACTCCAAGCCCTGAAGATGAAACATGATACCCTGTCCTCCCAAGTAGCATGCCAGTCAGCCGAGATTGGAGACCTCCGCCATCTACTAGACGCTAAGGCCTCTTTCGCCCATGTTAATAATTGCTACACCACCCTTCAGAAAAATCTGGATGATTTATGCCATCAATTTGATAAGGCTTTGTCCCAGCCTGATCTTGAGGTTACTGAGCCAACTGAGTCAAATCGGCCTCCTTCCCTCACTATCCATTCTCTACCTAGCCCTGTTGGATATTTTAATACTACTTCAAAGAAAAGTATGTGCCTGGGGCTTGATAGTTCAGTCCTATCTCTATGTATATGAAAAACATATTGAAGCTGTGACTGATCATCTAAAGTGCCAACACATTCAAACCTGTCTTAATAGTAAGGCCCAGGAAGATATTATGCCATATTTCAAGGATTGTACCACTTTTGGTGGGGCTGAAAGACGCCCTTATCAAAGAATTTGGCAGCAATTTCTCCTTGTCTAACTGGAAACAGGCCTTTATGCAAATCCGCCCTAACCGGAGGAAAACAATATTGGATTCACTGAGCACTTCTACCATGAAGTGCAGGACCTCACTGCCTATAACCTAGTTGACTTAGATGATGGTATTGCTGCTGTCCTCTCTTCATACCAACAAAATTTTACCCTAGTATTACACTTCCAAAATGTGAAAAAGTTCTAAGTCCTCTGGATATCAAAGAATCCATTATGGAGTTGCCTGAGACTGAGGTGTAGCCAGACCCTAACAAGGGGAACCAGAAGGAGGGTCATGAATTTGAATAATTCCTGAGAGGTAAACCCTAGCATGAACTCTGCTCTTACTGTGAGATACTAAATCATCAGGCGGATCCTGTTGAAAAAATAGGCTGAGGGGGTAGGAAAAGTGGAGTCAGATTAGGGAGCGAGGCACCCTCTGCTAGCAACTCTGTACCTCATCCTACGCCTGCCGCTGTCCAATCTGATTGATATGTCCTCCCACCTTTGTCAAAGTGATTCCCTTAATTAGTACTTTTATAAATTAAGATCTAAATTCATCTTACCCTGCTCCCTTTGGCCCTTTTTTTCACCAGGAAAAACTATTTTATTCCACCATTCTCGTACTGAAGTTACCCAGGTCGAGATAGTTGTTTATAAAGTAAAATCCTAGCCAAAAGATACTGGGTTGCCAATTAATATCATTCTTTCCTGACTGAAGAAGATAAAAGTTGCGTCATACCAAAATCACGATGTGGATTATGGAAAAGCAGGACCCCAGAAGACTTGATTCCTGGGTGCTTACTCCACCTTACCCCTCCGTTTTGGAGCACTGGTTGTGACGGCCCAAGGAGTTGTGTTAGGCATGACAGCTAAAACCTTCTCGTTGGTACTCAATTCTTTGATATGATACTAAAATTAGTCATAAGGAAGTGTAATTCTATGTCCTGGGATACCTTATTCCTTTAGTGTTTAAAGACGCTCTTAAAGAAAAAGAAAAATGAAAACTAGGAGTAGTTTACTTTAACATACATACTTTATTGAGCGGTAGAGTACTGAGTCATTAGTCCAAAAACTAAACTGCTGCCTCCCAGCACTAATTATCAGGAGTTTATGGCCGTATACTTCAATAGCCAGGTCATCATCCCCCAAAATCGCAATTACTGGTGGACACTGTAATCTATATTAAAATTTGCTAAATCATTTGTTAGAAATTTGTGGAGCATGCATTTAGCCATTCACGAGCATATTGCCTTTTGAGGTTGTTGGATCATGCCAATCAAGGTCCTTTAACTGTATTAATGGTAAATTATATGGATTGCCTATGCAAATAACTTAGAACCATCATGTAGCATATGTTAAGACCCTACCCAATGACCAGGTTGAATCCTTTCGCAGGTGTGGGAATTGGGATGACCTGGGAAATGATGAGGACACCACCATAGGATGGTCAAAGTAAAAATAGGTGACACAATCATCTCTGAGTAGCAGCGGCAAGTGGATGCGCGATTGAGGAGTATGCTTACATATTCTCAAAAGGTGTTGATGGGATTAGAATGATGAAAGGGGTAGAGCATAGATTGCTTATGGGCAATCCACCCCCTTCTGCACTCAGCCATACCACAAATAGAAGGTTAAAGAAGCTCAGGTGGTAAAGGAACTAAAGCAACTACTAGACGCTGGATTACTTAAGCTTTTCCAAAGTCCATGGGCTTCGCCCTTGCTGCTTATATGTAAAAAAATGATGGGGGCCATAGGGTGATAATGTAATACCACTGACTAGATGCTCTTATACATAAGAACAGATATCTGCTGCCACAGAATGATCACTCTTTATGACTCTGGGATGGATCCATATTTCTTCTTAGCCATTGATCTTGATAGTGGATACTAGCAGATCGAGATTGAGGCAGAGAATCAGGAGAAATATGACCTCATAGCAAGTAAGGATTATATAAACCTACAAGGATGCCGCAGGGACTCTGTAATGCTCCAGCAATGTTCCAAAGGTCGATGGATGGCCTATCAGGGGACTTAAAAATTTCATGTGTGTTAGTATACCTTGATGATGTAACTATAATCTCTCACACTTTTGACCAAAACCTCGCTTATTTTAAGGAGGTATACAAGTGACTGCTCTGTTTTGCTCAAGTTAAAAGCATCTTAATGTTGCTTTGTTAATATTGGCATGGACTTTCTTGGCCATAAAGTTAACTGGAAAGAGATCTCACTATTGCTTTACAAGGTGGTCGCCCTTGAGAAAATGGCAAGACCTTCTAGCTTCTGCAATATTCAGATGTTCATTGGGATGGTCATTAATTAGGACGGTTCATTCCCCACTTTGCTGATTACGCTGCACTATAGATTTACCTACTCCACAAGGGGATTCCGTTCCAATAGGATGAGGCCCAGCAGCATGCTTTTGACATCCTGAGGAAATCCCTCAAGACTGCTCCTATTTTGACCATCCCAAGTTTGAAAAGCCATTTATCCCTACACTGATTCTAATGATGTGGCTGTTGGGGCCATTCTGGTGCAGCTTGATGCAAATTAAGTTAATCAGCCTATAGCATAGTTCAGTAAAACTCTAACTAGGGTGGAGAGGAACTAAAGCATCACTGAGCATAAGTGCTTATTGGTCTTGCTTTATATTAAACAATTTTGTCCTTTCCTATATGAAAACAATTTATAGTGTTATTCATCATGCCTCCATGCATTGGCTACAGTAAATGAAGGACCTGAATGGATGACTGGCCTGCTGGGCACTCAAACTCCAAAGCTATGACTTTATTATCATACATAATGTGCAGTTGATACACCAGAACGCTGACAGATTGTCTCAACTAGCTATATTGACCCTTTAACCTCTGAAGAATATCGACTTTATGACCTTATTGAAAACCTGAGTACTAGAGTCAGGAGACTCACGCAATGCAGCAATGACTAAAAAGATGATTTTGTGGACTTGGATTGAGGATGGGCTGTTATATAAACAGGTTGGACCTTTCAGAGCAAAGCCTGACATGAAAGATATCCCTGATATATCAGTTCTTATTAGTAGAATATATGATATATGCCATCAGCTTAAACAATCGAAGATGATAGCAAAATCACATAGTAGAACGAATAATGAGTCAGATGATTTTGATTCAAGCCTATCGAATCTGAATTGAACATTGGAACACCTGGGGCCAGGTCTTAGTAGTCCTAACTAGGCAGTTGACTACTAGTCTAAGCTTAAGTTATCTAAGACAGAAAGAGCCTATCAAATCTAAAGCTAGATTATGAATCAAGTAAGCCCTAAAGCTAGTTCAATTAGTCTGAAAAGTGTATATAAGCTGAATAAATCTAAAACCATTCCTTGCAATCAATAAAGTTAAGATGCTTCTAAATACTTATTTGATTTACCTGCTTTTGATCCTTAGTAAAGTACAAAGATCTTTATTATCAATCTTATATCAATTTAACAACCCTGAAAATCCAACTATTTCCACTAACCCAATTTCACAATTACCCACTGTCACTGGTATCTTGGCCTTAACAGGGGTTGTACTAGATGAAGCTCTACAGCCTATATTAGGGCTCAACAGACCTTTATTCACAGCTGTTATATTTTTTATCTGCATCCTACCCTTGTTATACTGGACTCTTAGCTCAGGCATGGCAAGTTCACGAGTTGCTATGCCAGACTGGGTTAAAAATATTCCAGTCTCTGACAGACCCTCTTAGTTGCCATATGTCTGACCCTCCACTAGAATGGAGACTGCTCTTAAGGGACATTCAACTTCAGGATATGAGACTGTTAAAAATCTCATTAGTGCTGCGAGAGAAGTGTTATTGGGAAGGGATAATGAGTTGATCCAAGACATTATCAATTTCTGTCTTAAACGTGCTAGGCAGAAACCTCCTAATTCAACGTATTAACATCAGGATGTGTGCCATATCACCCATTTGCTACCTTCAGCATTGACGTTGTCAGTCCACTACCTAAGGTGATGTACCAACACCGGTATATCATAAGGACAGTCGACCATTGACTAATTGGGATGAGGATATTTTCCATGACCTCACCCCTTTCTAAAGTTACCGCGTCATTATTACTTAAACAGGTCTTCACCCGCCATGGTAGCCCAAAAGTACTTCTATCTGATAATGGCAGCAGCTTTTTATCTAAGTAATAATTGACCCTAATTTGGTTATGGGCACTTAACCTTACTTCATTGTTTTCTTTCTTCCCGCTAATGAAGCAGTGGAATGAGCGAATGAGACTCTAGTCACCATTTTTTCAAAGTGGATCAATATGACCCTTTAAGATAGAATGAATACCTTCTGGTGGCTCTTTTGGCATACCACATGAGCTATCATCAGGTTATCCAAATGTCGCCACTTAAAGCTCTATATGGCTAGGAATCAATTCTACTCTCAAGACTATATCCATATTGGAGACACCATGGAAACAGCTGAGCTTGCGATGCAAAGGATGTCAGATGAATTATTTTGGCACCAAGCTTTATCTGCCAGGTCTATGGGGACTATCAGCAAACGCAAGGAAAAACAAAGCAACACTCAAAACCTAATTATTCCTGTGTACCAGATAGGGGATCTGATGTTGTTTTATGACCACAGGTGTTGGAGATACAATTAAGATGACTGAAATTACTCCAGATTGAGATTTGATATCTCAGTCTAATGAAATTGGAAAATCCATGATGGGTATTTCTGATTCCCAATTTGACTAAAGAAAGACCCTTTGGAGTTATTGACCTCCTAGGACGGTTGAGTATAACCAATCTGAAGAAGCTCAGCAATATGAGACAACCAAGAAATCCAAAATGACCAATCATTTTGAAGGGGCTAAGCCCTCACTAAGAAGGTTAATCGCATCTAACAAAAGCTCTATTAGATCTTATCATCACAAGTCCTTTTTTAAAATGATAATCAACAATATTGGTCCTCTGGTAGGAAAGATCTTACCTTGGGTGAATCATGGAAATCCTTACGAAGAACCACGAAATTTTCCCTAAAAATATATCTGGTTTTTAATTAATGAAGTATCTCATTTCTTGTCTCGCATAGTCTAATTTTGATCTATTTCATACAGGATTCTGTATTTCTGATTGGAACTAACTATAGCAACAGAACTAATAACTTTGTTGCAATTGTGTCAATCTTTGCTAAAGCCACGGAACTAATAATTTCATAGCCTTTGTAGCGCCTGCTTATCATAATTTTTTACGAAATTCCAA
The DNA here is from genome assembly GCA_022478985.1 of Massospora cicadina. Taxonomy (NCBI): domain Eukaryota; kingdom Fungi; phylum Entomophthoromycota; class Entomophthoromycetes; order Entomophthorales; family Entomophthoraceae; genus Massospora; species Massospora cicadina. Next base: position 148,338 of record JAKSZP010004090.1, on the reverse strand, counting down.
TACTGGTGCTCCTTGCCAGGTCTGCTTCTGAGGCTAGCTGGTGAAATCATTTTTTAACAACGATGAATACATCTAGCGAAGAGAGCCCCTCTTCAGAGGAATCGTTGAGTATTACCTGATGGGTACAATCTAACTGGCAAGTTTTGCCTTCCAACAATATAGATAATCTACAATTCTAAGCTTCAATGGACTTGGCCATCAAGGGCCCTGACCAATCTAATTATCAGATTCAAGCCACAAATGTTAAAGAAACCGTTAAAAGCTTGATTATAGGGGCTATTCAGCATGGTGCTCGCCCTAATCATGACCGAGTGTCTAAAGTTGCTGACAACATGATGAACTTATATAACTGAGCGGTGTTACAGCCTACCAAAGTTGGTTTGGCTAGAACTGAGCAGTATCTCCAGCATTATGTACATCCTGTTATTCACCATTTATTCCAGAATTTTGGGGTTGCATCATCTCGAAATCCAACGTAGGTTAACTCAAGCAAAACAAATTTTACTCTCAACTATCTTTATTTTATGAAATGACATCCAACTTTGGAAGGGATAATTGAGAGGCCATTCTCAATAATAGAAGAGAAATTAACGAGATTCATAGCCAGTTAGTGAGAATCAATAATGGAGTTTTGGGATAAATCAGACAAGAAGTATCTCATCAAGTTAGTAATGCAACTAACCCTATTCACCACCGAATTACCTCCCTGGAGGATGAGATTAAGAAACAGCTGGATCAGTTGTGGGCCAAACATGAGAAGAGCTTGAAGAAAGCTTAATGAGTTAACCCAACATCTTGTCCAAGTGGTGGGTAATATCAGAGAAGGTGAACCTGGCCCTGTTGGTCCTCCTGGACCACCTGGACCACCTAGATCCCCTTGGTAACCCCAGGGCCTCCTGGGGAATGTGGTCCCCCTGGTCCCATGGGTCACCAAGGACCACTGGGACCATCAGGTAGAGATGGGTTGCAAGGACCCCTGGGACCTCTGTGTCCCCCTGGCTCCTTGCTTCCAACGACTGATTCTGAACCTTCGATGCTCCTATTATCTTGAGTACAAACCTTAGAAACACAAATCCGAGCCATAGCTCAAGGGTGTTTCTTTTTCCTTGGAAGGTCTTCCAACCGATCTGGACTATTCCTTAATCAACTTACTGGATAGTGTTGAAAATGCAAATCAGCTATGCAATGCAAACCAAACTACTCAAGAAACCCTGTTTGCTTCATTGACAGCATCCATTGAGCAGTTGGCTGCCAAATGTGAAGTGCTTAAGACCAAGCAAACAGAGATGGTTACTACAATTTCCAACTTAAACCGAGCTTCTATGAATGACCATCTTAACTAATGGTTTCAAAATTTATAAGATGATTTGAACCTCTTGAGACAAAAAGTTGACCAAGTTCCCCCTCATGCCCATTTCACAGAGTCTGAACCCTTCAAGTCTGGACTGTTGCAGTATCAGGTGTACACGTCTTGAACACTGAAGCCACCCTTTTCAAACCTACCTTCAAGGATAAGTTTGAACCAGGTGAAGGTAGCATCAATTCTTTTCTTTTCATTTATTAATGCGCAATGGATGGAGCTACTGATCAACAGAAGGTCCGCCATATCACCTCTTGCCTAAGCCAGTTTGCTCAAGAGATCATGGTTCCTCATCTTAAGGTTTGCACTACGTGGGCTCAAGTAAAAACAGCCCTCATAAAGGAAATTGGGAGTAATCAAATCTTTTTCAACCAAAAGCAAGCCTCTATGAGTATTTAAATTAAACGAGGAGAGACTATCCAGGAACTTGTTAAACGATTCTACCATGAGGCCCAGACACTTGCTACTTGTGACTGGATTACTGTTGATGATGCTATATATCGGCTGTAATGAGTGCATTCAGTTCTCACACTCAGTTACTACTTCACTTGAAATCACTTAAAAGATATTTCAGCTCCATCTTCGACATCAAAGTGGTGCTTATGGAGTTTCCAATGGGGTGGTACATCTGACCTCCTCTGATAACCCTCATTCTCACATCCATGAAATGCCACCTAAACCTAAATCCAAACCGAATAAGGAGATGTGTACTTACTGTGGTCTAGTGGGGTCATGTGGTGACTCAATGTTGGAAAAATCAAGCGGAGGAATCAAAAAAGAGGAGTCAACATAGGTCATGAGGCTCCCTGTGCTGACCTACCTCTGGTACCTCAGTCAAAATCTTTTTATTCTTCTTTAGATTTTTATGTGGTATCCGCTCCCAATGAGCTTGAAATCCCTGATGAATTATCCAACAAAGACTCTATTTCTGCTTATGCTTCCTCTTTTTCCTCTATTTCCTTTCAAACGACTAATCCCTCAGTATTCTCAATCCCAAACTTTGGCACTGATGTAACCTAAGTGGAAGTCATCATGCATACTGTGAAAGTTTTGGCTATCATTGATATGGGATCGCCCATCAATTTTAATCTTGTCCAAACTTATGAAAAAAATCAAAATAGCGCCGGAATAAAATCATATTTCCAAGACTAAAGAACTGCTGGACCTTCCTTCACTAAATCTATAGGAGCCTATTCCTCTCTTCTGATGCGTTTTGGAAAGTTGGTTGTGTCAGCCCCTACAGTGGTTTTGGATAACAACTGGTATGATCTGCTCTTAGGAATTAATTTTCTCACCGATTTTGATGCAATAATCAGTCTTAAAGACAAATACCTTTATTTAATTGGGTACCAAGTACTTTTAATCTTAAATGATGTTCCCACTAGCAAAGGCAAACTCAAACAACGTGTTTGCTTACTGGAATACCCCACTTCAATCACACGTCTCAAATACCAAATCTTGGGTTCAAGGACTATACTTCCACCTCTGTCAGCTTGTGCCTCTGAGGGCATGCTATTATATTCTAACTCTCAGATTACTATTCCCCCCAAAGCTCAAATCATTGCTGATATGGGCGTACAAGTATTTGTACCCCCTGATCATGTATTAGAAATCTTTGGTAACCAAAATCCCTCTCATTTGGAGGCCTTACCCTGTCCAGGTATCCTTGATCATGCCTATTATGAGACTGTTTCAATTCATTTGGCTAATATCACTTCCTGACCTACGCAATTGAATCGCAATATTACCATCACATATGTACGGCCTACTCCTGTGAATGACATATTATCCGTCTCAGGATGTGGAGATTTACGCAAATTTGGGCTGGAAGATCCCTCTATCGTTGCTAGAATTGACGTCAAATTTGGGGATTCAAATACTTCAGATCAACAGCTTTAAGCTGAGGCCCTTATTGAAGAATATGCGGATATCTTTGCCCAAGGTCCAGGGGATTTTGGCCTAATTAAAGAGGTACAGCATCAGGTGAAAACTGGGGATACTCCCCCTATTTGAGCTCGACCATATCGCATTTCCAAAGTTAAGGAGGCTCAGGTCTCAGTGGAACTGAAACAACTCCTCGAGGCCAGGCTACTAACACCTTCTAAGAGTCCATGGGCTTCCCCTCTACTACTCATCCAAAAAAGGATGGGGGTCACCAAGTGTTTGGACTATCGTTGACTCAATGCTGTTACTCAAAAGGATTCATATCCTTTACCTCGCATAGATGATTCATTGAGATTATTGTTGGGATCACAATACTTCTCTGCTATGGACCTTATGAGTGGTTATTGGCAAATTGATCTTGCCCCATAAGATCATCAAAAGTGTGCTCTAATTTTTAGTGAGGGACTATTTGAGCCAATTCATATGCCGCAGGGGCTTTGCAATGCCCCTGCTACTTTTCAACAAGCCATGGATGGCTTGTTTGGGGATTTAAAACTTTCTTGTGTTTTTAGTTTATCTAGATGATGTTACTGTTTTTCATGCACTTTTAATGAGCATTTGGCTCATTTTAAGGAATTTTTAAGCCAACTGCATCATGCCTCACTTAAGCTTAAACCATCAAAGTGTGTTTTTTAAAACTGAGATGGAATTTTTGGGACATAAAGTTAATTACGAAGGTATTTTACCCTTATCTAATAAGATACAAGTTATTTTGGACATGCCTGTTCCCAAAAGATTGCGCAATATACAAGTGTTTTAAGGGATGGTTGGTTATTATTGACAATTCATCCCCCATTTTGCAGAGATTGCAGAACCTTTAGTTTACCTTCTGCATAAAGAAGCTCATTTTGTATGGGAAGAATCACAGCAACAATTCTTTGATCTGTTGCGCCAAGCCTTAATGAGTGCCCCCGTCTTAGCCCATCCTGACTTTTACAAACCTTTTATACTATTTACTGATGCCAGTGATATTGCTATTGGGGCCATTCTGGCTCAACATGATACTAATCTGGTTGATCACCACATCGCGTACTATAGTAAAACCCTTTCTAAGGCTGAACGCAATTATAGCGTTAATGAAATGAGAACGCCTTGCTGTGTTGTCCGCCAACAAACATTTTCACCCTTATCTATATGGCAAGCATTTCAATATTGTAATGGATCACGCTTCTCTGAAGTGGTTGCAACAAATGAAGGATCCTGATGGGTATTTAGCTAGATAGGCTTTAAAGTTCAAAAATTTTGACTTCACTATTCAACATCGCGCTGGTGTTATAATTCAAAAAATGCTGATGGCCTTTTTTGATTGCCTATCCTAACATTATCTTCTGCAGAGGAAGATCACATTTATAACCTGGTTGGTAGACCTGAGCTCTGGATCCGTGAATCTAAGGATGTTATCTCGAAGCTATAATCCTTAACCAAAGACACTCAGGTTAAAGAAGGTTATTTATATAAAAAGTTGGGATCTAAGTGGTTACCCTTTATTCGGCCCTCTGCAAGGACTGATACTATTATGGTGGCCCACCAAGCTGTAGGTCATGGAGCTGTCACTAAGACAATACAGTGGTTAAATAATCATTGTTACTGGGATAACATGCTGGAATCTGTACACAATGTGCTGGGATCTTTTCTCAAGTGCCAACAACAACGTGATGGAAATCTAGCATTCCAACACCAAATTTTGGGACCTTCCGAACCCTTTTCCACTATGAGTATTGATGTGGTGGGTCCTTTCCCTATGGCCACCTATGGACATTAATATATTCTGTTAGCTATCGACCATACTACCAAATGGATTAAAGCTAATTCAGTTTCTACAGTTACTGCCAAGGTGACGGCATCCTTTCTTTTCAAGAAAGTTTTCACCAGGCATGGTAGCCCAAAAGTCCTGTTATTGGATAATGGGACTAACTTCATTTCTCAGGTGGTAGCTGAGCTAGCCAAACTAATGGGTACTTATCAGTCCTTTATGACCCCTTATAATCCTTCTACTAATGGTGCGGTCAAATAGGTAAATCGGTACCCTTGTAACCATTCTTCAAAAGATGGCCTCCAATGATCCTAGTAGGTGGAACCTTTACTTTATTTAGTGTGATGTTAGCTTATAGAGTTAGCTATCATCGTATTATTGCAATGTCTCCTTTTAAAGCTTTAAATGGTTGAGAACCTATCCTCCCCTCAAGTGTACAACCTATACTTGAAGAGGCTACCCCGCAAACTACTGATTTAGCTATGAGGAGATTAGCTGATGAAATCATCCAATTACAAGCATTAGCCTCAAGTGTTCTTGCTACCACCACCTTGAAGGAAGGTACCAGAACCAATGCTAGTAGAACTACATTAACAGAATTTCAAGTCTGAGATCTTGTACTTTTCTTTCACCATAGGCTGGGAGGAAGGATTCACAAATTGGACACCTTATGGGCTGGTCCTTATCATATTTATTGTTGGGGTATGGAATACTCCATTGCCGCTATTGATACTGGTACTGTTATCAATAGAGTTCATAGTAGGTTTCTTCGCAAATATGTTCCCCCTAAGCAAGATCTTGAGGGGGGCATTGTTGGAGATACAACTAAGATGACCAAAATTACTCCAGATCGAGATTTGATATCTTGATCTAATGAAATTGAAAAATCCACAATGGGTATTTTCAATTCTCAATTTGACCAAAGAAAGACCCTTTGGAGTTATTGACCTCCTATGATGGGTGTTGTCTAACCAATCTGAAGAAGCTCAGCAATCTGAGACAACCAAGCAATCCAAAATGACCAATCATTTTGAAGGGGCTAAGCCCTCACTAAGAAGGTTAATCGCATCTAACAAAAGCTCTATTAGATCTTATCATCACAAGTCCTTTTTTAAAATGATAATCAACAATATTGGTCCTCTGGTAGGAAAGATTTTACCTTGGGTGAATCATGGTTTTCCTCACGAAGAACCACAGAAATTTCCCCTAAAAATATATCTGGTTTTTAATTAATGAAGTATCTCATTTCTTGTCTCGCATAGTCTAATTTTGATCTATTTCATACAGGATTCTGTATTTCTGATTGGAACTAACTATAGCAACAGAACTAATAACTTTGTTGCAATTGTGTCAATCTTTGCTAAAGCCACGGAACTAATAATTTCATAGCCTTTGTAGCGCCTGCTTATCATAATTTCTCACAAAATTACAATAACCGGCCAGGGGACCAAGTCCATAAATTTGATATTGTATGATATGGACCATATCATGTGTTCTACTGATGTGAACAATAGTATTCAAATGCTTTTATCATATCAGGCTCTGCTATAATCAAGTCATGCAGCTTCATTCAGTGTCATGTCCCTCCTCAGCAAGATTTTGAAGGTGCATTGTTAGGAGCGATGGGATTAAGCTCATACAAATGAAGGTTAGGTGGCAAGAGATCCACCATCCGCTCAAGGGAGTTCTGCCGCTATGGAATTGACTGGACCCACATGAGTGATTCCCTCTTGGATGAGCCTCTATCCATTCAATTTTTCTCCTGAACATGCTCCAACACTTGTGAAAAATCTTGCTAGTTGGGAATCATCTGAACCAGGAGGATTGATTGAAAATATTGGGGTTAACTTAATCTTACTCATTCCACTGTGCTGATTGGGAAAACACCATAACTTACCTGATCCAAAACCTTGAGAAAGCATAAATATACCTAATTTCTGAAATAAAGGAGCGTTTGTTTTAGCTAAAAATTTTGCTTAATTTTCACTTGTGATTATCCTGAGTCTAAATATGGGGCTTGCATTGAGGTCAACCAAAACCGCCAAGAGATTGCCCTAGGGACTATCAAGTCTATAGGAGATTGCGCTGGAGCTATTGCAATCAGTAACTTTGTAGATTTTAAAGGGCTTGGCCTTCAAAATTTATAAGAAAAGCAACATTAATTTTTCTTAGGTGTCTTTTAGATGAACTATCAATAGATTTTACATTCTCAGATTTACGTTCAAGTTATATTTATTTTCCATGTTTCTAAAGGCTAGAAAATCACATTGTGCAGTGAGGTCATATATTTTTTCTTTATTGTTGGCAATCAGGGTTATAATAGTCTTTTCAAGACAATTTTTGGCATTTTAGTGGATGGCACCAGAATGATAACAATGATAAATTTGTAATTTATTGGGCAAAAAATCTTACTTAGAAAGCTTCCCATCTATATCCATAATTCATTGTAGTTATCCTAAGGAATTATGCATGTAACTATACTAAAGTACGTTCATAAAGGAAAGGCAACAATGCTTGATGGCAATAAAAACACCTAAATACTCGCTTTCAGTCATTATATAGTTCTATATTAATGGGCTCCTGCTAAAGAAATAAAATGATTGCCTTTCTGAGCTTCATGCTGAGCCAATATAGCTCTGATTGCCGCATTACTATTAATTGTAAATAAAGGAAAAGAAAAAAATAGTGGTGCAGTAAGTCTGTATAATGATTGGAAATCATATATGGATCTTACTAAATTTTGGTGCATAGGAAATCCACTATGCTGGCGTTTATAATCCAATTAGCTCTTATGAGACTTGTTTGTCAAGTTTTGATTTCAAGATAATTTCTAATTAGATTTTTTGGAAAAATCTCTAAATTTTAGGCTCTTGATCTATTAGCCAGCAAGTCGATGGGACGCAGGATTTACTGGCCTAACTCATAAATTATCTGTTATTTGTATGGATCTTGCTGTGCTACTCTTTTAGGTCAAAGTTGCGGCCTTTTCCTAATCTGAAATTTCAAATAATTCCCTACATAATAAAGCCCATTCATATTATCCCTCAGCTTCTATTTATTTATACTAAATTTTTATAACTTAGCTTTGTCATGTGGTTAAACTAAGTCTCATAATGCCCTTGTGGCATTTGTGCATCATAAAAAGGATGTAACAGCAGCAAGTACCAGAGTTGATCATGTTATGTGGGTACATTTATCCAATTTAAGCTTTTTTTCAATTAGAAAGCAAGATCTTGAAGTTTTTGGGTGCATGGAGCAGTAAGTAAAGAATTTATTGAATTTTTGTGGGATGGCGGTGAAGAACGGAATGTCTGTAAAGAAGTGATGGCGATGCACTTTCCCTTTGGCAGGGTCCAATATTCTGGCAACTATCCTGGGCTTTAACAACTATTTTAACTATGCAAAGAGAAGTATAATTATAAAAAATATAGAATAAATATGATACAATGTCAAATTTGTGAGAATTGAACAATCAATAGCCAGATATAAACTCAATCTGAATCAAAATTCAGGCAATGAGACTACCAGAGTAATGAGTATTGAAACTGACTTAAATAATGAACTCCCAAAAGGGCGAAAGGAAACTCAAACCTTGGAAGTATTCACTGATTCAACTAGCAAAGGCACTGAGTCAGCTGGTGAAGACCTTGCAACTCAGAGGTCCATGGAATCTGCCGCCTTGGCAATAGAGATTCGAATTTAAAGAAAGCCTAAGCCTCCTGCCACATTTTCAAATAGGTCTCCTTACCCGACTTGATCCTGACTATCACTTAAATCTCCCTCTAGGCGATCCTGAGTACCTCATCGGCCTATAAATATCTCCAAATTTTGATTAATAAAAATAACTTCAGATTTTCCTAGTTATTTACTAGAAGTTTTCCTGCCTGTTTTTATACAGAATGCCTCGCCTTTTTGAAGTGAGAAGAGTAGCCTCAATGAAGAATTTTCGTTGATAGATTGCCTTAGGGAAACTTGTCTTTAAAGAGATTCCATTGGATCTGTGTTCAAAAATAAAAACAGCCTTTGAAGGCCCTGACCTTCAGAGAGGATAACGAAGCCCTATAAGCTGGTGCTCATTTCCAGATCCTTCTGAGGCTCCTGGTAAAGACTTACCTTTTATATGAATAACTCCAGAGAAGACAGCCCTCCTGCTATGGAGGAGAATACAAGTTTGACCTGATGGGTCGCTATCAATAATCAAGATGTGACGCTACCTCAACCGTGAGAACTTGAGTTCCATGTGACCATGACTTTAACTATATCAGTTCCTGATGAACCCACCTATCAAATTTAGGTTTCTGATGTCACTCAGACTATCAGAGCTCTTCTGGGAGGAGCTATGACCCCGATGACAGACCTAATTGCAGCTGTTCTGCACGGAATTCCCTCAATATGACACAACTTTACAACTCATCTGAGCTCCCTAGCAGTATAGTAGGAGTGACCCGTTTGATACCCTAACTCCAGCTATTTGTGCATCCTGCCTTACATCATTACATGCAGTTGCTCATGCTCTACCATATGGAGATGCAGCGACTGCTAGGATTGACCCACCAGACCCACTCCAAACTCGTAAAGTTACATTATGCCGCTTCTAATTTTGGCTAAGATAATCAAGAGGCCATTTTGAACAACCGTTGGGAGATCAAAGAAATCCAATGCCACCTGTCTCAGATTGACACCAGAGTCGTCCAATGATTTCAGAATGAATTAGCCCAGTGGACAGTTCAACTAATCACTGGCTTGGACCAGAGAGTGAAACTTGTCTTATCCACCCTCCTCAACCTGATTTCTGAAGATTACCAAGTGTCTATTTCTCAACTCGTTGATTTGTTTGTCTTATACAGCAGCTGAGAAAATGACTTGGGATGATGCTAACTCCAGAAGTTATGTTGCAACATGAAGCTCTCAGTGGAATAGGACCCAGTGGTAGACAAGAATATATAGGGCCCTTGGGCCTTGAGGTCCCCGAGGTCCTCTGGGCGCCTTCTCACCTACTGGATCCTTTTTTCAATAAAGACCACAAAGCCCAACTTTAAGCTCTTGAATGACAACTATTACTGGTGGCTCAAGGAGCTGAGATGACTATTGAGGGGAAATATATGGATGCTGATTTGATCTTCACCTCCTTGTACAACCATATGTGTAAATTACTGACACCTGCTCCAATCTGGTCGCCTCCTAAAACCAAGAAAATCTCCACATCAAGCAGATGATTACCTGAATCCAAGAATATGAATCTAAACAGGGTGCTCCCTCTGATCAATTGACCCTCAGTCCGAAGAGATCAAAGAGTTTACGCTAAATTTAAGATTCTAAGGCCCCCCTTAAGCACGTCAATGAATGTTACATCACTATCCAGGATGACATGGGCGAGATCTGCTGTCAGTTTTATAGGGCTATCCTGCATTGATATAGGCACCATGGAGCCCACCAACTCAGAACGCCCTCTCTCTCCAGATGTTCATGCCCTCTTTGAACCCATCAGATATTTCAAAACTACCTTTAAGTAGAAGTACGTCCATGGGGCTGAGACAATTTAGTCGTACCTCTTTGTATATGAGGACGCAATGGAGCTGGATACCAACTGACAAAAATGGCAGTTGGTATCCAGCTCCATTGCGTCCTCATATACAAACCTGTCTGGATGGCAGGCACAAGAAATTCAGATGCCTTATTTCAAGACATGCCCAAGGTGACATCCATTAAGTAGGACCTTATCAAAGAATTCAACAGTAACTTAATCCTCTCTAACTGTAAGCAGGCTTTCATGCATATCCGCCCTAGGTGGGGGAGACTCATATTGAATTTTCGGAACAGTTCTAACATGAAGCACAGAGATTAGCATCCTGTGACCAAGTTACCTTGGATGATGCCACCTCGTCTGTTCTCTCCACTTTCCAACACGATACCAACTTGGTACTCTATTTCCAGAATAATAAAAAGATGTTTAAATCTATCCTTGACATTAAGGAGTCATTAATATAATTGCCCAAGACAGAAGTATTCCAAGCTCTAGATAAATGAAATTGAATCAACATCCATGCCGTTGGCCGCTTTAAGAGAGTAAAACCACATTGTGGCCAATGCTCATAATATAGGGTCTTCAGCCACCAAGAAGGTTCTTGTTGGAAGAAGTAAGCCAGAGTTGGGTAAAGCAGAGTTATCTTAGGGCGTGAGGCACCCTCTTCTGATGACGCAACGCCTCAACATCAACATTCTGCCACTATGCGCACTGAGTGTTATGTTCTGGAGAAATATGACTAATTGGACGCTCCAGATTCTATAAATTTGAATAAAGATTTAACTTCCACTTACTCCGGCTTTTCTGGACTGCTCCCTCCAGTAAACTCCATTTACTAGATTTCCCAATTTGCTACTGAATTTACTCAAGTAGAGGTCATTGTCCACAAAGTGAAGATCTTGGCCATCATTGACACTGACTCTCCCGTCAACTTCATTTCCTCTCAGCTGGTCAAGTGGATAAAGGTTGCACCAGACCAGAATCACTCCTTAGACTATAGAACGTTGGGACTTCATCATACTCACTATCTGGGAGCCTACTCCTTATCTCATTAATTGACTCTCTAGTCGCTACAGCTCCCGCAATTGTTTGGAAAATGATGAGTATGACTTGCTTATTGGCACCCAGTTCCTAGTTAAATTTGATACTCTATTAAGCCACAAGTATTTGTACTTTTCTATATTATGGTACTGCATTCCTATGGTTGCAAAGTAAGTTCCTAAGGAGAAATTGAAGAGGAAATTCCACTGCTTCTTACTTGAACACCTGGACTGCTTTGAACGGTTAGAGTATTGTGCTATTGAACCAAAAACCAAGCTGCCACCTTCCTGAACAGAGGCTACAGAAGGATTGCCTGTGTATTCACTTGGCCACGTAGTCAAACCGCCTAAATCGCAAACCTAGTGGAGACTGGTCTCCAAGTTACCATACCATTAGTTCATTTATGGGAAATTCAAGGAGAGAGTAATTCGGCCATCTGAGATCCACTTACCTGTCCTGGAGTGCTAAATCCCACTTACCAGGGTCCATTGACTGTCCTAATGGCCAACTTTAATGATTGACCAATGCAGATAACTCAAAACAGACCCATTCCATATGTATGGATATTGCTTATTGACCAGATTGAGACCGTTTGAGGATATGGAGACTTGCAAGACTTAAGAATAGACGAATATGTTATGATAGCCCAAGTAGAGTTGAAACTGGTGACACTCCTACTTGCAAAAAACAATAGGCTAACGCCCTAATTGAAGAGTATGCCAATATATTCTCCATTGGCTCAGAGGATTTTGGGATGATGAAAGGGGTGCAACATCAAGTGCTGACCGGTCATACCCTCCAATTTACACCCACCCATATTATAGTCTAAATTTGAGGAAGCCCGTGTCATAATAGAATTTAAACAACTATTGGATAATGGGTTGCTAAAACCATCACAGAGTCCCTGGGTCTCGCCATTGTTGCTTATGTGGAAGAAGGTTGGAGGGCATCATGTAGTGATGTACTACCGCCGTCTGAATGCCATTACTTTAAAAGATAGCTATCCACTACCTAGGATTGATGACTCCTTACGCCTCTTAGCTGGGTCCCAATTTTTACCGCAATGGATCTCGCCACCGCGGGTACTGACAGTAAGAGCTTGTACTGGATGACTGAGAGAAAATGCGCGCTCATACCAAAGTAAGGGCTTATTTAAGCCCACTTGCATGCCTCAAGGGCTGTGCAACGCCCAGTCACTTTCTAGCGGGCCATGGACTGGCTGCTGGGAACCTGAAGATGTTATGTGTGCTGGTCTACCTGGATGAAGCATTTATATTTTCACACATGTTCGATCAGCATTTGGCCCACTTGAAGAAAGTATTCAGATGCCTCCGCTCTACTGCATTGAAATAAAGTCCACCAAATGTTGCTTCTTTCAGACTGAGATGGAATTCCTTAGTCATAAGGTCACCCACAAATGAATTTCGCCCTTGCCTGATAAGGTAACCACTATTGAGATGATGACTCAACCCAGCAATTTGTGTGACATTAAGGTTTTTCTTGGCTTAGTTGGGTACTACTAACAATTTATACTGCACTTTGCTGACTCGCTGAGCCACTAACCTACCACCTTATAAAGAGGTTCCTTTCAGATGGGAGGATTCCCAGAAGAAGTCCTTTGATGCTTTAAAAAAATCCCTGACTACAGCCCCTATTCTGGTACATCCTGAGCTTGATGAACCATTCATTCTATTTACTGATGCTAGCGATTTGGCTGTGGACCATTATTGCTCAACTGGACGCAAGCTAAGCTGATCACCCCAAAGCTTACTTTAGTAAAACGTTAACCTGATTTGAATGAATTTAAAGCGTGACCAAATGTGAGTTTCTAGCTTTGTTGTTGGCCATCAAACATTTCCTTCCTTTTCTGTACAGGAATTATTTCACTATAGTTATGGATCATGTCCACTACGGTAGTTACAACAGATGAAAGAATCAGATGGGCAATTGGCCCAATGAACCCTTAAGCTGCAGAATTCAACTTCTTGATAGTCCACCACGGGGGGATGATACACTAAAGCGCCAATGGGTTTTCCAATTGCCCATCCTGGCCCTTTATGCTTCCAATGAGGACCAGATCTATGAGCTCGATGTAAAACTAGAAGAGTGGAGCCATGATCCATTGACAATGCAACAGCGCTTAAAGCAGATTGCTTCTCAGACTCAAGTCTAAAAAGGATTTCTATATAAGCTAGTTGGGACCACTTGACTACTGTATGTTTAACCCTCTGCTCGTAAAAATTTTCTCTGTAAGCTCATGTTGCCATGGGGAATGGTGCGGTGAAGAAAAACCCATCAATCGCTGAGGGACTTCTGCTACTGGGAAATAATGATTGAGACAGTCTAGGATGTTGTTGACTCATGATTCACTTGTGAAAATCAGTTGTTGCCCAATCCTCTATACCAGCATCATGTCATGGGCCCCATGGCCCCATTTGCCATGGTTAGCATTGATGTTTTTGGACCCTTACCTATGGCGATGTACGGTCACCGTTTTATCATTCTAGCAGTTGGTCAATTTATTAAATGTGTTGAGGCTATCTCAGTTGTCTCTTCAACTTCCAAATTTACCGCATCCTTCTTGCTGAAGCAGGTCTTCAGTCACCATGGCAGTCCTAAGGTGCTGCTATATGACAATGGTACCAAATTTTCATCAGTGTGGTTGCTGATATTAACTCTCTAATGGGCACATATCATTCTTTCGTGACAACTTATCATCTGGCCACCAATGGAGCTGTAGAGCGAGCAAAAAGTTCCTTAGTTGCCATACTTTCCAAGATGTCTTCCTACAATCCTTTAAGATGGAATGAATACCTACCACTGGCCTTACTTGGTATATCATGTTAGCTATTATTGAATCATTCAAATGTCACTTTTCTGAGCCCTTGATGGTTAGAAACAATTTTGCCCTCTAGTGAGCAGCATATACTCGAAACTTCCACACCAGAAACCACTGACCTAGCCATACAAAGATTTGCTGACGAATTATTTAGATTACAAGCATTAGCCACTAGATCCATGGGTAATATTTAACAAAAGGAAGCTGATTAGCGGAATGCCCGGAATCTGGTCCTGCCTGAATTCCAATTAGGTTACCTCGTCCTATTTCATCATCACCAGCCCAGAGGACGAATTTATAGACTTGACACTCTGTGGTCACGACCATACTGGTTGATATACCGTTGGGGTCCTGAATAATCTATTTCCTCCGTGAACTTGGGTGCCTTTGTAAATTTGGTGCATGATAAATTCCTCCAAAATTATGACCTTCCTTGGCAAGATCTTGAGGGGGCATCACCAGGAATTGTGAGAATTGAATTATTGATAGCCAGATTCAAACCTGATCTGAGCCAAAACTCAAGTGAAGAGACTCCATCAATTCAATGAGAATTGAAACTGCCTCAAATAATGAAATCCCAAAAGGGCAAAAGGAAACTCAAACCCCAAAGTATACACTGATTCAACTAGCAAAAGCACTGAGTCAGCTGGTGAAGATCTTGCCACTTGGAGGTTCATGGAATCTGGCGCTCAGGCAAAAGAGAGTCGAATTCAAAGAAAGCCTACGCCTCCTGTGTCATGGTTGAATGACTTGATAGTAGGCACCAACCCCAAGGATAAGCTTGGCGGCAGGAGGCCCAGAAGGTGAAACTTCAGGCCCTCCCTGACCTCAAGCACACTTTAGACCAACTCTGAGTACAAGCCAAATATGCCCAGGTTGGTACTAGTGAGGTGCAAAACGCATAGCCCCTTGTAACAGCTCAGGCGTTAAAATGGACGAGTTATTCAATTAATGAAGATGGTTCGATTTGGTTGATTGAGGAATGGGGGTTCAAAACCCATTACATTTACAAAATTATGCATTTAGGTAGGGTACAAATTAATTGATTACCCTAGTGAAGTCAGTTTTGGCATATTCTACCAGATTTGGATGGGAGTGTTTGCCTACTGGTGAATTGGTGCTTGGGAACGCTTCAGCAGACCTATAATTACCCCAACGAGGTTTAAATTTGTTTCTGTGACCAACATTCCTTGTTGGTCGACTTTCTCAATAAAATTTCCCATTTTTACCGTTTTATTAATGTTATCTTGGATGATCCTGTGTGCAGACCTTTTTGAGGAGGTCTCACGCTACATTAGTCATTCCATATTAAAATATGATTAGGTTATCCCCTAGTGCACCGTTGGTTTGCCCATGTTCCCTCCACCTGGGTCGTTTACCCCTTCTTCCCTTGTGCACCGCGTCTTTTTTGGTTGGTTATTTACTATAAAGATCGTACTCCTCTTCTTAAGTTAATATTGCTCCAGCACCCTCTGCTGGGCTCTAATACCTTTTGTACTATTAGCTAGTTCCCTGTGTTGGCCCCATGCACCAAGCACTACCACGCTTGGAACAGGAAAGTTATAGACACTCTCCTTACATCTGCCACATTTTAAAAGAGGTCTTCTTACTCAACTTAATTCTGACTATTACTCTAAGATCCCCTTAGGTGATCCCAAGTACTTCAGTGGCCTATAAATATCTCCAAATTTTAATTAATAAAATATCTTCAGATTTGCCTAGATATTTACTAGAAGTTTTCTTGCCTGTTTTTATACAGAAGAGCTTGCTTGTTCAAAGCGAGTATAGTAGCCTAAAAGAAGAATTTCCGTTGAGATATTGCCTTTGGGACATTGTCCCTAAAATTATGCTGGAATTACGTTTGACTAATAATTGAACAGCCTTTGAAAGCCTTGACCTTCAGAGAGGACGACGAAGTCCTACATCAACGTATTGGTCAGGTCGACTCTACTGCTCAATTCGACTATGACACTAATAATTTCTATAATAATTATAAATGAGTCAATTCCCTGTAATGGATAGGGTGCTTAGGTTCTCCTTGTTCAGGGTCTTTCAAATATCATCTAAAAAGTGGTTGAGTCATGGTCATAATTTTAGAGGTTATTAGATTGTCATCTTGCCTTTGTTCTTGGGCTTCAAGGTTGTATCAAATGCTTGCAACTGCATATTGATCGACTGAATTGCATCAGGTTAAAATTCTTGTCACCCCCTTTATTAATACTTGCCCGTTTAAGGGCAGGGGTCCACTGGGAGATATTCCATTAAATTTATTAAGTCTCAATTCTGCAGGACGTTTGGATGGTTTGTCATTCCAATTCTTAGTATTTTCAGATTGTTCTCAAGTATGAACGCATACATTGACCATCCAAGATCCTGTCATAGGGGGACATAAAGGTGCAAGAACTTAGCATGTATGAAATTAACTCTGTGCCTTGGACAACATTGGCAATGGAATATCGTGAACCAATTTTATATAGTACATAATAAGGCCCAACCAGGAAGTGTTTAATTTGGTAGGTCGCTCACAAGGTCATGATGGTGGAACAATATGAGATCTTAAATTGAACATGGAGAGAGCTGGTCACTAAGCATTATATTGCAAAATCTCCTTCCTGGTTGGCAAGATTACATACTGAGTGGTGAGTAAATGTAATCTGACTTTTCATTGGCTAGCACCCTCATAGTTAGCTTTTCAGTCTCAAGAGTGGCGGAGCTCACTTAGGGTTTGACACTACTGTGAAAATTGGGACTCTCTTTCTATACAGAGCCTGAAAAGGTGACAATTTAATTAACCGGTGATAGCTTATCTGATAAGCTAACAAGGCTGATGACAAGTAATGGTTTCATTAAATGAGGTCCAAGGGTGCCAACTTACATAGAATAAAACTAAATTGTTATTTACACGTTCTATTGCCCTACTAGTAGAAGGACTATGGGGAGCAGTAAAGTTTTAATTGGTATTTAATAAGGAGGTTAGCTCTTGAACAACTTAAGATTTAATATTCAACCCATTGTCTGAGATCAAAACCCATGGGCATCTGTGTTGGGTAAAGATGGAGCAAAACAGGGATAAGGATGTGTCCTTAGAAGTAGCAGCAGAGATGAAAATGGCCATGACCCATTTATTGAGATGGTTAATTGCGAGTATCTTATAGCAATGACCATAGAGGCCCTTGGGTAGGGGCCCTATGACGTCCACACTAATCACACTAAATGGCGAAGAAGGAGCTACAAATCTAAGCTAATAATGAGGGCTTGTCTAATCTGGGGTCTTGCACGTTAGATAGGCTTCTAATACTTCCTGTATATCTCAGGCATCTTGTTCCAATAGCACTGTTTTCTCATCCAATTTTAGTTTTTCTTGATCGCTACATGTCCTACATCTGAGTGCCCTTTGATTATGCTTTGGGTTAAGATGAGGGTCGCATGATGGTTAGCCACTTTCCATTGATTAGTCTGTACAGCATACAATCCTGTATCTTGTGTTTTGTACATTGATTGTGGAGTTTTACATTTCTTGTGTTTCCAATTATAAATGTCCAGTCAGCCAATTAGATCATACAAACAATCTTCTTTGGGAACTTTTACTTCCAAGGTCAGCATTCTTGATAACACATCTGCACTTTAATGGGTCATGCCAGAATGGTGTACAATGATAAAGCCATAATTTTGTAGCCTGAGAGCCAATCTGGATAATCAATTAGGATTCTTCATTTTGTTAAAGCCACTTCAGTGAAGTGTTATTGGTGACAATGGTAAAGTGGTTTCCTATAAATAAGGCAGAAGTTTTTGTCACAAATTTTAAAGCTAAACACTCCCGCTTAATGCTATTGTAGTTTTGCTAGGCCTATGATAAAAAATTATTAGTTAACATTGGTTTGAAACTAAGCTGCTCATCTTTTTGGGCTAGGATAGCCCCACACGGCAATATCACTGGCATTGGTGAATAGTATGGAGGGATGATCAAAATTTGGATGAACAATAACAGTCTTGATGTTTAGGGCCATCCAAAGGAGATTTAAGACCTGGTCTTGCTCTGGGTTATAGCTGAAAGGGACTTTTTAGGAGATAGATACATCAGAGGTTTGGCGAGTTCAATGAATCATAAAAATAGATTGTTTATAACACTCCACCATACTTAGGAACACCTGTTTGTCCTTAAGACACCAGGGTACTGTCATCTTCTCTATCATAGAGAGTTTGTAAGTTAAGGGTTGGATTCCTCTCTTGGCGTCCTTATGTTCCAATTAACCATTTCAGGATGAAAAATTGAGTACTTGGAGGGCTTGAGATTTAATGATGCCTAACAGAGCCTATTGAAAATTGACAAAATTGCTCTAGATAGCTTTTGAAAATTTTTGAAGATAATATATTATTGTCAAGATATACTGGGACATAAAACAACTTCAAGTCACTCACACGTTTTTCCAGAGCTCATTATAATGTAACAGGACATTACATAGCCTTGCTGCATGTGGGTTTGTTTAAATAAACTTTTTGTTCACAATTAGGGTGCACTTGGCTTCGTCTTTGGATGCTAATTTGATCAACCAGTACCCTCTGGAAAAATCTATTAAAAAACTGGGTCCCAGACAGGAGCTGAAAAGAGGAATGAATCTGTGGATGTAGATACCTATTTTTAAAGTCACTACTAAGAGCTTACAGCAATCCATAATAACCTGATATCTCCTATCTTTTTAAAAAAATTATAAGATGAGACTCCCAGGGACTTTGAGAAGGCACCATTAATCATGAAGTTAGCAACTCCATAAGCTTATTAAAACTTGGTGGTTATGGTGCTTGGACGCCAAATTTCAATTGTTCAGGTTAAAGTACATGTACTAAAACATAAGAAGCTGTATGATGTCAAAGACCTTAAAATAAGAAAATAAAGCGCTTTAAATTGTACCTAGTGTTTTTTAATGTTAGCTATTTAAGAAACTAGGTTTAAAGACTGACCTTGTCATAGAGTGTGCTAATAATAATAAGACTGGTCTGGAACTCTGGGTGAGTGAACACCCAGACCCCAGCAAGAATTCCTTCAGTACAGCCATCTATATTGAAAGATGGAATAAGAGACAGGCAGTTTTGAGCACCAGCCAACAACCCCTAAAATTGGAAATTGTAGATGCAAGATTTCTGGTGGAGTGCTAAAATCACAGATAAAATTTGAAACTTTTTTGGTGATCATTTTATTGGAATTTCAAAAGGGTAGAAAAAATGGTTAATAGAGTGACAGCGGAACCTGTCAGGATCCAATGCCTTATGAGCTCTTAAACAAATTAGGGACCCAAGTGATTGCAGTCACCATAAGGAAAATTTTCACAATTTTTGATTGCGGCTGTTTGGCATTCCAAAATTCTATAATGGTGAATCAGTTCTGGCCTGGATAGCCAACTTACACTAAAACTCTGCCACTAAGTTTCCCCTATCAATGCAATTTTACTTAGCAGATCAGCATCACTTTATTTAGTGTGTGACTGGGTGCAACCATGACCAGTGCCACATATGGCTGGTCTCACTAGGTCAGGAAGTCGTTTTTTGCACCTGTACCTATTAGGGATGGTTTACGATTTTTGATGATAAAGTGCCACAGAGAATTGGAATTTTCACGCCTGAAACTGGTTAATTAATTTATTTTCAGCGGATCCAATTTGATTATAACAGAAGAACTCAATCTGCTAGAGACAACTTGCTATGGGGAATGATCGCTGCCAACCCCCTACTGGAGGAGACCCCTGGCTGCCGCCACTTTCCCACACACCCACAAACACACTACCACACTCACACCAAGACGTAAGGAGGAATTCTCTGTATCGACTCATTGTGGTTAACAAAGGAAAAACGACGTTACCCTCAAGCAATAAACCGTCACCCACCTCTTATCTTTCAAATGGGCTGAATTGCCCATGGTGATGAAGGGGACAGCTGCTGGCTTATTCCCTTTTTTGATCTGAGATGGAAATATCTACTGATTCAGCTGAAGGGGTTGCTTCCACAGACCTACATTACCCTTCCCTCTTTGGGTTAAGAGAGCACCCCACTGGTAAGCTAGGCCAGCGCAACATTTCTGTGCGCCTTAGAAATCTTGACCTCCAATCTGGAAGCAACCTTCTGTGGAGGGTGGAAAGCATCTGGGTGTGCCATGTGGAAGGCTTCCACCAACTTGTGACAGTTTGCAAAATAGTGAGCACTCACCCAGCTGTTCTAATATGGAAGCCTTTCCACGCCACCAAGTACTGCACTGAGTGACACAAGTGACAAGATGCCAAATTAGCATTCACTTCCACCTCTGCTGAATCCTTCATCACCACAGGATCAGGATCAACGGCGGCGTGCCTTTAAATGGTGACCACTGGAATCTTGGAATACAGGGTGCTGTTTCCAATGAGCGAGGAGATCCAAATGGAAGGCTCCATTTTTTAATCCTCCTTGACCACATGAGGAACTGAGTTTTTACTTGAAAACTTCCATGAGGACACTTACATCTGCAAGTAGTGCATATTATCGTAACTGAGGGCCCCACCATGATCTCATGGGTAGTAAGTAGCTTCTGATCAATGAACTACTGTAATCGCTGATGGCTTTGGTCAAATTCTCCTGGACCAGGGATGAGTACTAAATATCTACTGCACATTTTCTGCCACTGCTGGGACCACCAGGCAAAGACGCAAGCTTGGGGATAATGTGGGGCTATATCTAATGTGGCCTAATAAGGCGAGAACCTAGTAGACGCATGGGAGGCACTATTATATGCAAATTGTGCTAGAAGAGGTCATCCGCCAAGGTATCTGCGCAGCGGTGGCATAACAGTGGTGATAATGCTCAATAATTTGGTTACTCACTTCATTTTGCCCATCAGACTGGGGATGGTTATTGGAGGAATTACATAGCTTAATCTTCAAGATGTCCAGTAGGGCCGTCCAAAAGTGCGCCATAAGCTGCATCCCCCGTTCACTTAAAACTTTTTGCAAAAACCCAAGCATCAATAAACATGCTACACAAAGAGCTGGACAGTTTTCTCATAGGTGATAGAGGAAGAGCAGGTGATATACAAGGCAAACTTGTAAAGCGGGTTTCCACCAACATAAACTCACTAAACCCATTGTAACAAAAGAAGCTCAACAATGAAATTTGACAGATACTGAGGTCCACGGTTCCTCAGCCTGTTGCATTGGATGGAAAATATCATTCTGGCTTGAACAATCATAATTCGCCCATGCACACATTATGCAACTTGCAATACATGCGGGAATATCCTTGGAGATCCCCAACCAGTTGTACATCAGGTTCGCCAAGTTGAGGCATTTTTTATTACCTAGATGACCCACTGCAAGAGGGTCATGGTGCGCCATAATCACATCATCGTTACATGGGTGGAACCCACACTTGGGATATAAACAAAGCTGCGCCATCAACTTGTAGATAATGAGTCCGTCAATGCTCTGGAAGCCCCAACTGATTAATCAGCTTCAACCCATCCACGTAGGCCGTTTGACCCACCAATACCCAAGTGACTAACAAAACTTCCAGACCACATTCCACTACCAAATTTGTGGGAGGAACAATAGCCAGAATCTTAACTAGGGAAGTACCGTGGTTAGCTCCTGACGTTCCTCCTCTGTCAGACTCAAGGATGGGTTGTGACTCAACAAGTCAGGTAGAACATAAAAAACCCTTTAACAAATTCATACTTAAAATTAAAGCTGATGAGATCACTTTATCTGGGATGGTGATGCGCCACCTTCTGTAGTTTCTGTAATTACATTAAGGATGATGGTTCATCCACAAAGTTTTTTCATGACATGCGCCCTGAAGGAGTTACCGCCAATGTTTAAGCAACCATGCCATGGGGGCAACTCTTTATCATAAATTTCCCAAGGCTGTTCAAATAAAGCAAACTTCTGCAAAAGATAAGTGACTATTTGTTCCAATCCATCCTCCTATTGAAGCAACTCCGCGCCCATGGCAGCCAATGATAGGTCACATGCTATGACAAAAGGCTTAGTGGTGTTAGTGTGTTTGAGAATGGGCGGTGCCACAAACACCTCCTTGATATAGTCAAATTACTGTTGCCATTCCATAACTCATTGGAATGAAACATTCTTCATAAAAGAGGATGCAGCTGCGCGGCCAGCTGTGAGAGGGCAGTGGAGAATCTCCTAAAAATATGATGGTGCTCAAGTACCTCTGCAACTGCTTCTGGGTAGTGGGGGTAGATCACGTGAGGATATCCTCAGGCTTGTTGGGAGAAATTGCATATCTGTCCTTTATGACCAAATTACTGATAAATTAACATCATCCCTGAAAAAAATCACACTTAGAGGTTTTCACATAGAGGTCAGCTTTATTTTACGCCTCTGCACCACCTCCAGATCTTCTCATTCTGCTCTGAAGTAGAGTAATGCACAAGAATATCATCAATATATGACACCACACAGGTGAACTGAAGGTCACTGAGCACATTATGGATCATCTAATGGAATGTGGCCAGAGTATATCTCAAGATGAAAGGCATCACACAGAACTGAAAAGATTCCTCTCTGCATATGCACTGTTGTAAGCCACTAATGATCCTCCGCGACCCAGATTTGGCTGAACACATTCATGAGATCAAGCTTCAAAAACACCCA
The DNA here is from genome assembly GCA_022478985.1 of Massospora cicadina. NCBI lineage: Eukaryota > Fungi > Entomophthoromycota > Entomophthoromycetes > Entomophthorales > Entomophthoraceae > Massospora > Massospora cicadina. The sequence continues at coordinate 125,244 of JAKSZP010004090.1, read as the reverse complement.
GGATTTATACTATTACCTGAATAATCGTTTGCTCAAGTGGAAGGGGATAGGAATTTTGAACTGTAATGTTATCTAGATGCCCAAAATTCATGAGGGACTTCAAGGTTCCATCAGGCTTCTGAGAAAGCACTATGGGAGAGGCAATTGATAAGGAGTCCTTAAACCAAGCCCTTCACGAGAATAATATTCAATTACACCTCTAGGTCCTTGTCTTCCTGCTCTATATATAGTATAGATGACAGTTGATTATGATTACATTTACTATCAAGCGGAAGGCCAGATCATACTTGTAGTAGGTGGGAAGATGGATGTCTTTTCTCATGTTAAAATTATCCTGGAACCGGGTAAAGCTAGGGGGAAAATCCTCCAGCAGCACTGTGAGGGAGAGCATTGAAGCAATTGACCCCTACAAACCTTTAGGAGAGAATGTTTTTTTCAGCGGAATCTCAACCCTTGCGTGGGGATTCTTAAACAACAAATGGTTGGGCTCTGTGTCAATATGAATCTTCTGCCACTACCACAAACCAAATTCCAGGTTATTGGGAAATAATAAGTCTAACACTGCAGTGAATTGATCACAGAAGATGAACACATGTACCAAAATGGTACTGGGTACTGCACTGGATAGAAAGTTATTAAAGCCATCAACACTTAATACTGAGGACCCTTCATCAAAATCAAGATCCAACCCCTGAGCAACCTGCAAATTCATAAAGTTCCCAGAGGCTCCAATTTCCACAAGAGGCTCAACAGAGGCCACATGAGCGCGCAACTGGATCTTGACTTGTAACTAAAAGTGAGCCTTATCTTACTTCTTATCCAAGATGTAAGACCCATTTTTAAAGGAAGGAATATCCACTGGACATCCCCTTGTCTGTCCTCAGGAGCAGAGGCTGTGTCTGCCACTGTCTGAACAAACTCAAACTCCACCACATCCCGCTAGGGATAACTGGGGCACCAGCGGATGCACATACACCTGCTCCCTTGAACTGGAAGCATAAACCGTGAGAATACAAGCATTGAAACCACCAATAGTGGTATTAGAGGGCAGATCAGCAACCTCAGGAACAAACAACAAGCCCAAACTTGCAACCCATTCCTGCCTGCCTCCTCAATGAAAATTAGGAAATCTAGGTCCTCCTCCGCTTGACCCAGGGGTAGGCCCTACTGGTGTTTGACCAAAGGAATATGTTCAAACCCCAGTATAATCTCTGCAATCTGATGAATGGGACAGCCTCTCAGCCTAGACCATTCTATCAGAAAGTTGAACCTATTGTTTGTAAACCAGACCAATGCATTACCTCACCCATAAAAATGATGGAGAAGGATGAAAATTTGGGTCAATCCATTATGTCATGGAGCGTGCTGATAATGTTAAGAACAGCCTAAAACTCTGGGTGAATAATCACCCTGAACCCCAGGCAGAATACCTTTGGACAGCCATCTGTATTGACAGATGGGATAAGAGACAGGCAGCTGTGAGCACCATCCAACAACCCCTAAAAGTTAAAGTCGTAGATGCAAGATGTTTGGCGGACTGCTAAAATTCATAGGTAACATTTTTAAAAAATTTTGGTATCATTTTTATTAGAATTTAAGAAAGGTAGAAAAATAGAAAAATGGAGCAACTGTGGAAACTATTGGGGTCTGCTGCCATATAGCTCATAAACAATTTGAGGGCCCAAGTGATTGCACTCACCATAAGGATAATTTTCACAATTTTTAATTGCGGCTGATTGGCATCCCAAAATTCTATAATGGTGAATCAGTTCTGTCCTGGCCAGCCAACTCACAATCAAACTTTGTCACTAAATTCCCTCTCAATACAATTTTACCAAGCAGATCAGTATCACTTTGTTTAGTGTGTGACTGGGTGCACCCATGGCCAGTGCCACATATGGCTGGTCTCACTAGGTCAGGAAGTCATTTTTTTGCACCTGTACCTATTAGGAATGGTCTCACAATTTTGATAATAAAAAGCCACATAGAATTGGAATTTACACGCCTAAAACTGGTTTATTTAATTTATTTTCAGCGGATCCAATTTGATTATAACAGAAGAACTCAATCTGCAAGAGACAACTTGCTATGAGGAAGGACTGCTACCAACCCCCTGCTTGCGGAGAACCCTGGATGCCGTTACTTTCCCACACACACACCCTATATTCTCTATAATAACTTGAGAGTGGTTAACACAAGGGAAAACAAGGATACCTTCAAGGGGTACGCCGTCACCCACTCTTAGCTACCACATAGGCTATATCACTCATAGTGATGAGGGGGACAGCTGCTGGCTTTTTCCCCTTGTGCATAACAAGGATACCTCTTGATTTAGCCGCAGGGGTTGCTCCCTCAGACTTATAGACCTCCTTTAAAATTCCCATAATCATAAATTAGAAAGATACTTAGGAATAATTGGTAGTGCATACATATTTATGAAATGCTAGTAATCATAGGCCTATAATTTGAGTTTAAAAATAAAGCCTAATAATTGTTTTACATTGGTGTGGGGCAAGGTTAAGATAATAATAAAAGCGGAATTTAAGGTTACATGGCTGCAGGGCCAAGATATAGTGATAATATAAATGATTCAGGGTTTAGCGCCAGTAGGTAGAAAGGAATAAATTGTCACTTAATATACCTTTTTTAATTGGTGATGCGTCTCAAAAAATGTTTTGTACTTTAATTCTATAACATGACGTCAGTGTGTAGCAAGGTACTCAAATCTTAAGTCTATTTAATAGATAAAATATAAATTAAGTAATTATAGAACTACAAAATAAAACAAATGGTTAGTCAGACCAAATTTCAACCCTTAGGTTTTACCAACCTGGCTCTTCTAATAAGGTCACTAGCATATAGGTGAAATGCCCCTGTCTCGACATTTTGTATGACCCCTTTCATTTTATCCAAAGTCATATATGGACGCAGAGAATAAATTGGAGTGCTTTTCTAAGAGCTCATCAACCTTCTTTCTTTGTTCTGTAATGAGTCTTTCTCCTATCAAAGTTTTGACTAGAATCACAGTGTAAGGCTCTTTTAACTTAAAGTCTCAAAGGCTTCCAACCCCATAAGCACAGCTGTATCATAAATAAGTGCTAAGCATAAGTAGTCTACTGTGTTTTTTAGGTTCAAATTTTGTGTGCTTTCAAAATTTAAGTTCCCAGCAATATTTATATTTGAGCTGGTGTATGTGGGGTCAAGAATAACTGGGACTTTTAGAACCTCTTTGAGGGAAGATATGGCCCTCAAGATCTCAAAAAGGCTCCTTGGAAGAATAGTTACGTGGACCCAGGTGTCTACTATGAACTGTGACCCTAAGGGAATCATTTTCATCTCTAGTGGATACACAAGCATCCTCTCTCTTCATCATCTATACACGGCAATAGTCTTACATGAAGACCTTTGATGTGGTAATCAAAACAAATAATTCAATTCTTCATCTCCAATAAACAGGTACAAGCCTTTATTAGCTCTTTACTACCCTTTGCTATTTCAAAGACCAAGGAAATGTGTGTACTAAGTAGGGATAAAAACCCTTCCACATCATGAATAATGGCGTTATACTCTCAGAGGAATTAGGTACCTAAGATTAGCTAATAACTGGGGATATCTAGGGCTATATCTGAGTATCTAACGTGATCTTTTTAAAAGTGAGAGGGAGCGCAGAGTAAGCACCAGTGAAATGATGCACTGAAGCCCAGCGGTGCTATATTTGATGTAGTGTGACAGATTTAATGCGATTTTTATTTTTTTAATCTGGAAGATGACGTTCACTGTAGACCCACTGTCAATTATGGCGAGTACAGGGATATTATGGTCCTTAATCTCAATTTAAGTAAACAGACTGTCAAATTAGGGAGTAAGGTGAGAAACATGGGCGATCATCATAAGAATAATTAGTATCAAAGTGTTAATTATCATAATTGTTTTTCTCATTATCCTTGGGTTCTCTGGTGACAACCTCTTAAGAATATCAAATTTGAGTAGAGGCATAGCAGGAGGAGCGTCAGCACAAAGCTTTTTCTTAATACTGTCCATTTCTCTAGAAACTCGCAATCTGCATCTTCTGTATGTCACTTGTAGCATTCCTTTTTGATGTGCCAACAGCCCTTGCAGTAGGAACAGATAGGCACGTTCTTCTCCTTGGTCTCTAGACATGTACTCTAGTTTTAGGAGAGGCCTGAACCTTTAAGGTTTTTCACTATGGAAAAGAAGCCAGGTGGTGCCTATTACCCTTTTTGCAGTAGGAAAGGCAAATTTTATATTATAAAAATCCTATATTTTGTGCCCACTCCAATACTCCTCCTGCCTAGCACTTAATATGTTGAAAAGATCATGCTCCTGTGTAGAGAAATATCTCAACTATAACAAAACGCTAGAAGTAGATCAGGATAGTCCCCCAATACTGGCGCACATTATCTAAAAATTTGAAATTTACAAAAATTCTGATGCCTTTCTTTTTGGGCGTCTTAGAAACAATAATTTGATTTTGCTGAGGAAATTGAAAATACTAAGCTCAGTTTTAATATCCATTACATTATTTCCCCATTGTCCCTTTCCAATACTTTTATAAATTTGCTGTCAATTAAAAGCCAGACCTCTAAATATGGAGCACGCCTCAATTTTTACAAATTTTTTCAAAAAAAAATAAAAGAAAGCTATATTTGGTCGCAGCCAATCATGGTGTGCCCCATCACCTCCACCAACCTCTGTTTTTGAGCCACTGTGCAAATTAGCCTCTACCCACCTCAGTTTTTGTGACTGTTTGTGAACTGACCCTCTCCTTCCCAGTTTAAACACTTGAGTCTGCAGCTGAAGATGATGCCAATAAAGAGCTGCAGAACCAAAGATCAGCGTCATAAGCCGTAACCCCCTTTCTTATAAAAAGTCCAGTGCCCTTACTATTGAGGGTACTGGCCTATTTTGTTTTTTAATAGTTACTTGTTTTTCATAAATCTTTCCCCTCCCGATAATCCATTTTGCCATCTTTAGCACTTTTAAAACCATGAAGCCCGCTGAGGCCTTTTTGGTGCATCCACAGAGATGGCCTTACCCTCATCAACTAGAGGACTTGGTGGCCACACTCACAGCAGTTGCTTGGGACTCTATGGGTATATAAAACCTGCTAGTGTGTAACCAGAGTTAACTTGGGCTCCCCAAATCATTACAGAACCAAGTCTGAGTAATTGTTCAGGGTAGCTGCTGTGATCTCATGTATAGCCTACATAGAATCACATATAAATGTAGATGTTCATTTTGGATCTATCATGTAAAGCTTAACTTCAGGACAAGGTGTGAGGGCATAGATGACAGTGGTGATGGCGTTGTCTAAAGAAATTTGATTAGTAGTAACTAATGGCTCTGTTCTAGCTTAAAACTATGCAAGAAATTGGAGGGTTTTTTATTAATATGAATGGCCATAAAAGGCTTGTTTTGATTAGAGAGAGTCTGTTTATTGCTGAACTTTTGTACTAGAACAGTCAAAACTTGGGACCTGGTTTGGCTTTCATGTAAGTGGGGGTCATAATCTCTTAGGCTTCACCACAAAGGCAGAAGTGAATATAGTTTTTTGGAAATTGGTGGCTTCTTCTATAGAACTCTCAAATGCATTTAAAACAATGTAATAATCTCTTACTGTGAATAAATAGTTTTTTGAAACTGTGTTTGAAAGGGGAGCATGATAGTGTAGAGAGGGTATTGATTCCAGGCTTGATGATGTGACTAGATTTAGTAGATACAGATATGGCATATCCTTGGGGGACTTGATAGATCCATTTGTCTTTGTATCTTCTAAGTTGTCTTGTAATTAATCTTAACTTTAGTTGAGATTGCTGACGCTAAATCTTTGTAAATTTGAGTTTTGTAAGATTAGAACCTTAGTCTCAAAATGGCTGACTTGAGCCTCTAGGTCAGCTTATTTCTGCTCCATCTTGCTGAACCATTTATTGGTAGATCAAAAATTCGTGCATATTCTCCAATTTGAAGTCTATGCTCCTAAGGTAAAGTAGGATTGATTGGGATACCATTAGTATAAATCCCACATCCTTGTGCAATTTTATTGATTTTTTTTAGTTTTTGATCTTTTTGAGAATCTCACCTTGCATAAGATCTTCAGAACCTTCAGTTAGAGGGGTATTTAACCCAGGGGCATGTGGCCCCTGGAACCCTGTCACACTTCATCCCCTTCAGGTCCTCTGAGTCCTCTTGGACCTTCAGGGCATTGGGGCCTTTCAGAACCATTACTTCTGGTAGGACCCTGTGGCACGTGTGGCCCCTCAGATCATATAGTAATGATAGCAGTCCAACACTGCATTTGGTCAAGAAGCTATTAAATTGATTTAACCGTTTCACTAATGCTGATTCCAAAGCCTTAATCTGGGAAGAAGCTTTTTTGGATTGTGCCTATATCTAAATGCTTTGGATACCACAGAATATAGTTATTGAGTAAGGTGGGTCTACATGTAGCCTTAAGTTCCAAAGTCCATCAGGCAAATATAATTCTATGCATCAGTGATAAGGCGACGGTTAGCCTGATTGCTTTATGATTATCTGGAATTAAAGTAGAAGTGGCTTCATAAAGTTTTGTCCAAAACAGAATGAAGGCCCAGTATGAATCCTAACTTTTGTAACACCTCTCAGTGGTGTAGCCCTAATTACTGGAGAATAATGGAGGGAAGGATATAAAAACTGGCTTAGATACGGTTCTACCCACTGATCAGCTCATTGCTTGCCAAGGTAGATGAACAGTAGAGTCTCCGCTTATAAGATGTGACAGCTGTAGCTCAAGAATGCTGGACCAAGTCTTAGCGGAATAGTTTTCAATTAACTTTTGTTGAATGCTGTTGCTATGTTTCCCAATTGGAGATAATACTGACTACAATTGAAATGGATAGATTGAATTCATATGTAGCCTATAATTCTAAGCTCTCTGGTTGCAAAGGTTGTACCCTGATTTTAGAAGTACCAATCTATTTGGTAGTGCTACTCTACATTTGAGGAGGATAGTCATTACTAGAGCTATCTTCCATGGTTCATGATAAACTTTTTCACTGATTACAACTTAAAGACCCTTGTGATGAGCACCAAGTTTCATCTTTTTTTCAATGAGAAAGCCATATTTTGAAAATTTTGGGTGCCCAGAGCAGTAAGTAATGTAAGCTTTGTGTTTATTTAGGATTGCACTGAGGAGTGGAATGGCTTTAGAGAGGCGATAGTGACGCACTTTTTCTTATTCAAGGTCTAATATGCTGGCAACTATCATGGGTTATGGTGATGATTATTGTAACTATGCAAAAAGACGTAAAATCATGTTAATTTTGGTAAAAGAAAATAATAAATCCCTTTATTAGTTATATTTTTTAATAAATATAAGGTGAGTCAAATCCCTGTAAAGGATAGGGCGCCTAGGTCCTCCTCATTCAGGAACTTCACTTCTCATCCAAAATCTGGAAGTTAATCCATACTCATCTCTTTTGATCAGCTTCTGAATTGTCATCTTCCCATTCTTCTATAGCTATGCTGTTGCAATAAAAAGATACTGTGACTGAGTTACATCAGGTGACGTTTCTTGAATTCTTCATTAATCCTCGCCCATTTAATGGTAGGTTCCATTAGGAAAAATTTATTTAAATATCTGTAGAATTACTTTGGAGGGGACATCCAAATAATATGTCTTTCTGATTTATAGTATCTTTGGAATGTTCTTCAGTACAAACGCTGAAAAAATTACTGAAAGGGTCCTCATGAGGTCGCAAAGGCATTAGCCCATCAGCATGACCAACATGGTTGACTAGAGCTGATGTGGCATGATACCCATTGTACCTTAAGCCCACATTAAAATTCATGTTGGTTCAGCACCTTTTAGTGCACTACTGAAAGGCCTGCAAGGCAAAAAATGCCATAACAGAATGAATTCTGCCTCTATTCTACCAGTTGGTGCCATTTTATGCATTTTATAATTTAAACACCATTTTTCAAAACTTTCAGACTTGGAAAATTCTAACTTACTTTTGGTTCTGTTCCTTAATGCAATCTTTGGAAGTTCGCATGACTAGTATTAAATCCTTCAGAGAAAGCCAACTCTCCAATAGGGTGCTCAGATTCTATGTGAAGGCAGTGAATTTTTGGAATTTTCTGGCATTACAGAGTAGAAGGTTGTTGTTATTTATCCAACGTGTTGAATAACTGTTACTGTCCCATTTTCTATTTAAAAGCACAAATTTTTTGACAAAAACATAAGTGGTTCTTCAGCTTTGGCGAAGTATGGGAGGAATTGCTGGCAATATTCTTATATCCCTAAAATACCTAGATCTCGCGTAGGTTTTTATTGGAGTCATTTTCTAATGGTGAGGAATTTGAAGAAGGTTATAAGTTTTCCTAAGTTAATTGATGGCCAATAACTATAATTCATTTATGAAAAAGAGCATTTGAAGGTTTTAGCTTTAAGGAAGCTTTATGAGCCGGTCAAGTATTTTCTATAGATGGTCAAAATGAGCATGGAAGGGCTGCAATAAAAATTACTATTGTCTAAATAGATGAGGACATGATCTATCTCAAGTCATCAAGAATTTAATCCATGACCCTCTGGGAGGTGGTAGGGGCATTGCATAACCCCTGCAGCGTTATATTGGGCTCAAATGATTTTCTTTATCTTTCAAGCACCTTAAGACTGGTCTTTGGATGGCTTGGTGTTTAGCAGTATCCACTTTACAAATCCATAGTACAAAAGACTGGTATCCAGCAATAAGTTGGAAAGAATTATCAATATGTAGGATAGAATAATTGTCTTTTTGGGTAACAGAAGTTATTTTCTGGTATTCAATGATTTCTCTATAGACTATCTTTCTATATAATGAGTAATCAAGGTAAGTCCGTTTTTTGGTATGGCTAAAATTCTGCTTTTCGTAGTTTTTTGAGCTCTACAGTCACTTTCACATCCTGAATTTTCAAGTTTTTTGGTTGGTTCAAGTACATAAGGGAAAGCTTCTTTGTATCTCTTGATGAGATACATCCTCTATTTTCCAAAGTCATAAGGTCTAGCGAAAAAATATTGCCATAATATAAAAAAATTTACTGGCCTCTTCACGTTGAAATGAGATTTTTCTACAATAATTTTATGCTAAATAGTTGCAATGGAGGGAGCACCTTCTAAGCCTTAGTATTATAAAGTCCCAAATTCTAATAACCTATCCAAAACAGCTACTGGTACAGGAAACATGAGCAATTGACATTTTACACCCAGCTACAGGTCTTTGAGGCAACAAGTTGCATAGTAAGATAGAAAGAGTACCTGTGTATGTGGGGCATATACCCAGGGCAAGTGAGCACTTCCTTTACTGAGGGATTATATAAAATTAATTGTTTTATTGTCTGTTGGTAAATTGTTGTACATTGTGTCTACAAAGACTTGGGATTAAGGAGGGTTTAAAGAGTCTGGATAATATAAGGCATTCATTATTTAAGATCAGCAGTTGGAAAAGGTAGCTTAGACCTAAGTAAATCGCTTGGTAAATTATCTGATATTTATTTGATCATCTTTGAGTTGATATCTTTAGTTTCAGCTTTTCTCCCCTACTTTGTGAATATTAATAAATCAAGGTCCTTTATATTTAATAAAGTGATGAATTTTTCTGGTATATTTATGATTCTAGAATGTTACCATTATATTGAGTTGACAATAATAGATATAGCCTTGGTTGTCTAATACTACTTCAGGAGCATTATGAGTTGGCTCACTAAAACTGAATTGTATAAGAAAAATATGTTTAGTGATTTAAATAGGTGGGAAGCATAAGTCCATATTCAATTATATAATTTAAATTAGGAGAGTTTCTTATTTTGATCATAATTTAGAAATATAATATCAGGAAGGATTCAGTATCTAATTTAGCAAGAACTTTGACCTTGTATAATTAAATTTCTACTCTATAAACTCAAACTCTCAGAATGCAAAGATAGAGTCATAAACAAGGGTTTATGATGAGATGAACTAACAGTGTGAATTAGGTATATTTTTAATTAATGAGGTAAGCTGACCAGGGGATGGACATTACCGAATATACATAAAACTAAGGAAATAACTGACAAATATAACATTAGGCACCCCAGGGTACTCAAGTTACCCCTGTTGCCAGCGGGACTGCCAGGTATGGGGGGGTTGGTGCGCTACTCCGAGGGGGTTTCCCCTGCTATGGAGCAGGTGTGAAGGAAAGGGTCTGTGTGGAGGAACCAGAGTGGGAACTATGATTCTATGAGCGCTTTTTGCCTTGGTCTCATATATTTATAGAGCCAGTCTTGTAAGTGCTCCAGTAAGTGGACATGGAATCTTTTAATAGCCCCATGAATGGTTGGGACCGTGCCCTTGAACACATCTAATGCAATTGTGTGGATTGTCCACATTGCAATGGGTATTATTAGGGATCAGAGTGTAGATGGGATTGGTGACTCAATCTGGAGCGCGAAGATGCTCTTTGATATTGAGAATTCCTGTTCATTTTGGATCTTAAGCAGGCGTGCGACTTCCTGCCATATATCTTTGGTTGGGGGCATGTTTCTAGGCGGTGATGTAGGGATCCCTCCCCTCCACATACTGCACATGATTTGTGGAGGGAGTTGGAGCGGTCCGCCATCCTATAGGTCCTTCTTAGACAGCGCCAGGCGTTTGCTCTTATCCTTGGCTGTAGGAGTGGGTGGTGAGTCATTTTCCACATTGCCTTCTGTGTGGTTGAATCATAGGGAATGTCCAAAATATCTAGTTATTCTATCCTAGCTATGTTTGGGGTTGTTGCGAGCATATCTCTCTGGGGGTGGTTTTCTGGGTTTCTTAATTTGAATTAGGGGCTGGGTCATCCCCTTCCCTGTATAGTACCCATGTTCTCTATGGTCCATCCCATATGGTGGATAGTTCAGAGGATATGTTTGAAATGAGGGGAGGTTCCATGTGGACCCGTTGCAGTAGGGTGCTTGGCAAGGTATGAAAGTAGTCTGGGTGGACTATGTGGGTTGGGTAATTTGAGCGCCTGTGCAAAGTTAGTCCTTGCTGCTCTGGACCAATGTTGTTGTGGGAGGTCTGGAGCAAGGACTTCCTTTATCCAAGTACCTAGGATATGATTAGCGTGGCTCTCAAAGTCTATTAGTCCCATGCCTCCACTTGAGCGTGGGCCAAATAGTGTTTCCATCCATATAGGAGGGTGAGAGCTGGGCCACAGCCAGCCCTGGATAAGCGCGCAGATTGAAGTTATAAAGGTAGGTGAGAAGGCGATCGCGTGGGCCTGGTACCACAGTATTGGGAGGATGAGCGAGTTAGCAACTGTAACTCGTCCTGTTAATCCTGAGGTTCTTCCCTTGAGGGAGGCGACGCGTTTGGATACCCGTTGTAACAGGTTACTTTCCATTGTCTCATTAGCATATCCCCCTGATTCTAGCCAAATTCCAAGGTGTCGGACAGGAGTGGTGGTGGGAGGTGATGCAAAGGGTAAAATGATTGGGTTTTTTCTTCGTGTGTTGGTATGAGGTTCTGATGTTGTGGCCCAGTTGTTTGTGTATTTGCCTAAGAGGATGATTTCTGTCTTTCTTTTGTTGAGCAATGCATTGCTCACCTTGGAGTATTCCTCTAGAGTGTGTTCCAGCTGTTGGGCATCTTCATTGTTTGCTATACCTGCTACGCAGTCATTTGCAAAGGCCAGTATCTTGACTGTTGTTTGTCCTTGTGTGGTTATCCCCATGAGACATGAGTCAGTTACTCGGAGGAGTGGGTCAAAGCTGAAATTGTATAGCAGTGGGCTGAGGGGATCCCCTTGTTTGAGTCCTCTATGTGGTTTAATCTTGTTTGTTAGGAATCCAGGGCCGCATACCGCCATGGTTGCAGATTTTTTTAGGAGCATTGCACATTTTATGAATCTTGGTGGGAGTTTAAAGCATGTAGATAATCTTTTAGGTATGGCCATCTAACACGGTCATACGCCTTTTCCTGATCCAAGAAGACCAGGGCACCAGTTGCTTTGGATTGGCAAATGTTTGCAACAGGAATATGTTGTTCCAGATTGAACGCCCTGGTACAAACCCAAACTGGTTGGGTGATAGGACGTCAGATGCAATTGCAACTAATCTAGCTGCTAAAATTTTTGTTAGAATTTTTGTGTCAGTGTTGGATATTGCAATTGAGCGCTAGTTGGCCAGGTCCAACTTGTCACCCTTTTTATACAAGGTTATAACGTAGGATTCATGGCCTCCTGGTAATAGGCATGTTTCCAACGAGCTCTGGTTCATAGACGCTAATAGGAGGGGGGCGATTTGTTGAAAATATTTTTTGTAAAATTTGTAGGGTATTACATCAGGCCCTGGGCATTTCCTATGTGGTGCACCGCGAATTCTCTCCAAAAGCTCCTCTCGTGTAATAAGGGATAGTATGTTGTAATTTGGTGGTGTACTTTTTATCTCAGCAGTTTGTATAAATTCTTTAATTTTTTGTGAATCTTTTGGCGTTTTGTGATATAATTCGGTGTAATAGCGGTGTACTTCTGCCTTGACCTCCTCAGGGTCAGTTGCCACGGTGCCGTTGGTCTTGTGAACCTGTGTGCACACAGGCTGGTTTCCACGGGAGTGGAATTGTGGAAAAAGTATGTCAAACAGGTTTCACCTTCCCTTATAAACTTACCTTTGTTTGATACTTTGATTCTATGTTGGTGTTCAAAGATGAGATTGTTAAGTTGGGCAGATATTTCTGCCCATTTGCGTCCCCAGTTGGGGCTATAGCCAGATCTTGGAGTATTTATCTCAAGGTGGTCTAGTTCCGCCAAGGTACGCTTGATTTTGGCTGTGTCCGCGGTGTACTTGCATGATGCAATATGTCAGGTTTTGTTGATTAAATCCTTTTTGAAATTTTCCTATGTTCTGATGGGATCCAAAGTGAATGGGTTTTGAATTCTGGGTTCATAGCCTCGTTTTTAACCCAGTTGGATATCTCAGGCAATTTTATATTTTCTGGGTGAAGCTTTCTCCAAGGCGACACCTGTGTGTGGGATTGGGTTGGCACTAACTGCACTGTAACCAATCGGTGGTCAGAAAAATTGATCTTTTTTGTTGTAAATTTGGAGATTCCTGAGCGGTGGGATTGTGGGATGAGGATGTGGTCAATGTGATTCACCAATATGAGCGCTTCCTCACATATGTTGGGCCACATCATGTGGGGAAGGAGTGGTGAACTGGGGGGAGAGCATCCTGTAAGCCAAGGGATGCCTTCATTGTGCAGAATTTAATGTTTCCAGGTGGGTATCCCCTGGGATTAGGCCATCGATCCATATCAGGGTTATCCCAGCAGTTGAAATCGCCTAACATAATGGTATCTGGTGGGAGGGTGAGAGTAGGAATGTTTTCAAAAAATTGTTTTCTCTTGGGTGCAGTGCACGGTGCATAGATACATGCTAACGAAATTATTTCATCTTGGCATGTGATTGTTGCTACCAGGACTTGACCGTTCAAGTGTGATGATGAATTTGTAATTTTAAATTTTTTGTTGTTTCAGATGATCACCCCACAGTGAGACGTCCATACTGATTGTGATGGTGCGACCCTGGTTGACCAGGATCCATCTTCCCCTTGTAGACAGTGGGTTTCTTGGATGGCCAAGATGTCTACAAGAGGTTTTCGCAGGAATTCCAGCTTTTTGGCTTGGGATGTATGAGCCCTGGTTCCCGCGATGTTTAGCGTCCCTATTGACACTGAGGTGCCCATGGCGCCTCAGGAGCGGTTGGGAGGGCCCTCTGACCCTATCCCACTGTGGCTCATTTTGGCCATGCTCCGCATCTGTACTCCAACTCTTTCACCCCCATTGTTGGTTCCCTTGATCTGACCCAATGATTCAAGGGAATTGCAGTTTTTTGCATTTGCGTCAACTTTTCCTGCACAGGTCTCATGTTGATTTGATGTGGATTGTTAGTGGGTTTTATATTTTTGAGGTTCAACTTTGGTGAATTGTGCACTGTATTTTCACCCAAATTTCGGTTGCATTGTTCCTCAGTATGTGCATGACTGATGTCGCTTTGTGACTCAGTCAGGTTACTGTGAAAATTTTTGACCTGGGCATATTGTTCTAATTGGTTGGTTTGGTGAATATCTGAAATATTCTCCCAAATTTGTCCAGGGTTAATGGCAGACTCCGCGTGTGCTGCTGCTTTGGCCGCTGCTCGCTTGCGGGCTTTTTGTGCCACTTTACGCTGTTTGCTTGTAACTGGGTCCACGATGGAGTATAGTCCATCTTCACCCCAGCGGAATGGGTGGTGACCGTCAGTCATTTTGGCAAAGTTTTCAAAATCTTTGTCCATTTCTTCCTCACGATAATCATTTTACATTAAGCCCTCTTTCACAGGGCATGCATGTTCCTTGTGGCCCAGTGAGCCACAGTGGTTGCAAATGGGCGGTGCGCGTTCCAGTGTAACTTTGAATGCGGCTGACTGGCCCCCATATGCAAAGTGAAATTCTGCTTTGTGGGGAATTCTGGATAAGTCCTCTTCCACTTCTGGGAAGGGGTTGATTATGGCGATAGCTTTGCCCGTGCACAGGTTGGGCATCAGGCGAAATTGCTGTAATTTGAGTTGCTGAATTTCTCCATAGGCCATGAGACCTTTGCGGAGCTCCTCCTCAATTACCTTACGAATAAGGTTGGTGGGGAGCGAGTCAAAAGAGATGAACAAAGTTTTTGCTTTGTTCCATCTGGTGCACGTGGTGCACACAATTTTTTTTCCCTCAGGGAGGGCAATTTCCACACAGACTTTTGCTGCAACATTGGCTTCATTGGCTATTTCAAAAAAAATATTGATCCAGCCATGGCCCATGTTGTTGGTGGCTACGTACACTGCATGAGGGAAAAGTGAGGGCTGTGCCTCACATGTTTTCTCCCATAGGGTCGGTGACTCATACCCAAGGAAGAGTCTGATCCCGTGCTCCACCTTTTACAAGGGTTGGTTGAACTGAATGTACATATATTGCGCGTTCTTTACAATGAATACCATAAACCCATATGGTGTCTGAGTTTGCAATTTCTTAGCAGATTGGGATCCTGGTCCCCCTCCAGGGCGTTTCTTGCCCTTAGTTGCACCATTAAGCGCACCGCTCACCGCAATGCTCGCCCATGTTGTATTATTTTTATTGATAAAGTCGCCCATCTTTCCTGTGTGTGATTATCCAAATTTGCTGTTCAAATTGAATCATAGTAACTAAAGTGATTGTTATGAGAAATATGGATTAGTGTGAATTAGGTATAAGTATTTAAATTCCCAAATTTTATTTTCATCTTTTAATTCAGGGTTAGCATTTTTACCTTGAGAAAAGTTAGAATGGGAAATTCTCAGATATATTTAATTAAACGTGGTCAGTTAAAGGTTTAGGTGGCAGGTCAACATGAAGAGATGAGGTTCTTTAAGTTAAAAAGCCTTTTCCGCCTCCTTGGCTTTTCACTTTCAACATTCCTATGCTAGATGGCTTCACCACATACAGTGAGTACAGCGTAAGGTTTTCTTACTCCCGTGCTTAGTGGCCAATGCATGAGCATGAGGGTTCATAGTTCTGGTGGAAAAAGGAGAATTTTCTTTGAACATAGTAGAGGGGATCTCAAACCAGGTTTGTTTTGTCAATTATAGTGATGAAATTTTGCTTTAGCCTAATGTGTAACAGTAATTATGGTCTAGAGGATACCGCTAAAGCTAATAAAATGATGGCTTCATATAAATTGATACAATTAATAGCAGCTAAAGTATGGATTTAAAAAGATTGTTTGAAATTTATTAAGAGATTCTTTTTTTAAGTTTCATAGCCAGAAATGACTTATTTTGACTTTCATGAGTTTTTAAACCCCAATTTTTTATAATTCAGCTCTTGTTTTCGCTCATTTATTTTTAAATAATATTTGGGAACCTTTTGCTTCCTGTAAAATATGGCTAAGACAGTTAGGGAGGTGTTTTGCTTTTTGCCAATCCGTGGCCTTTTCCATTGTGCTTTCATGCAGTATAAAAAATGTTAATTCTTCCTGTACATACTTTTCCTTACAATTGGGATTAAACACAGTGAGGGATTTAAAGCTGATAGAACATTAACCCCTGGGTTGATAAAAATGGGCTAGAGGATCTGATCTAGGGATATAATTGTATCTGACCTAGTAAAGCTGCGCACTAGTATTGTTAAGTATTGTCATGGAGTTGATCTTGATTCTCTGACTCATTGAATTAGATGATAGTTATGTGTTTGCTTCCTTAGCAATTGTTATTTGGCTTTTTGCTTGCTTTGCTTTTTTGCATCACAAGCTAGAATTTCTCTATGCTACTACCTGCAGTATATAGTGGCCATATGTTTATCCTTTATGCCTAAGAAATTATTGGTAATTTATAAACAACTTTATACTATTAAGATCTTTAATCACAAGTTCTAGCGTTAAACTAAAGTTGAGGATTGCCATTGTGACTAACTCCACATCTGGGGACCATTGCTTTAAGTTAAGATTCTAATAAATATAAAAACCCTTGAAAGGCTATATGCCTTTTAGTATGAGGCTTTCATGGAACCTGCTGATAATAACCAGACTGAGATGACATCTTTTATGAGTTATCACCTTAAACGGCAACAATAATACCATTGACATAGCTAACCACAAGTGTTTTCTAAAGTGGGAAAAAGAGTTCCACTTTTGGGTCAGTCATTCCAGAAACCGGAAAACATGGTTGCTAATGGTCACTACAAACTATTTTAGACATAAAAATGGAAAATTGAAATTTTAATTTTAGAGTAGAGTAGAGTAGAAAAGTCAAAAAATGAACTGGAAGAGAAATTTTTGGGTACTGCTGACTCTTAAGCCAAGCTGGTGATAAAGGGGAGTGATTAGAGCCTTTGAATCCCTATGCAAAGATATAAGATTCAACACACTACCGGAAAATAAAAAAAAACAAATCAAAGTCATTGAGGGTGGTTAATCTTAATTATATTCAGATTGCCGCTATCAAGTTTTTTGTTAATAGTCTTGTGGAATGGTTGAAAAAGGCCATTTTATTGGGTCTAGCAGGGCATTCCCAAGGGCAGGGATGGTAGGGCTTTCCCATAAGTAGATGAATGGGTTTGAGATGCCCAAACCTATAGGGGATAATCTTATCACACCATTGGTCAAGTCATAAGGTTTGGTAATAGTTAAAGAACCTTATCTCACTATGATTGATTTTTAGCAATAAAATTTACCTTAAGCATTTGGAGAGACTCTGACCTCATTTTGATTAATATATCATTAGAGAGGAAGACAACCTTTATGTTGGCGGTGACCCCTGGCCTCCAACATCTCCTCTCACAACCTTTGATCCTTTTCACCAACTCCTCAAGTGATGAAGGATTAGCGGTGAAACCCCTTCATGGGGGAGGCTGTGACCCACCACTCATCCACTACATAGGCAAATCGCCCTTATTGGTAAGAAGGACAGCGGACTTCTTGGGCTTTATAAACTTTTCTATGTTTACTGCACATGTTCAATTTGTGCATTGAATAGACTATTTATAATTAATGAATGGGTTGACAATAGTATGAAGACTATCATCCTATTTGAGCGCTTAACAACCAAATTGAGTATGTTTTCAACGCTAAAACAGGTACAAAGCTATTCATTATGATACTTGTAGGTATTTCTGGATAGCAAGGGAACTTTTCCTTTTGACTCTTCCTCCCAAGTAATCAACAACCACTTGGAAAAGAGAACCTTTCCCTTTCACCTCTATATCAAGAGTTAACAAACAACAAATAGACAAGAGAAATTCTTTCTCTTTCACTCTAATCACAAAAGCACATAATATAAAATGCAAAATTATCTAAATGTTATTCCAAGTAGAATTTTTTAGCACAGCTTTATTTGCAAAAAAACAAGGGATTTAATAGGGAAATCTGACGCTCAACTCTTCTATTGGTGCCCCAATAGGAATGGCAGCTGTCACCAATGAATTAGCCCTCAGGAGTCATCCAAAAATGATGATTTACTCCATCCGTCTAGTCCTATTCCACCACTGACTATAACATGACCCATATTGGTTTGAGTATCAAAAGAACGTGCCCTAAGTTCTTCACTTGACCCCAGCAAATTATCCTAATCAGGCTAGTATCTGCTTAGGTAATGGGGCTTTTTACCCATTAATAGTAGGTCACATTACTCAAAAGGTTAACATGCTTGTTGCTACAAAAAAGCGCTGTCAATGCCCAGAAACTCACAATAATCCCTTAATTGATCAGCAACAAACTCCAATAAACTCAAGAAATACAATTAATTACAATTGTTAGATGTATAAAAAGAATCGCTTTAAAATTTCAGGGAATCCCTCTAATAGAAAATCAGTAATCCAGCGGGATCAAATCATACTAAACTAATCAACATCACATTAGGAGTAAAATCCAACTATAGTTACCATATCATATGATAACTCCCACATACGCTATGATAAATTACCCCCATCAGATAAAGCAAATATAATAATATAATTAATCAGACTATATTATGTGGGCTTAATAAAATCCCTCACATCCCTTGCCTGAAAAGATTGTCCAGAGATGATAGATTCTCAGATGCAGACACTGCTTCATTCCTGGGCCTGAATCAGCCAGCATGGTTTAATTATAATATTGTAGAGTAAATCTTCATTTTCCTTTCTCAATGCATCTCTTTGTGCCCATTATCCTTTGCATGTTTCCTTTTCATCTACTTTTTGCTGGTGCCTCCTTAGAGCGCAGTTCTACAGCCCTATGCTGCACCAGAAATACAGCGGTCAATCACTAATAATATGCTATGAAAATCTGTATTCCCCCTGGTCAGGCTTTTACAGTTCCACGACATTTAAACATCTTTTTGGTCAGCTTTCTCATTAAATTCCTTAGTTCCTGTAAACCCCCAGGCTGGTCTCTCCATTTTTGATCAAAACAAATTTTCTAACTCTCCTTCCTCATGACTCCTCATGGCAAACCCAGTTTCACTTGTGCTTATCCTTCCAAGCATTCCCGCTTCTTCTTTATTACTGTCTTCATAGTTCATCCCCCAATCTTTCAGCAAGACCACAGAAGGTGGTATCACCACCTGATACCGTTGATTGGGGCCAAAAATAAAAATTGATTTTTATTTGAATATATGTTCTTTTTAAAT
The DNA here is from genome assembly GCA_022478985.1 of Massospora cicadina. Classification (NCBI taxonomy): domain Eukaryota; kingdom Fungi; phylum Entomophthoromycota; class Entomophthoromycetes; order Entomophthorales; family Entomophthoraceae; genus Massospora; species Massospora cicadina. The sequence continues at coordinate 106,090 of JAKSZP010004090.1, read as the reverse complement.
TTCTTATTTTTAAGGATGATCTCCTTTTAATATATATTCTTTATACAAAATTTTCTTAAATATATTTTTATATATTTGTTATATATATTATTTTTAATGTTTTTTCTCTTAAATCCAATACTTTTAGTACTTGGTATAGACCCAATTCACTATACACCCATTAGTAATATTCTGCATATTCGCATCTCTCACTGAATTGGTGATAATCTCAAATGGTCATCCATTGGTCAATCTTTTCCAGCTTGTCACTGATTTTTGAAAAATCCTAATTTTAATTCATCAGTCAAAAGCTGGTACTTAATCCTCTGGTATTATAATAAATGATTTATCACCTATCATCAGTCCCCTTTGAGCATAGTGATTATTTTTTCTCTGAAAATTGACTCTCAGCCATATTTACCTTTAACTTGATGGTTTATTTTCATCCTAAGCATTTTGTGCCATTTCTGTTGATTGTCTAAAGTACATCTGAGATACTTCCTTCACAATTTTTGAATCAATCCTCTTCATTTTAATTTTTTGGTAGCATTTGCATTTATTGCCAATACTTGATACCAAAGAACCCTCCTAGGTCTTCTACAAAATAGATATGAAGTATCTACTCAGTCTGGGCAAATATCAGGTGGAACAGGGGTTGAGTTCAGCACTATAGTGTTATGCATCTAGAAAGCTAAACCTTTCCTTACTCTTGAACAGTTTCCTCCTCTTGAGGCAGAAAACAAGACAATTTTCCTCTTGGTTTATTCCTCTAACATTGGGCGGCAAAATGTTCAGTCACACCACATTTATACTAGTGTTTTTGATTTCTTTGTCCATTTTTTGATACATCAGGTTTCTTCCCCGTTAAAACTCAATTTTTTATAAAAATTTTACTTTTCCATATTCTTGTTTTCAAATTCTGTGACAATTTGATCCTCCTTAGCCGAAATTTTTTCTCTAAAATTATTAGGCACATTAACTTAAAAGACTAACATTTTCATATATTACACCGTCTGTGCTGTGGAAGTCTGATTCATCAGTGCCAGTACCATGGTGCAGTGCAGATTTCTGTAGTGCGAAGCGCCATCTACATTACAATGGGAAAATTGAAATTTGATAATGCTTTTTCCCTGACAGAAATGTGCTTTCTGGTGAAATCCTTCATTAAAAGCAGCTAATATTTCACCCTTCTTAAATTATATTCCCATATACTCCTGATTATGGCTAGCCTTCCCATAGGACTACCAAACTCAGTCATGATTGCTTTTTGGCATTGCAGTATGTCCAATTGTCCCAGTTGTAATGGGTCAACACCAGTTTTTGACAGTCAGTGTCTAAGCAATTCATAATGTTTACTGCTTTTTGTTGGTCACCATATCTGAACATTGTCATTTAAAATAGGCAGAAAAATGCTGGTGTATTATCCAATTGTAACTTAGATAATTTCAGTGTATTTCAAACTTCTTCTGTTGCTACTGTAGAAGAAAATTCCTGCTCAGCAACCTGACTATTGATAGGAATATTTTTTTGGTCATCTCCAAAATTGCAGCAAAAGCTCCAGGCATATTTCTTTTGGATTGTACTTTCCCAGCTGAAATTTCATGTGTCTTGATATCTTCATTTTCTGCCATCTGGGCGCAAACGCATTTGTGATTTTGAGGTCTTATAAGCGCTTTAGGATCTGCACTACACATTCCTGAATCTGGAAAAAGCGTTCTCTATTCGCTTCCTCTCAGTTTTCTGGAACATTAACTCTTTGATTACTTTGGTCTCCTTCCATTTCAAGGAAGTGACTTTTATCATAAAGATCATTGGTGACTTTTGCAACTAGTTCTACTTTTTCCTTGGCTTTGGTCACTCGTTCATCCAAATATAGTTAGATTAGCTTGTGACTCTGAGTTCAGCATATCTTATTCACTATTCCAGTTCCATTTACAGCCTCCAAAGTTTGTCCTTGTACATCATTATACAGATACTTTCTTCTGAAATTTTGGCCTGAAAAACCAACTGCCTCTGTAGTGAGCACTAAATGTAAACTTTTCTATGTTTACTGCACAGGCTCAATGTGTGCGTTGAATATATTATTGAAAATAAAAAAATGGATTGAAAATAGTATGAAGACTATCATTTTAATTAAGCTCTTTAAACCAAATTAAGTATGCTTTCAATACCAGACAGCTGCTAACGCTCTTCCTTCTGATTCTTGAAGGTAAATAGAAAGCAAGGGAACTTTTCCCTTTGACTCTTCCTCCCATGTAATTAACAATCACTTGGACAAGGCAATCTTTCCCTTTAACTCTAATTTCAAGAGTTAACAATCAACAGATAGAAGAGAAATGGTTTTATTCCACTTTAATCACAAGATCACACAGTCTAAAAAGCAAAACTATCTTAATTTTATTCCAAATTAGACTTTTTATTAATGCTTTACTATATTAAAAACAAGGAATTTATATAGGGTAATCTGACTCCCAACTCTTCAGCTGGTGCCCTAACAGGAATGGCAGACGTCACCAATGAATTAGCTCTCAGGAATCATCCAAAGAAAAATGATTCACTTAATCCACCTAGTCAAATTCCACCGTTAACCAGAACTTAACTTCTCATGGGTTATGTATTAGATGAGCGTGTCCCACGTTTTCACCCAATCCCAGTAAATTATTTTTATTAAGCTAGCAGCTTGCTTTGGTAATAGGACCTTTTACCTATTAACAGCAGGTCACATTATCTAGAAAATTATTTGAGGTGGGTTGACCTTGGGACAAATATACCACACTGAGAATGTTTTCCAGCCAGTACAGGTTTTGAACTCAAAACCTGCACTAGGGGTGGAAGCAGTTTTACCCGTTCAGCTAACCATCCTTTCACATTATCTAAAATGTTAATGCAATTTGCTACCAAAAAGCGTTGTCAACGCCCAGCAACTAAAAATAAACCCTTAATAAAATGGTGACAACATACTGATTAACTCATACAAGATAAAAATTTAACAAATGTTAGATCAATATTCAAATCATTTATAAAACATTTGAAAAACTCCCCAACAAAACATCATAATTCAGCGGAATCAAATTCCGATGAAGTAATCAACATTCCATTAGGAATAACAACCCACAATAGTTACTGTATCATATGATAGCTCCCACATCTGCTATGATAAATCACCCCCAGCAGATAAAGCAGATAATATAATTGATTGAGCAAGGATTATGTGGGCATACTGAAATCCCAAAAGGCCCCATCTTGGTTCTATGCAGAACTCCTTCCTGTTCAAGCATAGGGGCTTTTCCCAAGACTTACTTTATTCTTTCCTCTTAGAACAGGATGTGCTCCTCTGCCAAGGTTATGGGCAAGTGCATAATTCTCGTGTGCCTTGGGTAGCTTGATGGCCAGTATTCTGAGATCTTTTAAGGAGGACAGGAGGCTGCAGAGTAGAATTTGTGGAATGCATCCACCAGCTTCTTGCAGCTGGTGCAATCTCTGACACTCACCCAGCTTTTTTGTATGAGGAGAACCCCTTCCAAACAACCATATACTGAACGGTGTGATGGGATTTCCAAGAAGCTTGAATTACCTTAACCTCAGCTTACTTAAAGTTATCCACCAATATAGGCTCTGGCGTGGATGTTTTTCCACCCTTAAAGGGAAAGCTGAGATGCATAAAAAAGCTTGTGCTGCTTCCTATGGGCTGGAGCGTTAGGCGGAAAGCACTTTGACCAAATCTTTTCCACCACATGGAGATCTAAATGCTTACTTGAAAGTTTCATTGAGGGTGCTTTCATCCACAAGTGGTGCATATCCAACATAACCAAAAAGTAATCCTTAAACAGATGGACAGGAAGTTGCTTGTGATCTGCAAACATCTTATAGTCAGTTATGAGCTTTGATAAATGCTCACGTAACAGGTTTTTGGTATCCTGGTTTTCATCAGGCGTTATTCAGCTGCAGGCACCTCCAATTGAAGATGAGGGCCAATTTGGAAAGAATAGTTATCCCATAAAGTAGATTCATAGGTGGATAAGCCAGTGGACAAGTGTGTTAAATTGTTATAAGAAAACTACGCCAAGGGGATATTAGCTTCTTAAGTATCTTGAGCAACAGAGTCATAGCAGAAAAGATACTGCTTCACAATCAGATTAACCTTTTCTGTATGCCCATCAGACTGCAGATGATAAGTGAAAGAGCGACATGGCTTGAACTTTAGAATGGCTAACAAAGAGCTTTAAAACTTAGCTATAAATGAGGACTTCAATAAATCACTATTTCCAGGGTAATCCAAACATAACAAAAACATGTGTAGCAAAGAGCCTAGCCGTTTCTTGCAAAGAAGTAGTTGATTAGCACGGGATGAACAGCAAAATTTTAGTAAGCAAATTTACCACAACCATGACTTCATCAACCCCATTGGAACGAGGTAGTTCTACAATTAAGTCAACAGATATGGATGTCCAAGGCCCTTATGCATGTTGTAATGGATGTAGAAGACCGTTCTTCCCCAACATGTTTGATTTTGCTCTGGCACAAGTAACGCAGTTTGCTATCCAGGTGGGAATTTCAGAGATACAAGATCAATTGATGACGTTTCACAAGATTAATAAACTTCTTGTTTTCCAGGTGACCAACTGCTGGAGACTCATGGTGTTCTCTAAGTACCTCGCCACATAGCAGAAGAGATACCTAAACTCTGTTCTTAAACAGAATCATACTGTTTTAATTAATAATATGTTTTTGTGAGGCGAGGTGTAATTTGACCAAACAATTCCATATCCTTTAAGCAAGATATTTGATCAACCAACACAAGTAAACCTAATAATGCATCCAGAGCCCAATTTGCAATAGAAATTGTGATAAGAGAAAAGTCTAAGATCTTAGAAGATGGAATTACCTTGGTCATCTCAATGACAAACTTTCAACATTGGGGCTTAGTGAGGGTTTGCAACTCAAATTATCTGGAAGATTATGTAGAATTCCTTTAGCAAACTTTTTTATAGTTGAAATTTCAAAGATCGCAATAAGTCCAGCCTGACAATGTGCAAATTTCTGCAGCTTTTGTAAAATACATGTGGGTTTGATGTTCCGTTATGACAATTAAAATTCATGTTGTTCTCCTTGGATAAGGTACTGCCAATGGGTAAGCAATCATGATATCGCAGGATGCTCCTTATCATAGATTGCCCATGATTGTTCTGAGGAGGAGAACTTGAAAGAAAAGTAGGCAATTGGGTGCTCCACTACATCGTGTTCCTGGAGTACACATCCCCTAAGCTGTTGCTGATGTGTCACATGCCAAAATAAAGGGCTTAGATGGATCATCTTTCTTGAGTATAGAAGCCAAAAAAAGACTTCCATGATAGCATCAAACGCTTGAAGGCAGGTTTCAATATACATAAATGCAAATTTTTCCCCTATAGGGAGTGAAGAGGTGTTTCCACCTGAGTAACACAAGGGGAGAATTTTTTGAAGAAGATATTGGTGTCCAGGAGGCTGAAAATTTGGCTTTGAGCTGCGGGGTGTGTATTGGTTAAATGACATCATAGTGGGGACTGACCCTAAAGATAAGGCTGGGCGACAGGAGGTCCAGAAGGTGAAGCTTCAGGCACTCCCTGACCTCAGGCACACACTAGATCAAAGCTGGGTACAAGCCAAGTATGCCCATGTTGGCACTAGTGAGGTGCCTAACGCCCAGCCCCTTACGTCAGCCCAGGCGGTGGAACAGATGGTTTACACTATTAGTGTGGATGGTTCAATTCAGTTATTTGAGGAATGGGGTTTTGAAACCCATCCTTTTATGAAATCACATGTTTGGGTCAGATCCATCTTCAATCAATTACTCAAGTGAAGTTGGATTTTGTGTTTACTACCAATTTGGATAGTAGTGTTTGGCTATTGGTGGATCGGTGCTTGGGACCACTTTGGAAGACCCCAAATTCACCCAACAAAGTTAATTATGTTTTCTCTGACCAACATTCCTTGTTGGTCAACTTCCTAATAAACATTTCCCCATTTTTACCATTTTATTTATGAGATCTCGAACAATCCTGTGCATGGACCTCTTCAAGGAGGTCTCACGCCACCTTAACCACAACATTTTATATACAATTAGGCTATCACCTAGTGCACCATTGGTTCGCCCAGGTTCCCTCCAACCTGGGACATTTCCCATTTCTCCCTTAGTGCACCGCGTCATTTTTGGTTGGGGTTTTACCTTGATAATTGCTCGCTTTTTCTTGAGTTATTATTGCTCCAGCACCCTCTTCTGGGCAATAGTTTCTATTCTAACAGCTAGTTCCCTGGCGTTGGGCCTGTGCACCGAGCACTATCACGCTGGGAAAAGGAGAGTTATAGACACTCTCCTTACATTAGTTGACCAACCCCTTGAATATATGTGCACAAACTTTTTCCGCGTGGAACTTTTCCAAAGTGGAAACAGTGGGCTCCAGCTGTGGGCTTCAGCTGTCATTAGCCGCACCGCTATTTCCTCTTTTTCCCAAAGGTTGGAGCAACTCAGCATTATTATGGTTGCCTCCAACTGGAAAGTATCCACCCTTCGTGCTTGTACCTGGTGGATATGGACGCTTCAAGGTCCAAAAGTCGTGATTCCCCAACTTTCCGCCAAATTTATCAATTTCAAACTAAATAAACGAGTTTTCCTTTGACAGCGCATTTAGACAATGCCGGCGGAATCAGTGCAGATGGTCCTGGGGGTGTTGGCCTTGGATAACTTTGGGCCTTCCATTGCAGTTGGGGGGAATAGGGTCATTCACATATAAAAACGCGTTTTATGATGAAAATCTTATCCAAACCTCTGAGCCGTTTATTAGCTCTTATGGCCTGGATGAGAACCCTATTTGTTAAAACCTTGGGCTTTGATAGCTCGCTTTTATACCTGGCTTTCAACTGCACAGATTCGTGGATCCTGGCGTTGATTATTTGTATGATTTTGATAGACTGGGGCAATAATAGTATGTAGACTATTATTATGGTTGATTGCCCAAAAGCCACGTTGAGAGTATTGTCCAACGCTAGACAGGTGCTTCTTCATCTTAAGGATGTTCTTGCACTGGTATGGAGCACTTTCCCTATTCCCTTCTCGCAGAGCCAAGCGGAGATTTTGATATAGCCAACCTAAGGATATCTGATCCTTGCACTCTTCTCTTAAGAGTAATGTTTAAAGCAACCAATGTTTAAACAACTTAGTTAATATCAATTTCAATCTGCTTTTATTAGGGAATAATTTAGGGTTTTATAGTTGGAATTGACACACAACTTTTCAGCTGCCCGCTGAGAATATTTGTGCTCCTATACTGGTTTGACCCTCAGTGTTAGTCACCAAATCTCGTCAGGTACTGTTGCCTTGGGTTTCTTAGGCAGCGTAATCCTTGGGTGTTTGGCGGACCAAACAATCTGTATTAGTTACACGAAATCAATTGTTTCAGCTGATGACAATTCAACCCTTCCTCCAGCGTTCAAACGTTTTAGTAGTTTCTGATGACTCCAATCCATTCTGCTCTGAATTATTCCCTATAATTTGAATATTGGGTGTTATTCCAATATTGAATTATTGCTTAATTTCATCAGGTATGATGCCCATGAAATTATCATCTGTCAGCAGCCAGAAATATCATTGGGGATAATGCCCGACAATAATTCATTAGTTGGCGACTTTTAATATCATTGGGGATGATGCCCGACAATATTCTCATCAATCAGCCACTAATGCTGATCCTATATGATTATAACTTAATCGTCAAATCTTATATTCAGTAAGAATGTTGGATTGTGTGATCATCTGCAATTCTGACACTATTCCAGTATATCAAATAACCCCTGAGAACCCTCGTTTGACCCCTACCATGATCCGTGGCACTCAGGAAGTGGAGAAAGAACTCGTTTTAAATATGAAAAAGCATATGCACCTGCAGAAGGCATGGTGGGGTATGTGGCCTCAGTAGTAAGAGTGGCCAACTATCCCTTCCCCTTCTATGATCCCAAAACACACCTTGATGATGAGTCAATGCCAGAGGATGAGTTTGTTGGTGATGTTCTGGCATTGTCTGCTATTAATCAAGACCATTCAGGGCTTTTTCTACTATCTGCTACCCTTTCATCCCTTTTAGGGAAATTCAGCACCACTGTACTGGTGGATACTGGCGCCTCTAATAACTTTATGGACCAATTACTAGCTGACTACCTGGAGCTGAGTTACTTGCCAGGTGGTATGGTTAAGGGAGGGGCGTCCCAGGGTAATCCCACTCTGAATATTATAGGACAGTGGACTATCAGGTTGGCAAATACACTTGTCTGATCACTTCCAGGCTATCAAAAACCTCTTGTTCCCTATCATTTTGGGAGTGGAGTGGTGGCGGAAGTTTGACGTTAAAACCAACTTGAAAGAGAATACCATATCCCTTACATTAAAGAATGGTCACACATTAGTTTTTCCTTTGTCTGAGGCTAATGCCCAGGGCGAATTGCCCACTGGTCCCACCTTCACCCTTATAGTCTTTCCCCTTCGCTGAATCCCTCAGTGGAAGTTCCTATACCTTTTTTCTTGGAGGGTTTGGAATCTTCTTTTGATGCAGCATCCGCCAACGCCCTCTCTGAGCACTCTGAGTTTGATTGTGACTTCAAGCTCACTGTGGATCTAATGCAAATTCTTACCCCATTTACCCATTGACTGTCCGGGAGGAAGAGGCGTTGGATGTGTGGGTGAAGGAACAGTTAGCCAAAGGTGCGATTTTTCAGAGTACCTCCCCTGTATGCTCCCCACTTCTCTTTTTTGAAAAGTCTGATGGTACTCTACGCCCATGCATAGACTATGGGAACCTCAACGATGTCACTGTACCAGATCTACATCCCATCCCTTTAGATTCTCAGATTGCACGCTATGTGGAGAAGGCTAAGGTATTCTCCAGGCTGGATTGCCACAATGCATTCCAACAAATTCAGATTAAAAAAGGGCAAGAATGGTTAACTGCATTCCATACCAGAAAAGGGATCTACAAGTTTCAGGTCATGCCCTTTGGGCCTAAGAATTCCCCTGATATCTTTCAACGCCGCATTGATGCAGCGTTGGGGGACTTGTTAGGGGTATGTGTGGTTGCCTACATGGATGATCTCCTGGTGTTTTCCCCTGATCTGAAGTCCCATGAAGTTCACCTTTGGCAAGTGGTGGAGAGGTTAAAGGTAGCCAGCCTTACGCTTAAGTTTCTAAGTGTGAATTTTTAAGTCCCAGGTCACTTTTCTGGGCAACGTCGTTTTTGACAAGGACACATAATAACTCCAGACAAGGAGAAGGCTATTCGTGAGTGGCTCACTCCTACCTCAGTTATGGAATTGAGGAGCTTTTAGGGGACGTGTAAGTTCCTCAAGAAGTTCATGCCCAATCTTTTTTGAGGTGGCAGCACCCTTATATAAGGCCAGCAGTGCCAGGGTGCTTCAGTGGTCCCCCTTTTTGGAGGATGCTTTCCAAGCTTTGAAGTGCACTCTATTGTCCACGACTGTTCTTCAACATGTCGACCCTTCAAAGGAGTTCATTGTGTCCACTGGTGTCTCCAACTTCGCCATAGCGGCCGCCTTGTTACAAGTAGGCGAAAATGTGATAGAGACATCTGATAGGATATTTTTCTAGGAAAATGTCTCTGCCTGAGTTGAATTACGCCGTTTATGACAAGGAGTTACTAGCAGTGGTGGAGACGCTGACATATTGGCGTCACCTCTTGCATGGCTCTACCCAACCATTCCACATATGTACAGATCACCGTGCCTTGCTGTACTACCGCGCCCCTCATGTCCTAACCCCATGACAGACCCGGTGGCATGAGACCCTTGCCCAATTTGCCTTTTCTTATGAGTTCACCAAGGGGAAGTATATTGGCTTGGAGGATGCTTTAAGCTATAACCCTGCTTTGGCTCCTGATCCAAAGGAGGTAGAAGTCCACAACACACAGGTGATGATTTCTCCAAATAAAATTCTGTCACAACTTCCCTCTCCCCTGACCAAAGGGCCAGCGCTGGCACCTCTGGAAAACGCGGAATAACATGGTATGTTCAGAAAGGTTGTCCTCTCTCAGCCGCTGTCAGCTTAATATACTATGGTACTTGCTAAGAGCGCTGTAAATCAGGAGGACCTATCCAGGGGTTATCATGTAAAGGTTGAGATGGTGTGGTTTCAGGGGCGCCTTTGGGTACCTTCTGGACCACTGCGCCTGGAAATCATCCAGGACCATCATGGTGGAATCACCATTGGTCATTCTGGGAAAGCAAAGACCTTGGAGTTGATACGTCGCACCTACAATTGGAAGGGCTTGCCTGCTCAGGTGGGGCGGTATTGTAAGGAGTGCCTGGTATGCAACCAGATGAAACCCAATCATCAACCTTTAGCGGGGTTGTTAATACCAGTCCAAAAGGCTGATGTTCCCTAGTCTTCCCTCTCGGTTGATTTCATTGTGGAACTACCTGACTCTGATGGTTATGATGCCATCATGGTGGTGGAGGACCGTTTTACAAAGTTCGCCCATTTCATTCCTTGCAGAGCTACAATAACTGCGGTTGAAATGGCTAGGCTCTTCGTCACGCATGTGTTTGCGCTCCATGGGGTTCCCCAAGAGAATATCAGTGACTGGGGACCCCAATTTACCTCCATCTTTTGGGAAGAGTTGTGTAAGACTCTTCAGATTCGCCCCTGCCGTTCAACTGCCTATCACCTTCAATCAGATGGACAAACTGAACTAGTGAACCAGTGCTTGGAGCAGTTCCTGCGGTGTTACACCGCCGAGGATCATTTAGATTGGGCTTCTCACCTTCCTATGGCCCAATTTAGTTACAACAACACGTTGCTTTCTTTGATCAGTTGTTCCCCTTCTTTCGCCAGACATGGCTTTACCCCGCCTTTAACATGGAGCCCAGCTGTGGGTCTAAGGTTGAAGCGGTGGTGGACTTTGCCAAGACAATCAAGAAGGTCCACCATGGGGTTTCCACAAGCTTGGAGGCGGAAATGCAAGTGTATAAGGAGAACGCTGATTGGAAGCACCAAGTGGGTCCTGCTTACAAGGAAGGGGATCATGTGATGCTTGGTGCTCATAACATCCCTATCAAGCAGCCATGCAAGGATCTGGGACCAAAGAGGATTGGCCCCTACCGCGTTGTTAGAAAAGTGGGCCATGCCTCATACCATCTAGATCTTCCCCCTTCATTTTGGATCTTCTCTGTGTTTCATGAGAGCAAACTGACGTTGTTTGAGGTCCCCCCACCAGAGACTCCTGAGGCCTATCTCGTGGATGGGGCGCCAGAGTGGAAAGTTGAAGAAATAGTAGCCTCACGCCATGTTAAGAGAAGACTTGAGTACCTGGTATCCTGGAAGGGTTTGACGCTGCAGAGAACAGTTGGGTTCCAGCGTGCAACTGTGTGCATGCCCAAGATCTGATTGAAGCCTTCCAAAAGAGTTTCCCCAGGCTGCTGGATCTCAACCCAAACTGAACATTGCCGCCATGAAGTTGGCCACAGCCCACAAGATCTTTTCCCTTGCGCACGCCCCTGGTGGGGAGGTTGAGCCCCATCAGGAGAAGAGAGGGTAATGTCATGGTTAAATGACATCATAATGGGGACTGACCCTAAAGATAAGGCTGGGAGACAGGAGACCCAGAAGGTGAAGCTTCAGGCCCTCCCAAATCTCAGGCACACACTAGACCAAGTCTGGGTACAAGCCAAGTATGCCTAAGTTGACACTGGTGAGGTGCCTAATGCCCAGCCCCTTATGTTATCCCAGGCGTTAAAATGGATGGTTTACACTATTAAAGTGGATGGTTCAATTCGGTTAGTTGAGGAGCGGGGTTTCAAAACCTGTTCCATTTATGAAATCATGTGTTGGGTCAGATCCAACTTCATTCAATTACATGAGTGAAGTCAGTTTCAGTGTTTACTACCAATTTGGATGGTAGTGTTTGCCTATTGGTGGATCGGTGCTTGGGACCACTTTGGCAGACCCCAAATTCACCCAACAAAGATTATGTTTTCTCTGACCAACATTCCTTGTTGGTCAACTTCCCAATAAACATTTCCCCATGTTTACCATTTTATTTATGAGATCTCGAACAATCCTGTGCATGGACCTCTTCAAGGAGGTCTCACGCTACCTTAACCACAACATTTTATATACAATTAGGCTATCACCTAGTGCACCATTGGTTCGCTCAGGTTCCCTCCAACCTGGGACATTTCCCATTTCTCCCTTAGTGCACCGCGTCATTTTTGGTTGGGGTTTTACCTTGATAATCGCTCGCTTTTGCTTGAGTTAATATTGCTCCAGCACCCTCTGCTGGGCAATAGTGACTTTTATTCTAACGTCTAGTTCCCTGGCGTTGGGCCTGTGCACCAAGCACTACCATGCTGGGAACAGGAGAGTTATAGATACTCACCTTACAGGGTGGCCACAAAAGAATAGCATCAAGATTTCAGGGAGGTGCTGCACACCCATCTTTCAGGACTAAGTTACCCATGAAAGTTACTTCCTCCTTAATTAATTCACATATTTAGGCTTTATATACAAATTTGCATTCTTAAGAACTACCATCACAGCTTCAAGGTCCATTGAATGCTGCTCATGACTGATTGAATGTACCAGAATGTCATTGATATAGGCCATCATGCAGGTAAAGCAAAGATCGCTCAGGATGTCATCAATTATGTGTTAGAAAGTTGCAGATGCATTTTTGAGACTGAAGGGCATTATTTTGAATTGTAATATACTCCTCTTAGTGCAAATGAATAGTCACTCTTGTCCTTCTGCCACCTTATTTCATTAAATTCATTTATAAGTTAGGTTTAGAAGATAAAAGACTTTGCAATAGCTTAGCTGATTCTTTTTTCAAAAGCTGAGGATAAGGGTCAAGCTTGTTTATGTTTTTCAGATGCCCATAGGCCACATAGGGCCATAAAGTTTTATCAGCATTCTGTGCAAAGACTTAAGGCGAAGCAATGGGAGAGGATTTCTGGAATATTTATCCATTATTGAGAATGTCCTCTAACCAACCTTCAAGGCCTTATCTTATTTTTTGGTATATGGATACAACAGGCAGTTTATATTGATCAAATACATTGTCAAACAGACAGCCAGATCATACTCAGAGTGAGACAGGAGGTGATTGGCTTTTCAATAATGAATATATCTTTATAAGGCAACAACCCAGAAGTGAAGTTGGTTGTTAGATCATTGAGGCAATAAGTATAAGTGATGGAGCGCAATGATCTTTTTGTGGAGAACGTATCAATGAGAGACATCCCATCACATAACATGTTTTTTAAAGAAGGACAATTATTGGACTCCATGCTAATATTTACCACTGACATCGCCACCACCTAATTCAAGGATGACTAAAAACAATAAGGCCAGCACTGAGATGAAATGGTCACAAAGGCAGAACTTATGCACAGAAAATGGACTAAGACGTCTTATTTGTAGTAAGTCATTGTAGCTGAAGAAGCACCCAACACAGATGACCCTATCTTAAGATCAAATTCAAATCTTGAGATACTAAAAACTCATAAAATTCCAGATGCTCCTGTATTCAAGAGGCCATCAATGGACTCCTTGTGGGATTCCAACTAAGTTTCTATAGGAAAAAGAAAGTAAGCATGATACTGGTTATTTGCAACTTCACAGGATGTAACTGGCTTATGATGTGATTATTTGATTATCAACTGGTCTAGGTTATGGAAGGGATCAGGTTCTTTAGGCATATGGGTAACATCACACTTACCCTGTTGTGTCATGGACAATAAAGACAGCAATGGATCCAAAGCCACCTGGATTAAGTTGGCATCCAATATAACAGGTGGATTTTGGTCATCAGAGAAAATGGCTTCTGGGCCGGAGGATATTGGAATGATATCAAGAAGGAACAACACGCCATTCTTAAGACCTTTCCACGATAGACATGCTGTTGGGAGGTAAAGAAACTGGACAAATTTAAGCTTAAATCTGAAGTATGATTCAGGGTTATCTGGGACTTATGGTAATCTTCAACCATGAAATAAAAGCTTTGAAATAATGAAAAGGGTTACCACCAATAAACTAATAGTTTAAAGAGGGTTGCAAGTGCTGCTCATAAGATATAACCATTGCATCTTTCAATCTGTTGATAGTGTAAAGAAGGCTAAGAGCAATGTTATCCCATGATGCTATGGAGTCTACTAATAAGAATAAGTCTGAGCTGACAACCTTGATGAAGCACCACCTAAAACAACAACCAAAATACCTTTGTTACAGCTAATCACAATAATTTATCTAAAGTGGAATAAAGGATTTGCCAATATAGGCTTTCAGCGCTACAGTTCTTTGGACTGGCACCAGGGTTCGCGGTGGCTCAAAGCTGGAAAAATCAGAAAGAGCACTGAGGAGGAAACGGGAAAACGAGTTAGAATACTGAATATTTTATTAAACTAAAAGGCTTCGATATTTATAGGGTGCATTGGGACTCGGTGCCTTTGGGATCATTGGGGCCTCATCCAATCAGGATCTTTACTGATCTTCCATAATGGCCTCCTCATGGGCATCCTTAATGAATAGCATCGCTCACCTGACTAAATGTGTGGAAATGCCGCCCCACGTGACTCAGGAATAGGTGAGGATGATCCTGAAATAGATTTAGCTCAGGTAGGTTTGATGACTGATTCAGAACATCCTGATTCAGAAGATGGGAATTTGATACAATTTATAACTCAAATCCTGACAAGGCCCCCATCAAGATCCTGTCAGAGGAGGGTATACAGCTGGAGGAACCGACCATGCACCTGATTTACAACAGTCCCTTGATTGATGTCAGCATTGGATTACTTAGACTTCACCTTATTTATGACTTTGTAGGGTCCAGACCACAGTACGTCGAGCTTGTTCTGTCAGCCTCCAAGTTGATGATGATAAAAGAGAATGAGGTCTCCTAGTTGAAAATCTGGTAAGGAGGGTCATCTGAGATTTGATCGGGATGTCTCTCTTCCAGTGGTGGTGATAATGCCTTGAGTGGCTTGGGCTTGGAGCTGGACAATTTCATCAGCTAGAGCCCTCATAGTTAAATTAGAGTTCTTGGGGGTGGAGGCTTCGAGCAGGGGCTGGATGCTACTGGGTAGCTGAGGTGCCCGCCCATACAGGGCTTCGAATGGGGACATCTTGATGACATGGTGATAGCTTACCCAGTAGGCGAGCAAGGCGCTGGGCAGATAATGGCTCCAACGGGCAGGATCTGAGGCGGCCAACTTTTGTAGGATGGAAACAAGAGTTCTGTTATTGCGTTCTACCACCCCATTAGTATAAGGGTGATAGGGGGCAGTGAAACTCTAGGTGGTGCCAAATAGCGAAGTTAGTTCCTGTACTACCTGGGAGGTGAAGTTCAACCCATTGTCCAAAAGCAAGGTCTGGGGGCACCCATGCTGGGTGAAAATGGAGCGAACAAGAAATAGAGCGGTAGCCTTGGCAGTGGCTGCAAGTACTGAGATCGCCTCGACCCACTTAGTTAAGTGGTCTATGACCAGGATAATATACTTGTGACCATGTAGCCCAGTGGGAAGGGGACCCACCACGTCGATACTAATGACATTGAAAGGTTTGGTTGGGGCAACAACTGAGTGCTGATATTGAGGGTTGGCCTGGTCTTGGGATCAGCAGGTCATACAAGCTTCCAGAACCTCTTGTATGGTTTCTACCATTCAGTCCCAGTAGCATCGTGACTTCAGCCACTCATGAGTCTTCTTAACCACACCGTGTCCCACAGTAGAATGGCCTTCCAGGATGACATCAGTTTGAAAGGAAGGTCAGATGTAGGGAAGCCACTTCTTGTTGACTATCTTGTATAGTAGCCCATCCTTGGTTTGAGTGCCTTGAGTCATTTGGCGGAGTTTGGCCTGAACCTAAGAAGTTTCCAGTTCCCATTGTTCAGGCTGTCCTATCAGTTCATAGATCTGATCCTCCTCTGGGGTCAGAACTGCTAATACTGGCATCCTGGAGGGGCCTTCAGCATTCTGTTATATAGCGCCTGCATGGTGGATGATGGTGAAGTTGTAGCTTTGCAGTCGTAGGGCCCACCTGGGCCACTGACCATTGGGTTCTTTCATTTGTTGCAGCCACCGGAGGGAAGAATGGTCTGTAATACTAGTAAAATGTGTGCTGTAGAGGTAGGGCCGGAAATGTTTGATGGCTAAGAGAATGGCTAGACATTCCCTCTTGGTGATGATGTATTTTCGCTCAGCCTTGCTTAGCATCTTGCTAAAATAAGCCACGGGATGATCAACCTGGTCCTCATTGTGCTGAGCCAGGATAGCTCTGATGGTGATGTCGCTCACGTCCATGAACAACAAGAAAGGTTGGTCAAAGTGAGAATGAACTAGAACAGGTTTAGTACATAAGGCCATACATAGCGTTGAAAGCCTGTTCCTTCTCAGGTTGCCACTCAAATGGTACATTCTTTTGTAGGAGGTAGAACAACGGCTTGGCTAGGTTGGCAAGCCACGGGATGAACTGATGGTAATAGCCCACCATACCTAGAAAGACTTGAATATCTTGTAGGCTTTGGGGGCGTGACATTTTTTCTATGGCGTCGACTTTGTTAGGTATAGGTTGGATGCCACGCTTAGAGACCTTGTGTCCTAGAAACTCTAGCTCAGGCTGGAAAAAGGAGCACTTTAAGAGTTTGAGCTTGATGGAGGCCTTCCTGAGATACTTGAAGACTTCCTTAAGATGCTCTACATGTCCATTAAAGGTTCTCGAAAAAATGGTGATGTCATCCAGGTAGATGAGGACACAGAGAGCTTCAAGTCCCCAAGAATCCCATCCATGGCATGCTGGAATGTGGCCGGGGCATTGCAGAGGCCTTGGGGCATCCAGGTGGGCTCAAACAGCCCCTTTTGGGCGATTAGAGCACACTTGGCTTGGTCTTTGGGGGCGAGCTTGACCTGCCAATACCCTCTGGAAAAATCCATGGACAAAAAGTACTGGGAACCCGCAATCAGACTGAGAGAATTGTCAATCCATGGCATAGGATAGCTGTCCTTTTTGGTGATGGAGTTGTCATCAATAATCCATCACCACCCAGTGCTTGCCATCCTTCTTTTGGACCAGCAGAAGAGGGGAGGACCAAGGACTATGCGAAGGGACCAAGGGCCCAGCATCATGCAGCTGTTTGAGTTCTACCATGACTGGGCCTCTTCATTCTTGCTCTTTCAGTAAGGCTGGGACCAAAAAGGGGGGCGTCTCCAGTTTCTACATAGTGGAGTACTCCGTTCATCCTTCCAAAATCATAGGTCAAAGTGGAGAATAGGTCCGAGTATTCCTCCAGGAGCTCCTGAACTTTAAGCCACTGTTATCAGAAAGGTCATTTCCTATATTAGCGTCGACCAAATTAACTGAGGGTGGTGACTCCAAGCCAAAGTCCCTTAAGTCCCCAAAGCTTCAAACATTGGCAACAGTACCAATTGGTAACAGGCGGACATAAGTGGCGGGTTGGTTTGGACCTACAACTTTTGGTTTGTCAGTTAGGTTGGCTAGTAACACTAATATAGATCCAGCATATGCTGGATCAAGGATCCTGGGGCAGGTCAGCACTTCCTTGGGAGATAGGTTATCTAGGCCTTGGACCTCCAGTAAATACCCCGAGGGAATGTTGACATGGACCCAGGTCTCAATAATGACTTGGGATTTTGGGGTACGGTAGTCACCCAGGTCAAGTAGATCGGCATCCCCTCTAATCCGTCAACAGCAGGAGGGGGTAGTCAGACTTGAGAGCCCCAGATGTGATACTCAAGCCAATCAATTCATCCTTCAGTCTCCAGTAGGCAGGCTTGGGCCTTGACCTCAGCCCTAGAGTCATGAGCAGTCTCAAAAACCAGAGGGACTTGATGTCCTAGAAGGAAGAGGAAATCACCATCATAGTGGAGAACCACCAAATAGTCTCAAAGGAACTGTGTCCCAAGGAGCAGATCATATCTAGGGTTGTCCAGAAAGATGGCGGTTGTATCTAAAGCGAGCTTTCTGAACCAAATTGGTAGAGAGGAATAGGCCCCTATGGATTGGGTGCACTGGGGGCCAGCTGTGCCATACTCCATGTAGTGCGGCATATCGGGAGCGACCTTGATGTGTTTTATCAGCTTGTAAGAGATGACGTTCACGGGGGAGCCACTGTTGACTATGGCATAAACTGGAATCTTGTGGACCCAGATGGCGACTTGGGTGACCAAACTTCCAAACTGGGGCGGTAATGCAAGGAACCTGGGAGAATCATCAGAAGAGTAAGCAGTATCAATATCTTTATTGTCATCAGATACTGCAACTACTTCCTTGGAAACAATGGCTTCTGGTTTATGCGCGGGGGATACTTGAGGCTGTGCAGGGATGTCAGCATGGAGCGCCTTGTCCTTCATGCTGGCGACCCTTTTCCCACCTCCTCAGCAAGATGTTTTCAGCAGGTCTTAGCGCTATGTCTAAAACCATTGCAATGGGTGCATCGAGGACAGGGGTTCCTCTGGTTTTTGACTACATGGACCCTAGGGCGGTTAGAGGGGCCATTAGATGTGGCCTTAAAGTGTAGGATCGAGGCAGGGATCTTGTTGAGGGCCTCCTTAATCTCCCTGATACAGGTGAACACATTCTTCTGCCCAATCATGTGCATTTGGACCTCAGGATGGGACCCCAAGGCGGAAATGACAGCAGTGATGGCGTCATCCAGAGTGATACAGTTCTTCGTGACCAAGGGTTGTGCCTGGGTGTAGAACCAGTTGGCAAACTCCATAGGGTTTTCTCCTTTGTTCAGTCAAATTCCCATAAACGCTTGCTTCTGGTTGGCCAGGGTTTGGTTGCTGCCAACTCTTGGATCAAGGCGGTGTGGACCTGTTCCCAGGTGTTATACTCCTTCAAATGGGGAGTCATGATTTCCCAGGCGGTGCTGTCTAGACAGGAGTGGATGTGCTTCACCTTTTGTCAATCAGTGGCCTCCTCCATGGAACTCTCATAGGCATACAGGAAGGAGGCGATACTTTCCTGCCCGGGGGTGAACCTTTCCTTGATACTAGGTTTAAAGTTAGCTACAATGGGAGTGGAAAGGTGTTAATGCCTGGGATAGGGGTTGGTTCCAAGATCTCCGTTTCCACATAATCTTGAGGAACTCGCTGATCTAACCGCCTCTGCAAGCCCTCTAAGTCCTCTTGGATGTAGTCCCAATTCAAGCTGAGGGTGGAAGCAGAAGCTTTATTGGCAACCTGCTCCTTTAAGAATTGAATCTCAGCACTCTGTAGATGGAGCTGGTTTTTGAGGGTGGTCAACCAGGTTTTAAACCCATGAAAAGTTGTTTCAAGCTGGAAGATATGAGCATTGGTAAGCTTTGTGAAGGCACTGAGGTTATACATCTCATCTGACAATGCTTCAATGGAGACTCTGGGGTCAATAGGGACACCATCCGATTGGAGCTTGCACCCCAATACCACCTTTTGGATTTGATCCTGTAAGGCAGCCAGGGCGGTCATTATATCCCTTCGCCAGGGGTATTTGGGCTCACCTGAGGTTGGAGGGCCCAGGGGCCCTCGAGGTCCACATGGTTCCTTGGGTCTGGCTGGCCCTTGACGCCCCTCAGGACCTTCTGGCCCTGCACTCATGGAGGGGTAGTCATGAGAGGCCAGCTCTCAGTAGTGCTGCTGTAGGGATCATACCAGTTCTTTGACTTGTTGTAGATGCTGGGCCCATGTCACTTCAAATAGATGGGCGTTTTGGTGAAACTGCTCCTCAAGGTAGCAAGAGATTCTGCTATCCAGTAATACAATATGATCGCGGATCTCATTAATTAATTATCGGCTATCAAGGATAGCTTTGTGATTGTCATGCACAAAGGAGGAGGCAGCGTCATAGAAGTCAATAATGTAGGAATGTAAATTCTGGGTGAGCCCTAGTTGCCAGGAGACCTCCTGATGGTGTAATCCGACTAACTGGAGGAGGTGATGGATAGCGGGGTGGACAAAGTTATGAAGGTAGTGGTCAGTCCCCAGGGTAAGCTCCTCAGCTGGAAATACAGCTGAGGCGTAGAGGTCCCGCATTGTGGAAGGTACAGAGGAGGCGCGGGAGCAGCTGGAGTGGGCGCCCTCAGAGTAATGCCATTTATTAATTGTTGAACGAAATCATTGATATGCTCATACTAGAGTTGGTATTGGCTCCCATCTAGGGAAAGCAGCGAGAGTTGAAAGGCGGCACAAAATTCTAGCCTTTTCAGCTGCAAAGGTGGCGTTGCATACTGTGAGGTACTAACCCATCATGTAATGCTCCTCAATTGACCAGTCATTTGGTCGTCAGGGCTGCTATTGGTTTCCATTTTTGTGATAGACGTTTTCACTTAGGTTATCTCGGAGCCCCCTGTAGTGAGCACCACTTTTGTCAGTGCTACAGTTCTTTAGACTGGCGCCAGGGTTCGTGGTGGCTTGAAACTGGAAAAATTGGAAAGTGCACTGAGGAGGAAACTTGAAAATGAGTTAGAATACTGAATATTTATTAAACTAAAAGGCTTTGATATTTATAGGGTGCATTGGACTTGGTGCCTTTGGGATCATCGGGGCCTCATCCAATCAGGATCTTTACTGATCTTCCAGAATGGCCTCCTCGTGGGCATCCTTAATGGATAGCATCGCTCACCTGACTGAATGGGTAGAAATACCGCCCCACGTGACTCAGGAATAGGTGAGGATGATCCTGAAATAGATTTAGCTCGGGTAGGTTTGATGATTGATTTGGCACAGCCTGATTCAGAAGATGGGAATTTGATACAATTTTTATCTTGAATCCCAACATAGGCCAATAATTACTGACATGGAAACATGGCTTTTAATGGTCACTGCAAACTACTTCAATCCAAAAAAAGCTTACATTTAAATGAAAGGTACCTTAAATGTTCTGACAGCAGATTCTGTTGGAGACTGCTGCCTTATAATATTTACTGGTAACAAAGGGGGTGTGCATTAGGGTCAATCAATTCTTAATATAGCAAGATGCAAAGATTGTCACATTACTATAATTTTATAGATCAGCTTCATGTATGAGTGAGTAAATTACTCCACCTTCCATTCAGATTGCCGCTATCACTTTTAGCTAAATAAACTTCTGGTCTGATTATGGCCTGGCAGGCAATCAAGCCATTTTATATTATAGTGATTCACTCCCATGGGCTGGGGTGGTAGGTCAATCTCAGTATAACTCAAATGAGGTTGATATATCCAACCATGTTGGGTATGGCTTACTGCACCATTGCTCAAGTTGGAAGGATTGGAAATTATTATCAAATCTAATACACTATGAATTATTTTGCAGCATTTGATTGTGTCTTACTCATCTTATAGAGACACAAACTCCATTTGGTTAATCTGGCATTGGAGAGGAAAGCAACTAGCATGCTGGCGGTGATCTCTGGCCTCCACCACCTCCTTGCACATTCCCTTGATCCTTTCCATCAACTTCTTGGTGGTAGGAAGAATTATTCAGGTAAAACCCTTCATCAGGTAAGCTGTGACCTACCACTCATTCATTACATGTGCTAAATTGTCTTGGTAAGTGAGAAAGCAGCCTTCCTGGCCCCTCCTTGACTCTAGGGAGAACTTTTCTGTTCTAGCATAGGGCCTGCTCTAAAACTTACAAAGGTTCTCTGTTAATACCTTAGCTGGAAGGTCTAAAAGGGCCTGTGGATCAGAGGAGCCATGAGTCAATTAGTCACATTGGGCCTCAAGAGTCAAGGAGTCCTGGTGGCCCAATGGTGCCTTGAGATCTTGGAGGCTATCTGACCTGGTATCTAATCCTGGGATTCTAAAAAAGTGCCAATTTTAAATGTGATGTAGAGTTTATCAAGTTGAAAAAACTTTTATTTCCATTTAGAATTTATAAGATAAATCAGTGTGGATATTGAATTATAGCTAACCTTGATTTGCAGAGATGATTTTTTAGGTGAGAAGCCAATTGGATATTTGCAAATGCAGATATCCTATTATTAAATTTGTGCAACTTGTTATTAAACCTCACTAGTCTTTGGTTTTTAATTATAGCATTCCTATCCTCCTGCCAAAAGAAGAGTCTGGGCATAAGAAGTCTAACACATGTGAGTGCAGATTTTGCAAGAGTCATAAATTGATGCAGCATCAATTGATAATTCAGTGCTGAATTTTCAAAGGAATGGTATAGTGCAGGATGTATTAAGTAATAATATTGATTAGTCTAGTACAAAATTCAGCTGCAGATAAATTGGAGGAATAGTGTACCTTTCATTATTGAGAGAACTATAGAACCTCATGTCCAGTTGGATCATTATCTGAAATAAAAAAAACTGTTGAAGATATCTGAGAGTAGTAGTTAGGTTAACCACTCTTAACTAGCTGTGAGATTGACAATAAAATAAAATTATTGCTTATTTCATGCAATTTTAATTTAGTTTGATCAATTGAAAAGGTTTTAACTTGGGTGATCACAAAATAGGTGTTTTACTATCTGTTTGTTGGAAAAATTATTGTGATGAGAATCATCCATTGGCAATTGACATTTCTATAATAGCTTGGAAGGACCTGGAAGGGAACACCAATTTTGTTGGGCACCAAAGGTCATGGGCCAAATGTGAATACAAGCCTTCAAGGCTGCAGATATTTGGAACACTCCAATATTTGTTAAACCTATATTCAGAGGATGGGACATAGCTAGGAATGAGATCTAGATGATTTTATTCCCAATTATAGTTAAATTAAGCAACCTAAGTGCAATATGTTTTTAATTAGATGGATATTGAAGATAATATCCTTTATCCTTATAAACATTTAATGCTTATAGATTTTGTAGGGACAAGATGTTTCACAAGATAACTTAAGGACAACAAGACAGGATCTTCATATGATCTGGTCTTTGTATAAATGTTTTCTGGGTGCAAAGTCTTATTCAAGAAATTGTATGTTTCATTGGAATCAGAAAGTCTTAGTTTGGGTTCAGATGATGGGAGCCATACTAACTTACAGGACATCTCTTCCATATCCCGTCTTCCAACAATGTATATCGTTCAAAAATCTTGCCGTTTTTGATATCTTCTATATGCAAAATTTTTGTATACCTGTTGATTTTAAATTATAAACAGCTGCTAATATTCAATTAAATTGTCAATATAGTTGTATTTTGTACTAGTTAAATATACTATTTTTAAAACTAAGTAAAGCATCCAAACGCTAATTTTACCCGCTTATCACCCAAAGGTTACAGTGGCATTTAACTAGATTCTTGTATAAGGCTTATGCAAAGATTTCACTGCATTTGATTAAAATTAAAAAGTCAATTAATAAAAAATGTAGGCATCAAATGCTATTAAAGCGTGTATGTTGATTATAATAACCCAACATTAAATATGATTTTAATATGCCAATTCTAATAGAAGCCTACAAATAAACAATTAACTTGGGATCAACCAGCTATAAGGATATCGACCCATCAGCCTTCTTGTCCAAATTCTTCAGTAAACTTGATGTGTTGCCTAAGGTCATCTCCGCCAACTGTAGGTCTTCCAACCTGAACGGCTTTCATAAAATCTTGAAGCGCTAAGGTTGGCTCTAAAAGTTCATCCGTGCCAACATCCATCCAGGTTTTTTCAACCGCACAAGGATCTCCTGGAGAGCAAGGCGTCCAGTATGTTCTCGTTTGCTCAGGTGCTTTTCTACAAGGAGCTTGAACCTATACCCGTAATATAATAAATAATTGTCCAAAATAATTGCTGGTTTTAGAAATGACCAATTTGAATAACATGCTTAGATAATTACAGCTTTATAAAAATTTCTAATAGTAAAGGGAATGAAAATAGCTACAGCGCGCTTCCATAAGTTCAACAAGCATCTTACTTTTTTAAAGTGAGTAGCCATCTGCACTTTGCGGACAGGCTCCATAAGAGCATCACGCACCAAAACAGCAATATCTGAACCAGAAAAACTATAATTAGGCATTTAGTGGTTAATTTAGACCAAAACGTTACCCCTCAGTTTGATCAGCAAGGTATTTAAAATCACGCTGAGTTAATTGACAGGGGGTATCTCCAATATGCAACTCAAACATTCGAGCTCGAGCATGAGCATCTGGAAGTGGGATATATATTCTTTTTTCAAATCTGAAAATACAAGCATTCAAAGTTATTATATGAGAGCTTTGAGCCGAAAAGTTACCTGCGGCGAATAGCCGAATCTAACTGCCACGGTATATTGGTTGCTCCTAACACCAAAATCCCCGACGTATCATTACCAACACCATTCATTTGAACAAGAAACTCTGTTTTGATTCTTCTGCTAGCCTCACTTTCACCCTCGCTACGGGACCCACAAAGAGAATCTACCTCATCGATAAAAATAATAGCCGGCTTATTCTCCCTAGCTATAGCAAACAGATTTTTAACAAGCCTATAAAAGATTACCAACGTTCATAATGCTTACGTATCACTATACTTACTTTTCACTTTCACCCATCCATTTCGACACAAGATCAGAAGAGGAAACAGAAAAGAAAGTAGATTGAGCCTCAGTTGCAACAGCTTTAGCTAAATACGACTTTCCTGTCCCTGGAGGGCCATAAAGTAAAATCCCTCGCCAAGGTGAGCGCTTGTCTATAAAGTTAAATTCCATACTAAATTAAAATACCGTTAAAAAGGTGAGGAAACTTTATTGGTAGAATTACAGCCTCTTTAAGTGCTTCTTTGGCACCTTCAAGGCCAGCCACATCATTCCATTTAACATTTGGATTAACCGCAATAATGGAACCTAAACTATTAATAAAGATAATTTACAAACTCTACTTGAAAGGCCAGACCGGAGCTTTTGAGTTTCAGCATCTACTCCACTTTCTTCGGGCTTTCTGTTAAATAAAAAAATAAGTTAGCTTAACAGATTTAATTTAAAATCGGCTCACCCAAATTTCCCGCCCGTGCCGCTTTCCGAACCATTAGCAGCAACAACACTTTTCTGTTTCGTGTGATGCGATGCGAGATACTCCTTCAGCTTTTCCGCTCTTGTAAGGTACTCGGCACATTTGTTTCTTATTGTTAATTTTCGCTTTTCATTCTTTTTCATCTAGATAAGGTATAAAACATAAAAAGCAAATCAAGGCTACATTTAATCGCATGCAGGAAATAGTCGAGCGCATTTTGGTACAGTCGATATGCTTCTTCAAAATTCCCCTGGCCGTCCTCCTCAGTTGCCTTTTTTATTATTTCGATTGCTTTCTAGAAAAATTAGCTGGTCCTTCATGTCTAGAATAATTTACAAAGTGTTGGAACTCATCTTAAAGATGATTCAATAAAAACATTTGCGAAGAAAAAAACGTAACAAAAGAAAATAAAGCTTTGTGAAAGGCATGATTACCCCCAAGAAATCACAACTGGCCATATTATTGAATATACTAGGATATTACAAAATTTACAAAATTATGTTTTGGATATTGTTAAATAATTATGGTTCTAATTTATAGCAAGCTAGTTTGAGTGAGATAAATGCTTCTAACTTAGATGTGGCTTTTTAACGAGGATTTGTTCCAGTAAGCAACCTAAGCCATTTCAAATTCAATTTGGTTCTGATATGTTAAACTGGCATTTCAAGGCGCTCTCAAAAAGTTACTTTGAAATTAGTCGATGCAGTAAAGCCCCGATTATCCGCGGTGCCCTTGCCACCAAATTCCGCGGATAATCGGGGCTTTACTGTATTTGAATCAGCTTTTTTCGTCATGAAAATATATTGGCACTAACATTTGTAAAAATTAAAATTGGGTTACTTTATTTAAAAAAGGTATTGCTATAAATTAAAATTTGAATTATTCTCCCTTTAGTACTGGGTGCATCCAACTCCGGGGGTTTTACATCAAAGATTTTCATGTTTTCTATATAAGCCTTCTTATAAACTAAAAGCTTTTTTGTTGGGACCATCTAGTACTAAAAAAAGCTTTTGATGTGCTCTGTTATAGACTTCTAAGATAGTAATTGTACTTTTTAACGAAAGCAAATTTTGTTGAATCTTTATTAAAACTATTAGTGATAAATTTGTGAGGTTTAATTAGGTTCTAAAAGGAAGCTAAAGTGTTGAGCTATAATGCAGAGTTCTATATAGCAATAACTGCTCCCTGAAGCTTTACTTACATAAATAGTTAAATGTTTTATCTTTAGTTATTTAGGGTCTGTATATTAAAGCTTGATAATATCTATCTATAACTATGTTTAAAGATGATAATGGAAGTATAATATAATATAAGTGGCTTCTACTTACTATAATCTTGATATGCAATGTCTAGTAACCCTGCTAATATTAATTTATTTCTTTTTTATTCTCTTTCTTATATGAAGTTGACCTTAAGTTTCTTATAATTTGCTTATTATATTATATATCCTTCTTCAAGTGCCTTGCATAAAGGATTATATGATAGGAATCCTTTCTAGACCTTATCTAGAGCTGATTATAGGTGATTTAAAGAGACATATGCATTTTTAGCTGTGATAGCTCTTATACTAGTATATATTTTTATCTAGTCTAAAAGATTTAATTTAGCTACTTAACTATATATATAAGTGGATGTTGGTATATATATATGTTAATTATCCAGTCAAATTTCTTAATTTATTGGAGCCTCCTGGAATGTACCACACATATTAACCTTGAAAGTTGGCTCACCAATACTGCTCCTGTGGAATCTGAACCTGCCAAAGTTGTGCAACAGAACCAGACTTTCTATGAGAAAACTGATGCCTAATGTGATTGAAGCTTCAATAATTAATGGCAAATGTAAAGGAGAAGATGTGCTGATTCCACACATTCCAATGATTCTCACTGATTTGCCCTTCACATTCAAATGACTATACTTTCCTGTGTATCTTGCTTTTGCAATGACAATTAACAAAGCTTAAGGGCAGTCACTGCGCGTTGCTGGATTAAATTTAGAAAATCCATGTTTTTTGTATGGTCAACTATATGTTGCTTGCTCCAGAGTAGGAAAACCAGAAACTCAGTATATTTATACACCAAATCAGAAAACCAAAAATATTGTTTATCCACTTGCATTATGCTAGATGTTAGTATTAGTTTCAATTATTTTAAATTGGTTCAATTATATAGTGAATGAAATAGTCAAAAATATTATTTATTCATATGAATTATTCATAAAAAATTTATATAGTTCATCATCTATTTATACCAATAAATAATAGAATTTCTTCAGCATAAGTCATCTTTCATTTTTCCATATTTTTATACAATGCATTATAGATTCTAGATTACATACGGACTATCCATTATTATATAAATAAAATATACAAATGCAAAGGGAGGATACCCCAGTGGTAGAGTATAGACCCTCTACCACTGCCTCCCGAGTTCGATCCCGGTAATGGACTTTGGGTAGGGGACGATTTTGACTGTGTTGGTTTTGCGCGCCAATGCCCCGAACCGAGATAGCAAATAGCAAAGGCGGTCCATGGAGTTCCTGGCCTATCATACGCCGCGCATGGAGGTTTTCCGGGTTTTATCCTCCTTTCCCATTTTCTTCACTTCACTAATCGGTGCGGTATCGTCCCCAGGTCGGCCCACCTTGAATAAAATTTAAAAATACAAATGCATATGGACCCTGTACCACTGCCTCCCGAGTTCGATCCTGGTAATGGACTTTGGGTAGGGGACGATTTTGACTGTGTTGGTTTTGCACACCAATGCCCCAAACTGAATAGCGAATAGCAAAGGCGGTCCATGGAGTTCCTGGCCTATCATATGCCACGCATGGAGGTTTTCCGGGTTTTATCCTCCTTTCCCATTTTCTTCACTTCCCTAATTGGTGTGGTATCATCCCCAGGTCGGCCCACCTCAAATAAAATTTAAAATTCAAATTTAAAATATACAAATGCAGGAAAATGTCAGCCAGGTTCTGCTAGCTATAATATAAAATTTAAATTAATCAGTTCAAATCAGCTGATGAACCCAAGCAACGCTGGGTAACTCCACTAGTAGATAATAAAAGTAAGTGTGTATATTTGTGTGCACAATGTCCAGTCAAAACTACAGCATGTAGTCTTGAAAATTTGGATATAGGCCCCCTCAGGTTGGGACCATCTAGTACTAAAAAAAGAAAATTTGGATATAGGTGGATGGGAAGGGGTCCATATGAACCTCAAAGCCAGATTTTTTAATTATATAATAAAATAAAATATTTTATATATAAGAAGTGAAAAATGCTATATATATTATAATGGTATTGGGCAATTGCTGTCTTGACTTTGGTAAAAGAATGATTTGGGGAAGAATAATCCCCATTTAAAAAAATAATCAACTAATTACATGTCCAATCTCATAATAATATTATTTCAAACAAAACTAATGACATTATTGGCCAAAAGACCCTGGCCAATTCTTGGTGAAACCCCACAAATCAGAGCAACACTTTGCCAAATACTAAATGGGCTATTAACTCAAAATCTGGCAGTCATATTGCTCTGACCATGCAGCATATTCTGGGGCACCTATTGAATAGTTCTCCCCCAGCCACATCCAGTTCCATTTATAACCCTAAGTGAGGACCACCCCCTTTTATAGGTGTGGCAGAGGTCCCCAAGGTGCAATTATTTTAGCAAATGATGATTGGTTGAAATATATCAAACTATTACCATATGGGTATATTCTTCCTAAAAATACCTTCCCATTGGTTGTTTCACCTAAGTAACCCAAATTTCCTGAGCTCCGATAGGATGAATTATCATATTATCTATTTCAGAAGTTACCAAGCTATTCTACATGCATAAAATTGTATCTACCTTGACCCTCAATACAATTTAAATATGGAATGGTCCAAAATTGAGAGGGTTTGTTTTTTTACTCCGTGTCAACACTAACAAACCTGATAAAAATCCCTTTTTGGTTATTTAGTGTTTTTATATTTTATTATTATCTAAAACCCTTTTATGGAGCCAGCACCTATCAGCACCAGCGAGCCAAAAACAGCTGGCTTCTCACACATGGTATTTGGTATATCATTATGGCTGAGCAGTCTGATATTTAGTTGATTCAAAATTATCAAGTTTACCTTCCAGGCTAGCTAAAGCTTTGGAATTTGGCATATTTATGTATCTCCCATGAAAATATAATAATCTATCATAATTTTTTTTGAAAAGTGTGACTTTTTCAATTAAAAATGAAAAGGCTACTTGTTATTAAACTCATTTTGGTCCTTTTCATAACATGAATATTTGATAAATTTTGAAATAAATATTTATAAATCTCATTTTTTGGATGCATATATGCAGTTTTAGATTTTCATACCCCACATTTTTAGTGCATATATGTATTTTTAGATTTACATCACCCCACAGTTTTTGGATGCATATATATTTCAAATCACTGAAAGGGTTAAGCAAAGTTGAGTTACCCAGCATTACTCAGGTTTATGAGCTCTCAAAGATATAGCCTAAAGGCTGTCCAGTAATATGCTTGAGCTACCTGGACTAATAGCTTTGCTGTTGCCCTCATGGCTGGTGAGCTGATTATCCTAAATTTACTCATTATCTACATAAAACTCTAAATGATTTTTGTTTAGTTTCAGGTGAGCATTTTGGTAAACTATTCAATATCATTTGCTAATTCTCATCTACTAGCCCAAATAGATTGAACTTATCAAACTTGATTAGTTTCAGGTGAGCAATTTGGTGAATTATTAGTTAATATTTGCCAATTCTCACCCACACGCCCAAATAAATTGAAGCTAACAGACTCAATAGTTTCAGTTATAATAGTATTTGCCAATTCTCACCCACTCACCTAAATTGATCAAACCTAGCAGACTCAAAGATTTCTGATTTGAGTCAGTACATCAGTACATCAGTCAGTCAGTGAATGTGCTTTATCAAGTAGATATCCTCATTCTTTCTAAACTTACCAAATTGTGGTAATTAATATAGTGAATAAACTGTATAATAGTAGACTTCATTTTTAGTACAATTTTTTTCATCAATTATATAAACTTATATTAGTATCATATTACCTATCCCTCACACTGTTGTTTTCTTTTACCAGTCATCTTATTACCCTTTAGCTTCTAGTGCTTGATTATCATATTATATATATTATTATTCAAGTTTACCAAAATATCTTCATTATAGGGTTAATTTATATCAGTAAAAGTTTTATTTGAGTAGAGAGAAATTTTTTTAACTTTTTCACAAGTTTTATCCTCTCATAATAAAAGATATACTGTTTTTTATCATTTATATGAGAGTTTATAAGAATGACTCAGTTAAACTATCTGATTTTTTAACAATCTTACTACTCTTTATAAATCTGTTAAAACATAACCTTTTTTTTGTTTTGATTTGTATTCTGGAATATAGAAATGCTGTGCTTATATTTTTTAAGAATCATTTTATAGCCTAAGTAAGTTTGATACTGATAAAACTCATCTCATCTCTGCTCATCTTGGGGTTTTCTGATTTTTAAGGTTGCAGTTGGTTATTTTAGCTGCTGATAGTTAAGGCCTCTTGCATACATCAGAAAACCTCCTCTAAAAAGTTAAATTTTCCAGTAAGGGTAAAATTTAAATACTGATACATGTTTTTCAGGCTTATAGGTTGTTCCATCTTGGATTAGCACTTTTTAGGAATAGTTTCTATAAACAACAGAACACTACCTTTCTTCTTTCAAATTACAACCTTGCCACATTGTGAACCCTAGATAGCTCATTCCCCATTTTTCAGTGCTATCCCTCTTCTCTGTCCACTTATCAAGGGAAGTGTAAGTATTGGACAGGAACCAGTCCTTTTGGATTGGGTGCAATTATTGTTATGCTCAAAAAAGGGGCGGAAGCTGGAACCTGTGCCACTCACCACCCAGGGCAATATGTCCCATGTGGTGGACGAGAGGTGGGTTAAAGAGTACCCCCTGAGAGTTGCGGTGCCTCTCCCAACATTATCCTCCGCTGAGATGGTGGAAAACATTTGGAGGGTGTTACCTTTTGGAGGATTAGGTGGATTCTGCCTAACTGGTTGCACAGGGTAAAACCCACTAAGCAATGGACGAGCAATATGAGGATCACTGGTCCTCAATAACATTAATAGTAAATTAATTAATAAAGAGCTATTTCCTTGACTACTAATTTATATAATATATAGCTTAACGGCTACTTCCATTATTCTTCCTACTACTCTCTTTCTTTGTAAAAACTCCTTCTTCTCACTCTCATGCTCAACTCTTAACCTCAGTATTCCTTGGTGGATTCAACATACTCTGCTTAGTAAACTCACTATTTGCTACAATCTAGGGGTTCACTTGTACATTGAGGCTTCAGAAGAATTTACCAAATTTACTGAACCATTAATTCATCAATTGAACTCACTTCACATTGACATAATTAATCGCTCAATCTTGAGGCTCACCTTGAATCTAATTTATGGTCTGCCAGAAATATAGCTTATCATCCAGTCAAAAAAGAATCTCAATATTACTCCCTTGACTGGACAATAATCTCCTATTGCTTGTATGCCCGCAGAAACTTCACTTGTACTTGGTTGATAATACAACCACCCGCAGGCTCCTTAATAATGCAGGCATCAACCCCATTTTTTGATTATCTCAAACAGTCCAATCCAGATGCTGGTAATCTTGTTCCTTCTTCCAAACCCATGTTGGTCATGTGACAGGACAAAATCTCCTACCCCAAACTGGGGGAGACTGCTGCATCTACATTAGTCAGCCACCTGATCCCAAATCTTCTTGACCAAACTAGTAGAATACGCTTCTGTTTGTAGTTCAATCAGCGTGTCAGTTAAGATGGTCAAATAGCGATGAGGCCCTATTCCGCCAGTATCTACCACACAGGAATAAAACAATGCTGACAAGGCTGGATGTCTTCCATAGAGTAATTGGAAGGGACTTTTCCTATCACCAAATAATAGTTAATATTATATGCAAAGGCAGCGGTGGATAATAAAGTACTCCATTCTGAAGGCCAATCCTTTACAAGCTTGCTCAAAGTTATTACTAAAGTTCCATTGACCCATTCTACCATTCCATTAGATTCAAGGTGGTAGGGTGTAGTCAAGACCTTACGGATTTCCATTAGTATATTAAACTTGAGCAGGGTATGCATTGTGAAATTGGTTCCATTGTCTGTGAGAATAAACTGTGGACAACCATGTTACTGTATAACACATTACAGAATGAACTTGGCGGTGGTGGCAGCCCCTAAATCATTGATCGCCCTTGCTTCCACCCATCTTGTTAAACGGTCAATGGCTACTATTATATACTTGGAGCAGTTTGCACCAGTTGGCAGTGGCCCCATCACATACAAAGAAACAGTATGTCATGCAAAATGAGGCTTAACTAGCTGATAGGTGGTCTTCCTGTGGAATAGTTTCTTCACTTGGCACTGGTGACAAAAAGCAACCATTTTGAGCACATCATAGTGCATACTCTCCCAATAGTAATGAGGTCACAAGAACTCTAGCATTTTTTTCAACCCTCCATGATTTACCGCTCTATGAGCATCCATAATAAATGCAGGTCTAGCGGAAGGTTTCATGAAACTCAGCGTCAATTTATCAATCTGCTTATACAATTCCCCGTCACGCACAAAGGTATCCTGTCTAAGCCCATCCAACACTTTAATCACTCGATATGTTTCATTGTGCCATCTGCCCACCACCATCTTATCATACAGGATGTCTGCCAAAATCCGCTGTAATGGCAACAGTTGGTAAGAGTGAGAGGCAGTCCACGTTCTGGTGTTTTCCCCTGGCTGGTGTACAATCTTGAAGTCATATGCTTGGAGCTTCAGGGCTCATCACGCGAGCTGCCCTTAAGGTTCCCACAGATTCTGCAGCCACCGCAAGGATGCAAGATTTATGACCACTTTGAATTTAACCCTGTGGAGATAGACCCAGAAATGTTTATATGCATATTAATGCTAAGCACTCCTGCTCAGTCATGGTGTAATTACGTTCAGGGCCTGTTAAACTTCAGCTACAATATGTGATGGGATGCTCCACACCATCATTATCCTTTTGGGATAGCATGGCCCCTACAGCGGAAAGAGAATCATCCATTTGTACAATAAATTCCTTCTCAAAATTTGGGTATTGTAAAACAGGCGCGCTAGCCAACACAGTTTATAAGACATTAAAAGCGATCTGACATCATTCCATCCAATTTAAGGTAGCATTTTTCTTAAATAACTCAATGAGCGGAGTCCTAATACAGCTAAAGTTGGTAATGAACTGCCAGTAGTAACTGACCATACCCAAAAACACCTGAATATCTCGTTTGTTAACTAGCTGAGTCATCTTACATATAGATTCCACTTTTGCTTGCTGAGGACTGAGCTCTTTTGAGTCAACCACAAACCTGAGCTTTCCAACTGTTCTTTAAAAATTGGCACTTATGCGGCTTAACTTTAATGATATCTTCAGTGAGTCGGTGGAAGACCTTTTCCAAGTGAGCGAGATGATCCACAAACATCCATGAGAACACATTAATATTGTCAAGGTAGACTAGATCGCAAGACAGCTTCAGATAACCCAAAATAGTGTCCGTAGCCCGCTGGACATAGCTGGGGCATTGTACAAACCCTGTGGCATATGTATAGGCTGGAACAACCCTTTTGAGATAATTATAGTGCACTTCTCTTGTCCGCCACTGGCAACTAGATTTTTAGTACCAAAATATCAAGTCCATAGCGGAGATGTATTTGGCACCACTTAACTAATCTAAAGCAACATCAATTCTCAGAAGTGGGTATTAGTCTTTTTTGTAATTCTGTTAAGCTTCTGGTAATTGATTACTACTCGATTGGTGCCATCTTTCTTTAAGACATTTAGCACCAGGGATGCCCAGGAACTCTTGGAGGGCTCTAACATTCCCTGTTCCACCAATTCATCTATCTCAGCGGATACAACTTCTTCTGTCACCTTTGAGTGATGGATAGGCTCTGATCAGATAGGAGGGTGATCCCCCATGTCCAACTGATGCACAATCCCACATGCACATCCCAAATCATGATCATTGGATGCAAAAATGGTTTGGTATTTTTCAAACAAATCCATCACCCAGTCCTTCTGGTCCTCAGACATACCAGTTAGAGCTTCCTGCAGAACCACAGTTGTTATGCTGATAAAGTTTTTAAAAGTAACCCGAGATCTTCTCAAGAACCAAAGTCATGTATCTGTTGAACCTCATCAATAGGAACCAGATGCAGATAAGCCACCACTTGATGCCTCCAAACCTTCATAGATTCCTTCTGCAGGTTAGCTATCAACACCTTCACTTCCCCCTGCACTGGTAACAGGAGCCCTGGAGCCACATGGGGTTCAAGCCGCGATTGCTGGTAGGGCCCCATAATCTCACTGTATATGCCTTCCAGATTATCTATTTTGAGCTCCGTCCCTATAATGACCTGATGCCCAGAAGGTATGCTCAAGGAAATTGCAGCTCGCAGTGGAATACCATTATAATTGTAAACCTGGATAGGAAGGGCTCTGGTCCTCCGCTTCATCCACCAATACTATACAGGAATCACCCCATCACTATAAAGAGAATAATTTGGCTGTAGCAGATGGAGTCCTTTGGGATTCCGCTGAAGGTGAGATAAATGGGGATATGTTGGCCTAGAATGCTAATGGTTTCTTCCACCATATTGACAACAGCCCCAAATTGTCGCATGAATGTGGTTTTAATCAGCATGTCATAGTTGTTGTTAGGTAAAACCACAGCAGGAGAAGATGCCCCAACTAACCTGAACCTCAAAGGCAGCACGCTGTAAGCACCTTCCAACACAGTGCTCTGTGACCCTGCAGCTTATACACTACCTGGTGTTTCACATCAGGCTTTAGCGGAAGCTTAGCTATGAGCTTAGTGGAAATTATATTGACTGGAGCGTCAGTATTGATAATCACCTGAATTTTAGTATTTTATACATTGTCACAGTATGTACACTCTGAATAAGAAGAACTGTAAGTTCTTATTACATAAACATCTAAGAGCTTTTGGTTATTCAGAAAAGCGAGTATACCAGAACTGACATGTGGATACTCCTGGGCAATTTTCTCTACTGGAATTGCCACTTCCACCTCCTCTAAAGCTGCGACATGCGTTAATGTTTTGCTGCCAACTGTACCCTTCCACTCAAGGATTTGCAAGATGTATGGCTTTTACTCCTCTTGGCGGAACTCCATGTCTGCGTTATTGGGGTCTCTCCCTCAGCTCAAGGCCAGTATTGTAAGTCTTGGGAAACGTCCTTTGGCTCTTGATCAGGTCATCTTTCCATTCCTGAATAAAAAGACACCAAAGAGGATGGCGGTAATTCTCATCACTCAGGGGGATCTTGCTCACATAGTAGATGAGCAATGGGTGACTGCCCTTCCACTTTGGATCCCACCCCCAGTACTCACACTCACCTCAGCAGAACTGTTGCAGGGAATTAATGAAATATGTGCTGAGATTGCCAAATTGAAATAGGTCAGATATAATTCGAGTGGTAATATGGCTGATGGCCAAAATTTGAATTGCTGTAAAAGTATGAAGAATAAGATATCAGCCAGATCGCCCGATGGCTCCAATTTGATCACTAAACCAGTAGAACAAATATTGGGCATCATCGATGAGGGTTTGAAGCCCTCTGATAGTAATTTGGGCATTGTGGCCAATGTGCTGCCATTGACCAAATGAACGGTTGAATGACTGAGCATGGGCGGGTTGGCCGTCCTGAACCCATTCCCAACCAAATGGACCCATCCCTATATGGGGTGGCCTTGGGGGATTCCCATCACTTGTCAGGCCAAAAGCTATCATGCTAACCATCAGAAATGTAGTCAAGCCCCAGTTTGGACGTTTGAGGTCAAACTGAGAGAGACTCAGTTCACCGCCGAATTTTGCAATGTCAGTTCCCAAAGAACAAACCCATCCATTCTTAAACAATTCACCAGTTAGGTTAAAATTGTGGGACCCGATCCCATCCTGTCACTACCCAATTGACCACTATTTAATCAGTTGCATGGCACTGAGAAAATTGTTGGTTGATTTTCTTACTTTCCTTTCCAAATAAAATTTTACCAAAAACCAAATTTTTATTTATCTTTTTTGACTGCA
Organism: Massospora cicadina; assembly: GCA_022478985.1. Taxonomy (NCBI): domain Eukaryota; kingdom Fungi; phylum Entomophthoromycota; class Entomophthoromycetes; order Entomophthorales; family Entomophthoraceae; genus Massospora; species Massospora cicadina. The sequence goes on along the minus strand of JAKSZP010004090.1, from coordinate 69,991 downwards.
TCACAGATAACATTTCCCTGGTGGCTTGTCAACCTGCACTCCAGATGGGCTTTACCAGTTCTTTTGGTCACTATGGCCCCCTCCATAATCAATTGGGATTAGCGAGTCCAATATCTTTGGCTCTACAACCCCATTATCACGAACTTCTGGCAGCAATACACGGGGATCTTATGGCCTTATGTCCATTAATTGCAAGAAAGAATTCATCTCCTTGCCACCCTCATTGAGATGGCCTCATATGCCAAGGATCTCGTCAAAGCTATCACAGTAATTCCACCCCCTGCAGCTAAACCCACTGGGTTGGGAATGGGTTCAGTGTGGTTCATCGTCAGGATCCTCCTCACCTTGTTGTTGCACCACCACTTTGTGGTTTCACATTTCCTGGCTCCATATCAAGTCATTCGGTCAGCAATGCCTCTGGCATTCTGGCTTGCTTTTTGATTGCTCATGCATCCCGACTGACAGGTCAGTCTAAACTTCTTCTGCCGTTTCCATGACAAGTATATTGTAAGAGATCTGTTGATATAATAAATTGTTGGATTGAGTTCTGAAACTAACCTCAAGCGACCTGTGAGATTCATTAGGGACAAATAGGTTTAAATCAGTGGAAGTAGAGCGTCCTGTCTCTATTATGCTTGACCTTTTCCCTGTTTGTTTGGGGAAACTAAAACTGCATCAACATTCAGTTTACCAGGACAGCTAGCTGCATAATGGCCTCATTGACCACACAAGGAACAAGCATTTGTAAATGGCACTCATCTCTTCATCACTCCCATAGATCCAGGTCTAAAATTAATTGATAGAATGAAATTTAGTTGAGGATGAGCTGGTTGATGATGGGGGTGAAAAGGACTTTCCAAAGCATTAAGGAGTCGAGCGTTTCCCAACAAATTAGAACCTAGTCGTGTTTTTTAATACCCATGGGGTTTTGGTAGCAGTTGCAGGATTTTTCTGTTCCACATTGGAGCACTAAAAGTGAAGGATAGATGGCGTAAATGACCGACGTTTTTTAGTAGCTCCACATCCTCTTGAAGAATGTATGCCATAGCATTATACAGTTCTCAGTATGGCTTAACAGCTGCCATCATCACTATGCCCACCTCCTCGTTAGAGAAGATATTTTCTCCCAATAACACATGAGCCTTAGCCATGAAGTGCTCCTCAAACTCCAACAAAGACTCATTTTTGAAATTGTATTGTCAAAAACTTTTCCTTGCAATAAGTCATTTTTACCTTGCCCCCAAACAGATGGATCACGGTCTCATTCACCTCTTGATATGCTATAGTACTACTATTACGGTAACATGTGAACTGATCAGCGCTTGCAACGTCCAAAGCGGATAACAACAGTTTAGCTTTCCGCCAATTGAAGCCCCCTATACGGCGAATAAAACCACTTGAAAAAACCATGTATGTTTACATCATGATGAAATGGGGGCAGATTTTTGCTGCATACCTCCCCCTCCTTAACAACCTCATTTAGTTTACAATCTGCACAGTAGAGCCGCTCAGTAGTTTTGCCCACAAGGTCAGCAAGTTGGTTGGTTCAGCCACCTACCAGGTGCAGTTGGTGAAAAGCTTTGGCAAGATGATTAGTTATGTTTTTATTTTCACGGAAAAGCATTTTTTGAGCCTGGAGTAGTGTATCTAAGGCAAGATTCAGTTCCGCATATTAGGACAACTTAATAAACTGGGGCAATACCCCATTGAGGTGAACTGGCTGTGCCATTGAATGGCAAATATGACGTTATTTAATAAGTTGATCAATGGGCCCTATGTAGTGAGCACCACTATCAACTTTTGGCAGATTAGGCGGATTCCGCCAAACTGGTTGCACAGGGTTCAACCCACTGAGCAATGGACGAGCACTATGAGAATCACTGGCACTTAATAACAATAATAAAGTCTTTAATAAGGAGCTTTTGCCCTGACAACACCAATTTATTTAATAAATAACTTAATGGCTACTTCCATTACTCTTCATACTACTTACTTTCTTTTTATGTAAGAACCTCCTTCTTCTCACTATTGTGCTCAACTCTTAACCTCAGTATTCCTCGGTGGATTCAACACATTCTGCCTAGTAAACTCACTATGTGCTATAATCTAGGGGCTCACTCACACATCAAGGCTTTGGTAGAATTCCCCAAATTCACTGATCCATTATTTCTTTCATCAAGCTCACTTTGCTTTGACATAATTAATTGCTCAATCTCAAGGCTCGCCTTAAATCTAATTTATTATCTGCTGGAACTATATCTTATTGTCCAATCATATTGGAATCTTAACAAAGGGTTTTCTAGGAGGTGGTAAATTGTGCAAAACACAAACCTGCTGAGATACCACCATAGTGTCACTGTCACACCTGCTATAACAGGTATGGGGGTGATTAACCTCTTCCCACCAACTGGGTCTATCCTTATGTGGCTTGGCCCTGAGTGAAACCTGCCATCCGCCCAAAACGTTGCCACCATAGAAAATGCATGCGCACTACAAAAAAAATTAAATTTGGGTAATGTGCCCAAAACAAAAGTGGCTAAGCAGTCCAGAACCATATTGGTTGAAAATTAGGCCAGGAACCCAATCCAACAGCTTGGTTCAAATTTATTCCTGATGTAGTTGCACAAATGATGCAATTTTCCTCAGCGAGCTTATAAGCAGCAGTCCTCAACAGGTACCATTGTTGCTCCATTTTCTTAAATTTCCCTCTTTTTAAATAAAACTTGATATAAAACCCAGAATCTTAGTCTAAAGTGCTTATTTAAAATAAAAAAAGTGTAATGATATCTGTTCTAAGCACCCCCTGGCTGGCCTTCATGGATAGTTTATTCATTCTTGACACATCAATTTGTACAGATGCACCTGCGGCATCCTGGATTAGGTTCTAGGTGGTAACTCACCCAGAGTTCCAGGTCAGCTTATTAAAATTATCAGCATGCTTTATGACAGGAAGTCACTGTCACAACCTGCATCTATAAGATGATGAGCTAAACTATTGAGAAAGCATGTCCACCTGCAAGCCCAGGTAAATGCAGTGACAGACACCAGATAAGGATGGACTTGCACATAATTTGCATGGTGGATTGATAGAGTGTTGATTAGAGAAAGTTGAATACACACCAAGATGAGTGCCAAGTGCCAAGGTTCCAAAAACTAAGTCCTGCGTCACAGCATCTGCAGCTCTATTTCCTTTTGCTATAATAAATTACCCAAAAAATGCAAAAGTAAAGCGGATAAAATCCATTTTATTATTATTAGAAAAGGAAACTAATGAAGATTTGAAGGGAAAGCCTTTATAGGAAATTCACTAGATGGCAATTCCTTCACTGATTGGTTGTAATTGTTAAACTCACATATTGTCAATAACCTTATGGTTGGATGCCAAGTATACTATTAACGTTTGAGCTAAATAGTACCAAATCCCCTTTATTTGGCCTAGTATATTGATGGTCTTTATATATAAGACTTAAAGCTGATGTTGATGTGGTCAGGGCCAAAGATATCAATAATTTTATTAGGCTTGATCTCCAATAAATTTTTCTTTAATTTCCTTCATTGGAGATTAACAAAAATTTATTTTTAAGTGAGTTATTAATCTTAGTGGGTTTGAGGACCAATTATCTGACATTTGTAAAATATTTGAGCAATGTTATGACCAGGTAAAGCCTGGATCATGTCATTTACCTCTATGGTAATACCCTTATTAATCTTATTACCTTAACATTAACAGGTCATTAGGCGCAGTCAGCAGCAGATTGGTAATTGGCTTCCTCATTAGGGTATCCTAGACATTTAATAAAGTTTAATGAGTAGACCTAAGGACCATTATTTGATGTAATGGGTTAAAGCCTGTTACATCATCCATTAAACTGAAAAGGCTTAACAAAGCCAAAAAAGCAGTTTCTGAGGTTTAAAAAGACAATCTCTTTTACCTAAAGTAAAGAATCACCACAAAATGTGGCTCAAAAAACTATATAGAAAACCAAGATGGGAGTTCTCTTGGTTTTTGGAAAGCTTTATACTGGGGTCAGCAAAATCTGATGCATAGGGGAGGAAAAAGCCTAGGGTTGGCAGAAATTCCAGCTGCTCTATAAGAACAATAAAACTATCTACGTGATAAACATTCAGGCATAACAAAAAATACAAACATTATGCACTAAGGAGAGTTCTGCTGAGCTTTGGGGAGGTGGTATCTGAAAACAAGTTGCATTTTACTGCAAATATTACAAATTTGGAAAATCTGGGTTGTGACATCATCTCCTCACAAGATAGAGGCATTGGTGGGCAGCAACGGGGGCGATAGGGGGAGGACAGCTAGCAAGGCCAGCACTGGCACGCAGTACCACTAACAGGCCTTTGGTCCTGGGGAATGTGCAGCGTGGCAGAGCCCCAAAATGGTCAACTGACATGGGTTAAAGTGGGATTTCCTTTCAGACCTATAGCCTTGTCACAGCAAAAAAATGGGAGGCAAGGAAGAGGGGCATGCATTGTGGGGCACTGGAGGGGGATGGCGTTATGGGTGCATGTGACCTTACTGAGGGCATGATGGGAGTTGCAAGCGTGGTGGACACCCTGTCACCATTTGCATTTTGGACTTGATACTCAGCAGGGAGGTAAAACATGATCTTGGTTTACTTACATACTTTCATACACTCTTATGTCTGGACGCCAAAATAAAATCATAAGCCTTAGGATTAACTGTTGCCAATTCCCTTTTGTTGTTTTAGAAATTAATGTTCATCATTTGCAGGATTAATGCCGATGTTGAGGTGGTTAAGGTTCGAGAAATTTTATTGCTAATTTTATTTGGCTGTATTGAGAAAGGTTTTTTAGTACTTTCCTTCCTTGGGGTGTTATGCTAATTAATTTTGATCAAACTATTGATTTTATGGGTGTGAGGAACAGATTACCTAATATTTGTGAAGTATGAGAGTAATGTTATGACCAGACAAAGCCTGGAATGTGACAGCCACTTCCCTTTCTTATTCAAACCTGCTGCTACAGAACTTTCTAATTCTTGCACCTTAACTACTTGTATCATTGGTTTGCGCAACTTGATTATCTGCACAAGGCCTGATAATAACCTGTTTCTACATGAAAAATATAAAATTAATTATAAGATTTTGATTGTACTATGCAATAACATCTTTTTAGTATATAAGGTCTATATAACTAGTATATAAGTTAGTATCAGGAAATTACAATGCTGATAGACACTAAATGAGATTATAAATAAAGATTTTACTATATTAGATTATATAACTATAACTTATAAAGGTAATGCATGAAAAAATTAGGGTTATTTTTTTAAAGCTTCTTAATTCTTAATACAGCTAGAAACAGCTTAAATATCTATAATATAGTTTTTAGTCTTTAAAGCTATACTATGTAGATATGACTATCACCAAAATTATTTTTGCATAAATTTATAATACTTATATTTATAGTATCAATACTTTTTACTTTATTAAAGCGCTTGATATTGATAGTAATAAAGTAAGAGCTAAGCTAAATATAGGTTAAATTGCCATGGATACCACTCAAAAGGTGACTCATAACCCAGTAGTAGATTTGGACATAGAATATCAGCTGGTGTTAATAATTCAGATAATAAAACAGATGTCATTTTTGACATGCAAATATAAATAGTATATAGTCAGGAAGTACTTTCAGTGATATATAATTTTGAAGCATTGTAATACTATGAGTTATTATAAAAATCAAAGTTTTAATTTTATGCTTAAATAGCATCAATAATAAATTTTAGGGCCAAAAGTTGACCAACCCAAATAGATATTGACGTGGGTTCATTAAGCACATAATCTAGAACAATTGTTGTAGATTTTTATTAATATTTGAGGAAGATAAAATCTGAATAAGCAAAAACAATGTCATTTGTGCACCCTGAGTTATAAGTGGAAATTGTAAAACAAGTAAAGAAGGCAATCAATAAGGTACTGCTATATAACGATAAATTTACTTCATATGATACCTTTTAAAGTATTTATTTTCTTTATTATATCACCTTTAGCTTTCTGTAGTATTGTTAGTACTTCCAGTTTTGCTGAAGGTCCGCCAGAAAATATGAATCTAGTCCAGAAGGATTGTGTGATAGAATTAGTTTGTAGCCTAAGAACGTTGTTTATTGCAATCCGCCATCCCCTTTCCGCTTTGTGTTTTTCACTATATGCTCCTTGGTATACATAATGTGCTGAGTGCAGCAGTCTTCACTGCAGCCACTGAAACTTCTAGATTCAACCCATCTTTATCCTACTGACAGGCTCTTAGTCACGCCTAGATGGTTTGGTGTTTGCAGATCAGCAGTTTGATAATAGATTGATTAGAAGAAGCTTTTTCAAAATAGAGTTGTAAATTATATTGGCAATTGGTGGAAATTGAGTATGGCTGATCGAGCCAATTTACTACTAAATACATCAATTTTGTGTGAATATAATCATGTAGACTAGCCCGCTTACTCAGGGGGTGTTGATTGATAATGTTTTTCCAGTTACAATAAGTTTACTATTTTTTTCACAGAGTGCATCACTGGGAAATATTAAGAACCTTGTTCTTGGTGGTGTATGACGTTTACTCGTGTTTAAAGCGCTAACCATGTTAAATCTTGGGTATACTTTATAATGGTTTCACTTGGGCTTAGCGGTACTCCTTACAACCTCTGCGCATAAAATCAGGCTAAGTACAAACTTTCTTAAGTAACTTTAAGACTTTAAAAGTATGTTAACTGTTATAACATCAAAAAGCAAATTATGAAAAGAAGCTTTCTATTTAAAAATAGTAGAAAGCATATATAATAAGTGGAAATTTAGGGTGTTAAAGTTAGACTTAGAAAATTAATTTATCATTTTTTTTGAAAAAGAAGATTGTGTAATATTAATCTGGTTTCATTTTGACAGAGTCCTAATACCTGTTTATAGGTGATCTTATGGGTTTCTCCACAAGTTATACTGTGGAGCTCATGGTACATTAAGATTGCAGTTATTTTGTTTTGAGCCTGAACGTGGCTCCTGTGGCTCTTGAGGCTGTCCTAGTGTCTCATTCTGAGCCACCAATTGCAGTTTTGTAGCTAATTGATTTCATAAGTTGGTAACTCTCTCATTAAAGGTAGTTGTTAATATAAGGAAACTTCCTTAAATGGAGTGACTGTAACTTGGCTGTCACTGTGGGGAACCTAAATGTATATACTGGGCTCCTCCAGGGGCGTCATTTGCAATGTTACCCACATGCTTATTTCAGCTAAATTTATGCTGGGGTGATATTTGACATCATCGCTACCAGTCTGTAAATTATTTCAAAGACTGTGGGGTAAAAGAGGGCCTCTGTCATAAAAAATCAGAACTCCAAATCCTATAAAAAGGGGTTCAAATCATTAAAAATAATTATGATTGCTGGCACTATCAGAGGTCTCAATTTTTCCTGGGATGGCCTATAGGATTAGTACCAGTAGCTTTTCTTTCTGCTCACCATCACTTTTGAGTGATTTTTAAAAAACAGTTGATTTTCCACCACCACTTCACCGCATCATTTCCCAATTTATGCCCTTGGATCCACCACCTGCTTCCCCAGTGTGGGGCAGCGGTTCTCAACATGCTAGTGTTTACCACCCAGCAGGCAAACGTGTGTGGACTGGCTTGTCCAGTCCACCAAATACATACAGCTGCTATGTCCCTCCAAGGGACTTAATACTCCACCTTGAACGAGTTCCCAACCCACCCCCATCCCTTATCTCTGCTTTAATACACTATCTGATTTTGCCTCCATGTCGAGTATGGGTATCTCTTCCTGTATGCTGACAAGGTGATGATTAAGCTGGCAACTGCCACCTTTGCACTGGAAGGATTTATAGACTTTTTCTTTTACAAGGGCTATCTTAATATAGGCTTCCCCACCAAAGAGGACGCGGCTGCTGCTGCAGCTACGCCCTTAATATAAAAAACACCCCCATTACCACCACCCAAACACATCTCCCAGATAGTATCACACTTGTGGTGACCTTTGCGAACCTCCTCTCACACCTCCCCCTCAAACACTTTATGAAGTGTTGATGTCAGGTCTGGTCACTTATGGCAAAGACCCCATCCTCCAATTCATTGTCCCAAGTCATGCTGAGCTCCTTGCAGAACCTTGGGCAATGGACATCATTACCCCCCACCAGCTGAACATGGCCCAGCACATCCCATCATGTGCCTACATCCCATCTGCACCTGACCATTTATTCTGGGCTCTCATTGACAACAGCTGAACAGTTTGCCCCCTCTGCCATGAATTGGACCATACCAAAAAGGCATGTTGATACAATTAAAACCCTGAGAATAATGTCAACCCCATCCTGGAGGCCAAACCAACAGCTTTTGAGTGGGGATTTTGGCTGCCCCCAAGTTGTGTACTTGATGAACCAGCAGCAAAATCTAGCAACCCAAATCCAAGCCGGCCATTTTCCACCCATGCCAACTAATTGGGAGCAGGTTTAGACCCATATTTAATCCAAAAAATTTTCTTCCCCAAAACTTACCCAACCACAGCCACCTATCACCAAATCAATCCAAGTCAACTAAAATCCCTGGGATTTATTAGATGAAGTGACCATTCTGGTAAAATTGTCCCACCTCCAGACAAACCAAGAGATTTAGTATATTATATGGTTATAGACTCTGATGCCCCACTCTCACCCAAAAAACATGTCCTCAAACCCAATTTTATCCCAAACCAAAGTGATTAGCAGCTTGCTGAGGCCACGGTGGCCTCGCCCAAAAATCTCCATCTCTGTGAAGCTGTGGCAGAATCCGTCAATAAATTTAAAAAAAGGCTGCACACACTTGTTCCCCAAATTTTCCTCCTATTGCAAAAGAGGAAATACAATGTCTCTATGAAACTGCCACCACCGCTGTCAAACGTGTCATTACTCTGGCAGAATTTTTCCCATCCACATATATCACCAGAGCAAACATTGCAAAATTAGCCCAACTTCCTGACGCCCACATCTAAAACAAATACCATGTTACCAAACTCATATAGGCTTTTTATCCAAGCCCAAATTGTCAAGCTCAACGCCTATCTACCTCACTCAACCCTCATCCAACGGATTCCCAACCCTTGCTATCAACATTGATCCGCTTTTTTAATGCTAATCCTGAGGAAGAAGAAGAAGATCCGCCTGATCCCCCTCTCCCTCCGCCATGGTGGGATAAGCAGATCACCGCTGTGCCACCTGGTAGGCTGCTTTATCATTTCTTTTGCATTTCCCGCTGCTCGTTTAGGGCGGTTGGTTCATGTTTTTGGTTGGTTTAGTTTTGGTGTTTCTGTTTTGGTATTGTCAATTACCTGGTTGGCTTGCCTCAGTTAAATAAAAAATGATTAGTACCAGTAAGAATAATAAATTTATAGAGGAAGGTTTCTTTCCATGAGGTGAGAAATTGACCCCTTTAATTGAGGTTTTCTCAAAATTACCCTCCCTATACAAGACTTAGGTTGACTTTAAGTGCCACACATGGACTTAGTTGTATGTAGCGTGGGTGCATCATCCTTAATAGGATTTTCTGTTTTTTTTATGATAACTGTTGCAGGTCCCCTCCAGAAAGCTTGTAAATTATTGTTCTGTACTCCACGCATATAGCAGAACATAACTTTTTGTCCCACCTCAAATATAGGCATCTTAGGTATTCTGTCACTCTTTTGTTACTCTCCTTAAGTGACTTAATGATTTTGCTACCAACATGTATTAAATTCTTACTAATTTCTCTAACAACTCATCTTGATATCTTCCAAGGGGCAATTTTTTCCTATCCGCATCCATTATTGGGGGAAACAAGCATGTTAATGCAGTTACTCTCCCATTTAACAATGTGATTGGTAAAATGATAATTATATGATAGCTTATCCAGTAATCCAATAAGGATGATGGTAACATAATTTCCCATCTTTACCCATGGTTAGTTGTGATTTTCTTTAGAATTGAAACGAGAATTAATTCACTCTTTTCAAACTTACATTATTGAGGGTATGTATGGCGTGGTAAACTGTTTCTTGACTCCTACTAAGTCCATCAAGTGTCTCAAAACTTTAAAATAAAGGTTCATCCATTATCAGAAAGTAGTAATGTGAGCTTCTGTGGCGAGTGATAACTTGGATGTACAAGTATCTCACAGTAAATCTGGAGGCAAAAAACCTGACTGCAATCACTTCTATATACTGGTAAGTTATCTGTTGCAAAAAATATGAACTGATTTCCACTTGATGAGTTCAGAAATGATCCTAAAACATCATTAGAGATGGTGTGAAAGGATGCGTTTGGAGAGACAGATTGAAATTAAACTTCTTTGGGAGTAGCTTGTAATTTTCATATTTAATACAGAGCTTCAGAGCTTTACTGATGTCATCCAACATTACCTCACTGTAAAATATCTCCTTTAGATGCTAATAGGTCTTCTGTAGCCTTCCGTGGTCTACTTAATTGTGTTCTTCCATGATAGTTGCCATTTTGTTTGCTCAGCTTCACATATGATAACCTTTTTTTGTAAACTATTTTCTCTGTCATTTTCAAAATCTTGTTGCTCTATAAAAACTATTAAAAACCTCTTTTCTGTTTATCATTTCTACCCAGCCATATACTAGTTTTCCATTTAGAAAAGTATTCTATCACACCATCTAGTACTAAAAAAAGTATTCTATCACTTTTGGGTGACTGCATGTGTATATTGTGCAATCATGACATACCGCTGTCAGGTGCATCTCTCCAGCCAAGTGCAGGATCTCAAAGTAATAGCCTTGCTGCTTCATGTCCAATTTTAAGTCTTTTATCTGCGTTCTTCATATCAGTTATCCATTGTAATAAGAGATGATTAGTAATTAACTTGAACTATAAACCATAAATGTGAGGTCAGAAGTTGCGTGCAGCTCTGATTACAGCTAAGCACTCACATTCTGTAACTGTACAATTGCGTTTAGCTATTATAAAAGTTTTTTAATAGAAACACAGGGTGATCAACCCCACCTACATCCAGCTGAGGTAAGATGTAAGCTTTGGGGAGCAACCCTTGTGGCTTATTTGGCAAGAATTCCCATTTCAAACCAAGCAGGGACATAAGCCGGTGGCCATCCCTCTCATCACCCTAAGTATTTGGCCCTTGTGGTAGATGAGAGGTGGAAGAAAGCGTAACTCTATAAATTGCGCCTCTTCACCCTCTGCTAACCACTCAGGAGATGGTGTAGAAAATTTGGGAGGTGTGTCAGGAGGTAACAGTTGTCAGAATCCATTACCAGAAGGTGGTTTGTAGCAATCTTCCTCAAAAAGAAGGTTCATCCACCATGTTGAGCTCCGCTGGTCAAGTTAAAATTGTAACTGGCAATTTGTATTGATTTAGTAATTCTTGGGCTCAGAAATCTCCATCCACCATTACCCTCCATCGCTGTAAAAATGATCCCATCCTCAACAGTTATAGGCGCAATTAAATCCTTTAATACTCAATGGGTAACCATAAGTGGTTTGACCATGGGTGAAATCTGCTGTCCACCAGAGATTCGTCATTGTTGTGCCAAGCTTAATTGCAGAGGAATGAAATTTCTCAAAAATGAATTTGATACTAGTCAGGGTGGATAGGGTAAATCAAAACATTAATAGTAGCAATTTAGGGTAACAATACAACATAACCAAATTGCAAATTAATTCTGACAGGATTTCATCTGTTTCCCATTATCTATTCAGTGAGCTTATAAGGCATTGGATCCTGACAGGTCAGCTATTGCTCCATTTCCCCCCTTTACTCTCTGATTTAAATAAATATCTTCTTTAAAATCCAAATTTATTTGAGTGTTTAAAAATTTTGCCAAACATTTAGTGACTATGATTTCCAGTTTTTACTATTTTTGTCTAGTTCTCACGGTTGCCCTATTTTATTTTCATCTCAAAATATGAATGGCTGTACCAGAGGTATTCTGGCTGGTGCTTTGTGTGGCAACTCATCCTAAGTGCAGCATAGTCTTAATATTATCAACACGCTCCATGACATAATGATGTGGCCCAAATGCTTGTCCTTCTCGACCCTTCTCTCTAGGCAGAGTGTACGTTATATTTGTTATGAATGGAAGGTCCAACCTTTAGTTAAGGTGGATGTTGTTATAAGGATGGCTCATTATCTAGATCATAGTTTTTATGTCATGGATAGAGAATATATCCTAACCTAAACAACGGTGGGACTCCTTTCATATCAAGTGTAAGCACTCAGCCTAGCTTTTTCCTCAAATCATGCCCTTTTTAGATGGATTACAAATGTAACTGTGTTGTTTGTTCATGCTCCCACTTCTCTTCCCCTAAACCAATGTTTCATGTACTGATGATAGTAATCTTGCAGTAAATTTGATTGCTCCTGGAGAGAAGATGTATGTGAATCCATTGGTGCCTTTGCTTTCTGCTGGACAACAGATGAAAGCTGAGGTCATTCAGGTGTCCAGAACCACAGTTCTCCCTCAAGGTTGGTCCATCAGATGGGCAATTGATTACCCCTTCCTCACCAGTTAAGTATCAAAAAGTTTCTATTAAACAAGATCACGCCTAATTCTTGTTACCTATTAAAAATTCAGTTGAGATCCCATGTGGTATCTGTCAAGGAACTTTTGGATACAGGAGCAGCCAGGAATTCTATGAGCTTGCAGGTAGCTCAGGATTTAGACCTAGATCTCGATGCAGGGTCCTCAGTATTGGGTGAATCATCAGCCTTGATCACTTGATATATGGTGAGTTGGCCTATACCATTCATGATACATGCGTTTGACTTCTGTGACCGGTTTACCATGATGCTGGTTTTGCTTTTTCCCATTATCCTTGGGGTTGGTTGGTGGTGGCATCAACATGTTAGTATTAAATTGAGCTTGACCTTTTGTTTTTTGTGAACTCCCAGGCTTGTGATGAATTCTCACTTATTTATAACTTTTCCCCTACAAAGTGGTGGGGTCAATAGTTTCAACTCCCTCCCCACTGAGTTGCCGCCAGATTTTAGCCTAGCTTGTTGTAGTACAAGGATATCTTCAATATGGAGAAGGTCAGTTGCCTTCATTTCCACTCCAAGTATAATCTGGCCTTCTTCTTGACAGTAGATGTAATTAGTATCAATTTTCCTCTGTACCCATATACAGAGCAAGAAGATAAGGCCCCGGAGGTGTAGTTAAATTTCTTGATCCATAAAGGGTGGATTTTATGGAAATCCTCTCCCATCGCGTATCCCATCGTTTTTGATTAAAAAGATGATGGTACATTGCGACCATACATAGACTATGATCATGTGAATAATATCACAATTTATGATCCCTATTCTCTCCCACTTGAGAAAACCATCAACCAGGCGATTGCCAAATCCTGGTGCTCTCCAAGCTCGACCAGGTGAATGACTTCAAACAATTATGAGTAGCAGAAGGCCAGGAGTGGGTGATAACCATTCAGACTTAGTGGGTATTTTAAAATTCTGCGTATGCCCTTCAGCCTTATGAAAGCGCCTGCTTTCTTCCAGCATATGATTGATGATGTACTGGGTGATCTTTGCTTCTTGTGCGCGGTGACATACATCAACAACATCCTGGTGCACTATCCCACCCCCAAACAGCATGTGAGGGACCTGGAGGCGGTACTGGCAGCGTTGAAAAAAGCAGATCTTTATGTAAAGCCCTCAAAGTGCAAGTTTATCAGTGAGAGGTTACCTTCTTGGGTAATCTTTTCTTATATGATAGTTATACTATCCTATACAGCAGTTTTGAGGCAAACTTTTCCTGGACCACAACTACCATGCAGAAGCAGGTGCAAAGTTATTTGGAATAAAATTTCCTTGAAGAGATTCTCCCTGTGCTCTCTCAGTTGGGGGCGCCTATTTATCCCCAACATGGTAATATGTTCCCATAAAAATGGATGGAGACTGCTAACATGCATTTGAGGCGATCAAGGAAGTATTTTGGAACCACCGGTCCTCAAGCACACTGATTACTCCTGGCCTTTTATAAAGTCATGAGATGCCTCAACAGCTGCAGTGGGAGCAGTCCTATTTCATGATTACGATGGGATGGGATATCTCATCGCTTAATTTTCCTGAGACCCTCCTCCATGGAGCAATCATGGGCCATTATGACAAGGAACTGCCACTGTGTCATAGTCACTCATCCACTGGATGTACCTTATTCAAGTTTTGTAACATGGGAGCTAGGTAGGGTAAGCTGGGGCCTTCATGTGGCGCAACTGAGGAAAGCTCATGGAAACATGGATGAGTAGCTAACACCATAACACAGAGAGGCGCCATGGAAAGGTCCAGTAGTGGCCTGGATGGGGAGTGGGATGGAAGCTAATGACTGTAACCCAACCTGTTCTTGTGGGTGCTTCCACTTTCCTTTAAGGGGGAATATGGGCAGAAGGGGGAGGCAAGAGTTGGGTGTATCGTCTGTCACACTACTTTCCTACAAGGCGGGGCGCTGCAAAAGCAGGTCTCAGTGACAAGGGTGGGACAATCCTGATTGGCTGAGTTTTGGCTCACCTGTCTACAATATTCACTGCGGTTTTCTAGGTTGGCCTGAAACCTGGATAGTGGCCAGAAGCTTATGTGGGCTTACACTGGTGCAGCAAAAGGCGAGAGCACTCACGTACCAAAATGATGGACTGACCCAAAAGGGCTGCGATGGTTCTCGCACAAAAAGGGCCCATAGAGCAAACTTCGTCACAAAACCAAACCGGAGAGACCAACTCCATTAACAAATAAACATCAAGTAGCCTCTGCTGCACAGGGGGCTTCAGTATCTTTTGCTGTGGCAGCTGCTAATGGATTTGGTGTTGGAACCAAGCTTTTTGAAGCGGGGAACTCCAGACCATCCAAGGATCTGATGGCGATCTTGGTGGAGAGCTTCAAGAGGGTTCACGACGTGGAAGTGAAGACTGGATGGTATAAGGAGATGCTCATGGTCAGGGTGATTGGGGTGTGTGGGTTCTCCCCGCTCCATATTTCACGTTTGGCTCCTGGGTTGAAACTTATGACTTTCCAATCTAAGCTTCAAAAGGAACAGGTCTTGGCTGCCAGTTTGAGCACAAAGAACGAGGAGGCTGTATGTCTTGACATTGGCACCAAGATCGAAAGTTCATTCTGAGGGACATACTACCTGTGATCACTAGAGGGGCCATGATGTCTCAGCTGAAAGGCTTTGGCAGAGTGATCTCCTTTAATGAGAATAAGCTGGTAAAGAACTTGAAGCAGAAGGACGGTAGCTTGAAAAAGTTCACCGTAGGATCTGGGGACTGGGTTTCGAAGGTTGAACTTTCAAAATCATATGTGGAGTTGCCTTGTTCAGTCACTGTGGGGACCTGGAGTGTCCCTGTGGTACCTCTGGACAGGTGCTTCTTGTGTGGTGTGAAGGGGCACGTCAGAGTCAAATGTCCTCAGGTTCAACCTCCTGTGGCAGTGGCCAAGCCTAGCGGGCCTAGCGCGGGGGTACCAGTGATGGCGCCCTCTGAGAAGGAGAAATTGTCTCTCCATAAGGCGTTGGAGAAGCTGACTGAGATGTCAGCCAAAGCAAGGGAGGAGGCTGCGGCTGGCAACGATTCAGAGACGGTGACTGGAGTGCTGAAAAGTGCGAGGAAGGTCAACAAGGAGTCAAAGCATTCCCAGAAGGTGAGGGAAGCAGCTAGACTCCAAATCGAGCTGAGTGGCGCTTTGGCACAGTCCGCAAAGGACATTATGGAGGCGGTCGCCTCCCAAATGGATGGGGTTCTCCCCATCACTCAATCGCATAAGAGGCGGGTGAACATAAGGGATGTGGGTGTGACAGAGCGCGTGAGGCCCGTAGGGGAAGAGGAGGAGGTGAGGGAGATGTTGCCTGCTAGCAATAATGGGCCAATGCCTTCTAACCCAAAGCCTCCAACTGAAGCGGAGGGGTCTATTGAGGACCCTGGAAATAGTAAGATTCTGGAGGCTGTTGTGACCGAGCAGCCTCCACCCCTCAGCTCAGTCTAGTACTGAAAAGGGGAGGAAGAAACTTGGTCCCGCTAAACCATCTGAGGTGGAAGAGGATGGGGACCCCCAGATCCTGACACTGAGGCCTCTTCAGTTTCGAACCTATGGTGATCAAGGTTGAATTTGCTAACGCACGGGGTATGAATGGACTCAAGCAGCGGCAGTGGGTGAAACTCTGATTGCAACAACATGGGATAGATATTGGCTTCCTCACTGAGACTAAGTCCAAAACTGGGGTGGAAGAGGACTGGGCTTTCTAGTTTCCTCTGAAACAATCACTTTACTCTCACTTGGTGAATCAACCAAACTCAGACTCGCCCTTAGGGGAGGGAAAGAGGGAGAGGTAGAGGGAGAAGCCAAAGGGGGTATTTTGGTCTGGTGGGCGGACAAGGTCAAGGTGTTGGATAAAGGGTATTGGTTCCTGGAAGAGAAGTGGCAGTAATCTCACTGTTTGGAGTGGAATCAATTTGGTTCTTGGCATATATGTTCCAAATTCTGGGTCTGAACGGAAGGCCTTCTTCCAGAAGGTCGGCCTAAGGATCCAGTAGGAAGGCATTGGGGATCGGTAGTGCTGGGGGGAGACATGAGCTGTGTCTGCTTTAAGGATGACAGGGTTGGAGCTTCAGGCAACTGGAGCTCTGATCCTGGAGCCCACGAGTTGGCCAGTTTAATGATCGACCTTGACCTACTGGATGTGTGTAGAGCTGGCCGTGGTGAGGATGGAGAGACCAGGTGGACTCACATCCAGGGGGATAATTTCTCCCGCATTGACCTTGTGTCAGTGCCACAGCCTCTCCTAAGTCGCTGCAAATTGATCCTTCAGATTATGATCCAGGTGCTTCAGACCACAGACCCCTGAAACTGCAGATTAGTGACCCTCAGGTTGCTTCTGCAGGGAAGGGGATCTGGAGACTGAACCATGAACTCATGAAGTGGAGTCCACTTCAGGATATTTATGAGGAAGAAGGTGAGGTGGTGGAAAAGCAAGATTGTGGGGAAGCCTGATGCGCCAGTAAATGGTTGCGGATGAAGGCTGATCTCATGATGGCTTGTAAAATCTTTGGGAGGCAGCTAGGGGCCATACGTTCAAGTTATGAAACCTTGGAGAGTGGCTTTGAGAGTACCTACAAGCAGGCCATGGTCATGGGGGCATCTGCCTACACGGATAAGACTAAATTGTATGCAAAATTGATGGGAGCCTTCATGGTGGATCGTCTCAAACAAAGGAAGTCTAGATGGGATGAGGATTCTAACAGCAATGTGGCCCTACTCCTCAAGGCAGTAGAGGCATTCAGACCATCAGCAAGGATCTTGTCATTTTGTGACGGGGGAGTTGAGGTGAAGGATGCAGCTTGTATGGTTGAGGTGGCCAAATCCTACTATGAAGACCTTTATGGCCCCTCTGAAAATGACCCGGAGGCATCCAAAGTACTCTCAAGCAGACTGGGGGTAATGCCAAAAGAGACTCAGCTGCACCTATGTAGCAAGATCCGCAAATATTAAATGTCAGACGCCATCCACAAGGGCAAGAATGGCAAGGCTCCCGGGGAGGATGGGTTGATCTTAGAGCTCTTCAAATTATTTTGGGCAGAAATGTCTGAGATGCTTGCTGAGCTGTACAACCAACTCCTAGCCTCTGGTATAATTGAGCCGGCGTTTTTAAAGGGTGTAGTGGTGGTGTTGTATAAGAGGAGCGATCCCTCCCTCATGGGGAACTATTGGCCTTTGACCCTGCTTAACGTTGACTATAAGATCTTACTGAAGATCCTAACTAATCGACTAAAGGGGGTTGTGGCAAATGTTGTTGGGAAAGAGCAGAATGGGTTTATCCCAGGACGCTCAATTACTGAAAACTCGATGATGCTTCACCTGATAGAAGAGTGGGCAAGTAAACAGTATGACCAGAGGGGGTGACTACTGTTTCTTGATCAAGAGAAGGCGTATGATCAGGTGAATCATGAGTTTCTTTGGGAAGTGTTAAGTAGGGTTGGAATCAAGGGGAATTTGTTGAGACTGCTTAAAGCGATTTATGAGAAGGCCTCATTGGTTGTCAATATCAATGGGGTCCTCTCAACCCTTTAGGGTGTGTAGGGGCGTGTGTCAGGGAGACCCTCTATCTCCCTTGTTGTTTGTCCTTGCAATAGAGACCCTATCAGTGGCTCTCAGAAAGTCAGAACGGAGGAAACTTACCATCAATGGTGAGGAGTACTCTCATTTGATGTTTGCGGATGATACATGGATTTATGTTTCGTCAGAGGAGGAGGAGAAGTTGGTGTTGAACATTCTGAAGATGTACCAGAACGCAAGCAACGCCAAGGTCAATCTGTCAAAATCTAGGGCTTGGCCCATTTGCAGAATGGCGACGTTGGGTGTGGCACCAAAGAGCTCGATCCTCTGGATGGCAACAGGGGAGGAGTTTCTGTACCTTGGGTGTCCCATCCCTGGGCGGGCGTCGTTGCATGAAATTTGGCTTAAACTTGAAGCGGATCTTAAAAAAGTGGCTTGGAAGTGACAATGGCTCAACTTATCTTATCAGGGCAGAGCCATTGTCATGAACACTTTTATTCTTTCCAGACTATGGTACATTGTCGGATTTGTTCCACCGCCAGCATCTTCCATCAGAAGAATATAGAGTTCAATCATCCAGGGCATTTGGTGAGGGCGAGCGTCAAAAACCAGTTACTCTAACTTGTGTCAGGAGTTGAAGAAGGGGGGCATCGGTATAATTAACTTTGGGAGTATGATCAAAGCACTGCAGCTGAAATGGATTACACGGGTCACTTGGGAGGGAAAATCCATCTGTTGGTCTCCAATACTGGAGGACTACCTCTCTAAGGCTTTCAAGGAAAGTTCAAACAGGGATCTTGGTGTTAGCTGGGGAATTAATCAAGGGGCCATTCCAAGCGTGGGGAACCTACCAGGCTACTGGAAGGATTACAATAGAGCTTGGGCGGGCAGCAAGGGTAGATTAGAGGGTAAAGAGTGGACCATTGAAAGGATCCGGGCAGCTCCCCTTTGGGGAGGAGCTTGGGGACTGGAGATGGAACCTCATCTGCTCAAGGACTTCAAGCAATTTTTTTGGGGCAGTTCACTGGGGAGACCTCCTTGATGGCAATGGCCAAAGAGTGCTTAGGGTGGAAGCAGCCATTAATGTTACCAGTGCCTCCAAGGTGCTGGTAAGGAAGGCATGGGATGGTGTGGAAGCAACTGAACTGACTTCTTGCTGGAGGGAAGAAATTTATTCTCTGGCTGCATTAGAGGCTGGGGAAGCCCATTCAGAAGGTCGTGGAGGGCAGGATTGGTGGGTGTTCCTGCGAGGAAGAGAAGGCTGGAGATACTCCAGATGAGAAAGCCTCTTCATCCTTCGGGACTGGCTCAAGGTGGGGGGAGGTAGCGGTGTCTGCCTCTCAGATTCACAACTTCCAGGTTCCGGAAGCTACAAGACAGAGAGCTTTGCTCAATGTACTTGTCCTGGATCACTTGCAAAATGTGACCTGGCCTGATGGAACTCTGGGGGAGGAGGGTTAGGGATGCTGGTCTATACCAGTTCAGAACTTTCTCTTCCAACTCCGCAGCAACATCCTGGTCACTGGGGCAACTATGAGCAAGTGGAGTAAGCATAAGGAGAATGACCTTCTGTATACCTGTAAGGTATGCAGAGGGGAGGAGATGGCAAAGCACATCTTCACAGAGTGTCCAGCAGCGGATGCTGTGTGGAGTAGTGTTCTCCTTTGGTATGAAGCATACCAACCAGAGTGTAAGTTATCCTCTGGTCATCTCGCATGGCCTGAGATCCTGACTGCGTATGCCCAACCAAGTCTGCTCGCAGACAAGGAGGGGTTCAGGGTCTGGTGCACGATATGGGGGAGGTAATGTATGGTCTATGGCTTGCCAGAAACCAGCGTTGCTTCCCTAAAGAAGGAATTCAGGAAACAAGCTCCCTGGCCATAGTCAAGCGATGGCTAGAAATAGCTGTAGAAAGCTATGGCAATCATCTTTCCTCAATTAAGTCCAACTCGGGGGTTAGTCTGGTCTCATTCCTTGCAGTAAGGGATGGGAGGCATATCTCTGAACTGGCTGGGTAGCCTTTGCTTCCTGGTATACCAAACAGTGAAGAATATGTCAGCTTAGGGGTGTTGTGAGCCACTCCACCCGCGGTCAGGCCCGCTTCTGAGGTGCTTAGATTTGCGTAGCCCCAGTGCAGCGGGGGGCAGTACCCCAGGTTTTATCCCGCAAAGTTGCCTGCACTGGGTGCCCTAACGGGCACACAAAAACTCGAAGTTTTGTAACATGAAGTGGTTGTCCGAATATAACAACAAGACTTAATGTAATCCTGAAAGCCACAGAATTTGGAGCACTGTCAGGTTTGGACGTTCTGCAACTTGTGCAGCTTTCATTTTAGGTATGAGTTTGTGAAGGCCGTGCTAAACATTTCCTTTGATTTGCTGATTTGTAACCCTTCCATGAGGTCAATAGAGGAGGAAACGCAGAAATTGACAACGGTAATCTAACAGTCCATAATCTAGCCATCGATCCTCCCACAATTTATAAGGCTGACTGGGGATGGATGTTCCATTGGTATCTCGGGTACTGGCAGGTCAGGCCTCCTGTTTGGAGATACTAGCACCTATACCAGTTGGGTTCATTAAGCCACAATCATACTCATTGCTTGGTAACAGAAGACAAATTTTGTTCATAAATAGGAGTTGGGTGCCTCCTTAACTCTGGAATGAAGTAATCCTCACTCGCCATGATCCCTGGAGGTAGAGCACTCAGGGCATAATCGCCTCAAGCCAATAAAGCTAATTTTAACTGGCCAGGAATATTTGAGGATCTACCAGTGTGGATCACCAAATATGTGACATACACAAACGCTAAGTCTGATAAATAGGGTAGGAATGGTATCCTCCATACCCTGCAGCAGGCACAAGGTCCATGGATCTCAGTGTCCGTTGACTTCATTGTTGAGCTTCCCTGCCCCAATGGGATTAATGAAAATAAATTGGTTCTGGGACACTTTACAAAATTGTCACTTTTTATCCCGTATATGTCCGCCATTACCTCCAAGAAGATGGCCCAGATTTTGGTTCACCGTGATTTCTCAATTTTCAATATACCTCATGAGGTGGTAAGTGACTGGGGCCTCAGTTTACGACTTATTTTTAGAATGCCTTTTGGCTATCTTGAAGATTCAGTCATGCCAGTCCATGGCATATCACCCCTCAGCCCAACGGTCAGATGGAGAGATCACCAGATCACTGAGCAGTATCTACACTTCTACGCCGCTGCTGTGCAGGATACCTGGGCTGCTGATCTTCCATTGGCGCAATTTTCTTACAACAACGCCACTCATTCATTGATAAGGGTTTCCACCTACAAGTATTCCATAAGTTATATCCTCTCATACTATACTGGTTCTTATCTTAGCCCAGAAGTACATGCTGCCAAGGACATGGCAGTGGAACCAAAGTACCTAATCTCTGGTTTGGGAGCACCTGATTAAGGCGATAAGTGATTACAAATGATTTGCAGATAATAAACGCCTTCACACTCATGAGATTAATGTGGGGTTGTTAGTTATTCTAAATATGTGACATCTGTGCCTGAAGGTTCCCTCACAGATGTTTGTGAGAAAGCGTTCCTTTCTCACATGGTGAAGGATGATTTGGAAAATGGGGCTTTCAGGTGGGCTTCCCCAATCACTGGAGGCTGCATCTGGTCTTCCAGGATTCCTAGTTGTCACATTAAAGGGGAAGTACCTGCCATCCCAGAACTAGTCATGATTAAGGGTCTGGAAGAAGCAGAGGTAAATGCCATTCTGGAGTCTCTGAAATCCGTCGCTTAGTGTAATACTTGGTTTCTTGAATCTCTTCCTTTGAGAGAAGCTGGGTCAGTGCCCACAGTTGTGTCCATTTCAATGAGTTGGTGGAGGCTGACCATGTTGCAGACCTGACGATCCCCATCCTCCCCAGAAGGTCCCACCATCTTGGCAATCAAGCTACACAAGGCGCATAAGAATTGTTGTGCTCACCCATGTCCCTGGTGGTGCTCCCAGTTTAAAAAAGGAAGAGTAATGTAAGCCTATATGAGTAACCCTTGCAGCTTAACTGGTCGAGAATTCTCATTATGAGCCTATAAGGGGCATAAGCCAGTGGCAATCCCTCTCATCACCCTGGGCGATTTGACTCATGTGGTAAATGAGAGGTGGGCTACAGCATACCCCATCAAAGATCACGCCTCTTCCCTCACTGCTAATCACCCAGGAGTTGGTGCAAAAAATTTTGTAGGTTTGTTAGGAGGTGGCAGTGTCAGAAGCCATTGACAGCGGAGGGTTTGTAGTAATCTTCCCTAACAAGAGATTTCCTCTGCCAGTTTAAGCTTTGATGGTAAAGTTAAATTGGTACCCAGTGAAATTGAATCATTTGAGTCACTCTTGGGCTTAGAAATTCCTGTCTACCATTCCCATTTTTCACGGTAAAAATGATCTTGTCCTTGACAGGTATGGGTGCAATAAACCGTTGAATACTCAATGGGACCACCAAAATGTGTCCTGGCCATGGGCGCATCCTGCTGTCCGCCAGAGGAGTCATCATCATTGAACAAAGTGCAATTGCGGTGGTAGATATTTCTCAAAAAATAATTTGATACTAATTTAATCAGACAGGTCGAATATAAACCAATATTGATAACAATTTAGGGTTTCAATATACCATAGTAAATTGCAAAGTTCTGGAAATAGAGTATCTGTTCCCATTTCATATTCAGTGAGTTTAAATGGCAGCGGCCCTAACAGGTTCGCTGTTGCTCCATTTTCCCTGTTCTGTTCTTTGATTGAAGTGAAAAATTCTTTAAAGATACAAATTTACTTGTGAGTTCTAGTTTTCTGGACATTTAGTGGCTAGGTTTTCCAATTTTGGGAATTTCTGACTAGTGCTCTCTGTTACTCTGTTCTCTTTGCATCTCACAGTATGGATGGTTATACCAGAAGTATTTTGGCTGGTGCTTTGGGTGGTAATCATCATTAATGATAGCGCGGTCTAGTTATCATCAGCACGTTCCATGACATAAGATGGCACCCTTTCTAAGCCACTAAAGTAAGTATAAGTGTAAAAGATCTTCACAAAGTCTGGATATATCAGAATTTGGGCTTCCATCAATTTCTGTTGAGTTGGGTTAAGACGTCGCTCAGTTCTTGTTCCCAAATGAACAATACTCCTTTGCTCAGCAGGTAAATGACTTAACAATTTCCTCAGGATTTGGCAAAAACTTCCAATAGTAGCCTACCATTCTTAAGAATTCTTGGACATCTAATATGAATTTAGGGAACTTGGTCTAGCAATGGCTTTGACCTTTACTTGTTGGGAATTGATTCATTTTTAGTTTACTTTGTGAGCAAGAAATTCTAACTAACTATAAAACAAACGTGTTTCTTATTGATTTGAGATTTTTTCTCTCAGATAAGTAAATAATTCCTTCACATGTGTTAGATGTTCATTATATGTTCTCTGAACACCGTGATGTTTTACAGATGAGCACACTTGTTATCCTTAGATCTCCAGAATCTGATTTATAACTCTCTGGAACATAACCAGTGTTGCATCAGACCAATAATATACTTGCTTTTAATTTAAACCCAAGATGTTTATCAGCGCAAACTTTTCCGGTCTTTTGGAGGCAACTTCATTTTCCAGTATCCGCTGGCCAGGTCCTTCATGGAGAAGTAGCACAAACCTCCAAGTCATTTTACAAAGTCATCAATGCGCGGTAATGGCTATAGTTCTTTCTTGATCAGGTCATTGAGTCTTCTATAATCCATGAGATTCATGTGGGTCCAGTACTTTTCCACACTAGTAGGAGGGGTGACGCCCAAGGACTCTTGGAGGGGCGTACAAGCCCTGCACCCTTAAGTTTTTATAACTCTTTGGATATAATTTCTTCTTTGCTCTTGGATTGGCGTTGAGTTTGATCAAAAAGTGTATATCATTTCTGATTTCAATCCGTGAAATTCTTTCTTTTCATAGACATGATCATTGGGTCCATTGCTGAAAAATGTCTGAGTATAAATCCAGGAGGTTATTGACTCACATATTATTGCGTAGGTGGCTCAGGCATCCCTAATGAAACAATTTCAGAAATGGTGTAAAGTGAGTCAAAGTCAGCGTAGTAATACATATTTTCTTTGGCTATGGTTTGACCCTTTTTGATCTAAAATGGGTGCTTCACATGTCTTTAAGTAGAAATATGACTTCTCCTTTTTAAGTTATATTATGAATACAGGAATTACATTGAGTTCCTAGTCTCTCACTCTTTTAGTAAAGTAAATTTTGAGAATCATTTGTTACATTATACTAATATTGATGTTGACCAGTAAAACTTATGCTATCCAGGTATTCTTTACATCTCCTCGATGGCGTACAAGGCCAAACAAATCAGCTTCTAATGTTGGTGGAGGCTGCTTCTTTTTGTATTTGAGATATAACTGATTGGGTATATTGAATAATTAGCTTTGTATAAACATACTTATTTTTTACCCCTTCTTCTCAGCTTGAAACACAAGTGGCATCTGTAAAACTTAATAGACTGACTGAACTTTGAATGAGGTCAATGATTCTAAAAAAACAACTAGGAACTGCGTTCTTTTGAGAAAGCCATAGTGGTTGTTTAAATTACTATACCTGGAGAAAACAAAACAATGCTTCCAAATCTCAAAGGCAACACAGAATATGCTCTTAGTGCTTTTGTTGACGCAAGCTGTTGGTTCTAAACCTTGCCTGATACTCAATGTCCAGTTTAAAGTTTAATCTTTATATGAACTTGGAAGACATAGAGTTTACTGGAGCGCCAGGATCCAATATTGCAAACACTTTGACCTTGTGTATGGTTACACTTTTGTAAGACCCTTGCCAATAATTATGACTAGTAAGGATTCCACAAAACTTTTACTGAAGTCTTTAAACTCCCAAGAAATGTGACTTCTTAAAAGACTCAGGTGATAATTTTCTTCAATTTTAATTCTCTTAAATGTAGCTTACACAAAAATCTCACCATTCAATATAATGTTTATGATCTGAGTGGGCTTGAAAGCTTGAGTCAAGTAAGAATTTTCTGAGGTTTCAGAATTTGCTTAGTTTGTTCTCAGATAAGAAGGCACAACCACTTCACTCAGGTTAAATTAGTTGGTATTATGACTCAACTCTTTTCTAAACTCTCATTCTCAATCCTGTTAGTGTTTTGTATGACCAAATTGACTGATTCTGCGATTTCAACTATAGTGTGCGGCAAATGCATGATATTGTACAGGTTGTGTCCTTCCTTAGACTCTCATATCTACCTTGATATCTAGGCAGTTTTCCCTGACAATGTCCTACACTGCTGAATATTATATAGGAGCGCTAAGCAATAATCAATTCTTAAATTTCATGGTATAATAAGCTCTACTCTTTTAGGAACTTTTAACTATTAAGTAAATTAAAGCAAATGATGCTTGTTTATTGGGATAATAGTGGAAGATGCTTATGGTCAACCTCCTAGCCTCAAAATATCGATATCTTAATTTTGGGACTACAACTAACTTTTGAGTGTAATTTGTATGATAGTTATTATGGGCATAATACTATAATGGTGCACACTTTTGTAGAAGAATTTGTAAAAGGGTGAGTAACAAAGCGTAAAGATTCTGGATTGGTTTTGGGTACAAATGGGATGACAGACATTAATACGCGTTGATTACCATCAACATACATTTGTCCTATTTTTAAAATTGATAACATATAAAGGGATAAAAAGTTTGTTATTTTGGGTAAAGTCAACAATTTTGATAACATATCTACCTCCTTGACTAACTCTCTCTTTAGCTAAATTTCAGCAGAATGGTGTTTATTATAATAGTGATCCCAAAACCTTTACGCAATCCTAGTTGATAATCCTTCAATCATAAAAGTGCTTTATGGTATAGATATCAAGTGATGACCACCCTAAGATTAATAATGGTCCCTTTCATATTGTTGACATTTTATGAGTTCTTCCAAACTCATATGTATCACAGTGCAATAACTGATCACCTTCCTTAAACTTATGTAGCGTTCCTCTATGCATGTCATTCTGGGATTTCTGATTAAGCTTCAAGTTAAGGTAGCTCCATCAATTTCAGTTTGAATTTATAATCAGTGCTTTAGAAAAATAATCAAAATACTATGCAAGTCAGATCACATCCTCTTAATCTATGATAGATTGCAAAAAGAGAGGCAAAACAGGCTGTTAACCATAAAGTAGCTGGAAGGGCGAGAATCCCATGGCACTATGGTATTCAATAATAGAAGTATATGTTGTTAGTCTGACGTGAGAGCCATTACAAAAAGGGAAGCGGCGGCAAACTCAGAGAAATTATTTTAAAAGTTTCCATTGACCCTCTTAACAGTCTGATTAGACTGGAATAGTAAGGTGCAACTAGAACCCCTCTTATCCCATTGAACATACTTATTTAGAGTTTATCATAGAGGTATTTATTAGCTTTATATGTTAGATAAACTGAGGACATCTGTGACAATGTACAATGTGTTCAATAATTAATGTAGTAGTAGCAAATGCTCTAACTTTACAAATGGTATAGCCTTGACCAACTAGTCAAGTGGTTGATAGCTATTAGATATCTGGTAATTGTATATAAGGAGAAGTATATTAGGAGACTAGCATCTCATCAAAATCTCATGCCAATATTACCATAGGGGTCTTAACAACAGAAACCCATAGCTACTTTTAAAATTTACATATAATTAATCTGCACAATATTTTTAATTCTATAGAATCTCAACATCATAGATCTTTGCTATGCCAATTCAAAAAGATTTAGTGCCAATAATTAAACTTAAAACCTTAGTTCTAGTCTGAGCAAGTCCATTTAATCTGTGACATTGCTTCAAATCATTATATTAAAGTCACCTGACTAATTTTCATTATGGAGTCAAGTAATATAACTTTGATATCAATACTGTTTTATAATTACTATGTTCCTCTGATAATTTAAATGAGATTTAAACTATTCTAATAATTATATATTTCTTCCTCTTTTAATTTTTTTAAAAGGATAGAGTTGATACTCTAATCCTATATATTCAATACCTCAATATATTTGTACAAAAAGCGAAATATTGTGTACTAAATATGTTACTTTTCTCTTATCTTAACTAAGTGTTTATATTTCTTCAATAAGGTAACTCGCCCATATTTCCATATGAAAAGATTCTGTTAGCTTTGACCTAAGTGGTAGATCTTTGCCTCCCCTCAGATTCTAAAGGCATACATGAACTTATCATTTTAGCTATCTGCCTATTGTAGAGATTTCTGGGAATTAGCACCCTTGAGTACCTTAAAACCAGAAGCTCTAAAAAAGTTGCTCACTATATGGGAATTAAAAAACCACTAAATAATTTTAAAAGCAACAAACTATCCACTAAAGTGTAAGATACACCTCTAATAATGTCACTCACTTGGTGAACAAAGGAATGGCGAGGATAATGATTGCATGGGAAGTCCACCCACATTATCATTTATGGAAGTAAAGATGAACCCTATGGGATACCAGAATCATGGATTACTTGGATCTCAAATGAAATTTAAATCTTAAGCCCATGTATTACTTTATACTGGTGATAGAGACTCTTGCAAAAGAGCATTTAAAGCGAACAGAACCATGGTGAGCTTGTATGAAACAAACGCTCTTCCATCAAACTACAGTAATATAATGAACCTTAACAAATATGTTCAGAAGTTGTTATCTAGTCCTGTACCAGATTATGCATCACTTGAGTGTTCACCATGAAGAATTATTACTCCATATTGAAGCTTACAACGCATTGATATCATATAATCAAATTTATAGCTTATCTTCTCAGCGTATTGACAATCTACATAGAAAGATCAAGTCTAATCATAACTACATTATTTGGCTCTACAATTGTCTTGATACTGTCAAATCTGAAGTTATCAACTATGTATAAAATGCCATAGGTATACTTTGACAGGGTTAAACAAATCCAACGTCAAGACCCAACTGCTTCTTGAGAATTTAATTGCTTAGAATAAGCCATTTGAATCAGCGGCTCACAGAGAGATAGCTGCTTAAAATTATTACATCAGATGCGAAGAAAATGCATGGCTTGAACACATGAAAAGTGATTAAATTAGGGTCTAGCCCACATCTGAGCACTTAAAACCAGTCACTTCATTGAAATGACCACAACGTCTTAAAACCTTCTTAACAAAGTTATCTACTCTTTAATACCTAGTTACTTGTTTTCACAATCTGCTGATCAAGCTCTATTTAGCTGAAATAGTAACCTAGAAAAAGAGCTTAAAACACAAAAACTTAGTAGAAAATCATTGAATGAGGTCTATTGACATTTGAACTAAGCTGAAGATCAATGGGACAAGATAAAAAATGAACTTTTAACCATAATGGAACAACCTTAATAAGATACAGAGTACAAAGGAATGAAGTAAGATCTTCTAAAACTTATTGAAATCTTGGCAGTTAAGAAATAAGCGTTTACAACCATTTTGATCTAATAATTAAAATAAGATCAATACCCTTGAGCACCAAATCCAGAACATGGAAGTTGAGGAAGCCGCCCCAAGAAACTTCTGAATGTGATATATGATACTCCAAAAAAAGTTTCTTCAGAAGAAATAGATGCTTAACTTAAACTTTTTTATGAGCAAGTACGTCAATTTTATGTGACTTGATCGCTTGAATATTCATACCAAAACCTTTATAAAAAAATAATCCTGAGGTACATGCCATCTAAAAAGTAGAATTTACCTTGTCAAAACTACTTTTCATAACAAATTTACACCATGAGTATTAGTATAGTTTAATTATTGTAATTATATGAAGCTTTCATAAAAAGTGCCCCTTGAAATTTTAAATTGCACTTTTAATGGGGCAGGTTTAACCTCGAAGTTACACTAGGCAGATTCTCCAAAAAGCAATAAACTAAATAGGAAATTACAGGTTAAAAATTGGCCTAATTTTTATTTTTGAAAAGAGGAAATGTTTATAGGCTTTTTTACAGTTTGTAATCTATCAGAGTGAATTAATCTCTGCGTAATCGAATCTTCAATCAGTTGATCAGGATCCAATTAATTATTAACTTTGATAGATTGCAATAGATTGCTCACTCCTTCTGATGATGTTGCAGAATTTGTGGAAGGGGATTTTTTTGGAGATATGCGAATTTGGTGAAATCCTGACACTTCCCCCTCAAGATTCAATTGCAGTAGAGGATGACTTCTTAAAAACCTAGGATGAGTACAATTTACCACAATACCAGTATCAGTATGAACAATCAAATATTCTAATCCTTTTTGAAATATAACTCTATAAGGACCAGACCAATTAGTTCCCAGTTTTTCAGTCTGTCCGCCTGGCTGAGAATGATAACACATAACATAATCTCCAATCTGATATTCAGGTAATACTGATTTATGTTGATTGCTTTGTAGAGTCTCTCCTTCAAGAAGTGGTTTCAATTGAATTCATTGCTCGAGCCTGGAGGTGGATAATCTCATCAGCCAAATTCCTCATAACTAAATTAAAATTTTCTGGGATGCTTTCTTCAAGGATAGTCTGAACACTAGAAGGGACTGAAGGATTCCGCCCATATATACACTTAAATGGGAACATCTTAATAATGCGGCAATAGCTTATCTGATAAGCAAACAAGGCACTAGGTAAATAAAATTCTACTGAGTCAGATCAGTTGAGGCCATTTTCCTTTTAATCAAGACCAAAGTTTCATCAACTCGTTCAATGGCCCCATTTGTGGATGGATTATATGGGACAAAAAATTGCTGAGTATTGTTAAATAATTTTGATAACTCCTGTATAATATGCGAGGTGAAATTAGTCCCATTATCTGACATAAGGACCTTTGGACATCCATGTTGGGAAATAATATGCTGATATAGGAATAAGGCTGTAGTCTTAGCCAAAGGGGTAGAAATTGAAATGGCCTCAACCCATTTGGTCAAATGGTCGATGGCCATAATATATACTGATGACCATGCACTACTTGAGGAAAAGGCCCTACAACATAAATGCTGATTACTTTGAACGCCTTAGTTGGGGAAATGACTTGATGTTGATAAGTAGGGTTGGTAGTTCCATGACGTTTGCAAGTAAGACATGAGTCAAGAGTCTCCCAAATGAACTCAATCATGTTGTTCCAAAAGTATCTAGTCTTCAACCATTCTTGAGTTTTCTTTAAGCCGCTATGACTGACTTTTTCATGACCTTCCATTACAGCGTGAAACCTGGAGTTGGGATGTAGGAAGGCAACCACTTAGACTTGACTTTCTTATACAAAGCTCCATCTTGAATCATAGTATCCTTGGTAATTGATTTTAGATAGGCTCAATCCTCTTCAGTCTCTCAATCCCATAATTCCGATCATCCAATAAGATTATACAAGCGTTCTTCTTTTTCTGGTTCCAAGGTCAGAATAGGTAGTTGGGATAACCCATCCACATTTTGATGCTGAGCTCCTGAGCGATGAACAATGGAAAAATCGTAATTTTGCAATCATAAAGCCCAACAGGCCAACCTCCCATCAGGATCCTTCATATTCTGCAGCCATTGTAAGGAGGAATGGTTGGTAATAATGGTGAAATGGGTACCATATAAAAAGGGCCAAAAATGCTTGATGGCCAAAATTACCTCCAAACATTCCTGCTCAGTAACACTATAATTTCGTTTGGCCTTTGACAAAGTTTTGCTATAGTAAGCAACAGGATGATCCTTATTTTCTTCATCACACTGAGATAAAATAGCCCCAATAGCGACATTGCTTGCATCTGTATGTAGAAAGAAAGGCTTATCAAACTGGGGGTGAATTAGAACAGGTGCCTTCATCAAGGCGGTACGCAGAGAATTGAAAGACTGTTCTTGAGCTGATCCCCACTCAAAAGACACTCCTTTTTGCAATAGATAAAATAAGGGTTCAGCCATATCAGCAAAGTTGGGAATAAATTGCTGGTAATACCCAACCATACTGAGAAAGACTTGAATATCCCATAAAGAAGAGGGAGGAGGCATCTGTTGGATGGCTTGAACTTTGTCCACAAGGGGTCAAATCCCTTTAGCTGAAACCTGATGTCCTAAGAAGTCCATTTCATTTTGAAAGAATGAGCACTTGGAGGGCTTGAGTTTTAAGGAAGAGCCCCAAATTTGGCTGAAAACTTCTTTTAAATGGTTTAAATGCTCAGTAAAGGTTTTGGAAAACACGGTAATGTCATCAAGATATACCAGAACACAAGTAAGCTTTAAATCCTGGAGCATACTGTCCATGGCCCTTTGGAAAGTTGCGGGGGCATTGCTTAGGCCTTGAGGCATGCAAGTTGGTTCAAACAACCCTTCACTCAATATCAGGGCACACTTGGCACAATCTTCTGGAGACAGTTCGATTTGCCAATATCCACTGGCTAAGTCCATGGCCGAAAAATAGGTGGATCCAGCCAACAATCTAAGAGAATCATCAATCCTAGGTAAGGGATAACAGTCCCATCAGGTAATAGCATTCAATCGATGATAATCCATCATGACTTGATGAGAACCATCTTTCTTCTTAACCAACAACAATGGGGATGCCCAGGGACTATTGGAGGGTTTCAATAATCCAGCCTCCAGCAATTGATTCAACTCCTTAGTAACCTGGGCTTCTTCTACTTTGGATTTATGATAGGGCTTCACACGGATAGGAAGGTGATCACCAGTTTCAACAGTGTGCACTACACCTTTCATCTTCCCAAAATTGTAAGTATGCCTAGCAAAAATGTCGGAATATTCATCCAATAATTGAAGCACTTGTTTCTCCTGTTCCTTAGAGAGATGTTTCCCAATAGCAGGTCCCACAGTAAGGATTTCCTGATCACTCTCCAATCCAAAGTCTTGTAAACTCCCAAAGGGTTTAACATCATAGATATGAGATAAGGGTAACAGCTTGACATAAGCAATTGGGCACTCTCAATCTACCAGTTTTGGCACATCAGTAAGGTTCGCTAGTAAGACAGATAAAGAGCCTGAATAAGCATAATCCAATATTCCAGGACAAGGCAAGAGTTCTTTGGCAGAAGGATTGACAGTGCCCTGGACTTGTAGCAAATGCCCCTTGGGAATCAAAAAGTGCAAAGAAGTATTAATGATCACTTGTGATTTTGGTGGAATAACTAATTTCTCAGGAGAAAAAATAGGCATTCCCTCTTCAATATCAGCCATGGTAGGAGGTAATTTTACATGAGGATCTTCAACCTGATACTGAAGTGAATAAGACCTTTTAGTTCCTTCTAGCAGACATAACTGACGTCAAGTGGAAGCATGATCAGATAAAAGTAAGGGAACTCAATACCCCAAGAGAGACAACGACGAGTCAGGGTAGTTGATAATTCCATCAAATTCTCGTAAAAATTGAGTTCCCAAGAGTAGGTCATAACTCAAATTATCGAGCACAATTGCTGGAATGGTAAAGGTTAATTTCCCAATTTTCAGAGGAAGGGATGAAAAAGCTCCAATAGACCAAGTACTCTGAGGGCCAGCGGTGCCATATTCTTCATAATGAGAAATATTGGGGTTAATTTGATCCGTTTGACCAATTTGGAGGAGACAACATTCACCGGGGATCCAGTATCTATGATAGCCTTGGCATTGATTTGATTTACTCGGAAATTAATTCGGGTAATGGTGCTTCCAAACTGAGAGGATAATGCCAATAAGGAGGGCAAGGAATAAGAAGAATGGTCATCTTTATTACACTTGATTGAACTTTGCTGCTCTTGCTGCGCACTCACATCATTATCAAGGTGAAGAATCTTATTGGTCTTATCTCTTTTCTTTTTTCATCTGCTTCCTTTTTAAAACAACAATCCTCAGTATGAAAGTAGCGATGACAGTAATTACACTGGATCGCTCTAGTGTTCTCAGGCATGGCAAAGACTTTGGGCTGACTAGGTCTAGGAGACTCATAAACTCGGGGTTTTTCAGAGAATTGAGGGGGCAACTCCAATAAGGCCTCCTTAATATCCAAAATACTTCAGAAATTCTTTTTGACACTGATCAGATAAACTTGCATTTGCGTCCTAGTAGTAAAGGCTGACAGAACTGCAGTTATTGCATCATCCAAGTTTAACTGACCACAGGCTACAAGAGTTTGAGCTTCCCAATAGAACTGATGAGCAAAGTCCTTAATAGATTCATTTTGGTGGGGCTGTATACCCATAAAGGCCTGTTTTTGCGAAGATAGGGTCTGCTCACTTCCAAATTCTTTGATCAATGCTTCTTTGACTTGAGCCCAAGTAGAGCAAGTCATTAAGTGGGGAACCATAATATCTTGAGCCAATCGAGTAAGGCAATTAGGCAAGTAATTCATCTTTTGGTGATCCATGGCCTCACTTAATGCCTTTTCATACAGATATAGAAAGGCGATAATGCTGCCTTCCCCTGGGGAGTATTTGTCCTTGAATACTGGCTTGAAACTCATGGGAGCATTGGTAGTCAAAACATGCACTCCAGGTTGTTCAGATTGAGTAGACACATAAGAGGCAGAATCTGAAGCTTGAGAAGAAAATTGAGGGTAAGGACCAACAGCTTCCATCCAAATTTTGTTAATCCGTCAATTCAGGTCTGCATGCCCTACTTTTTCATCTAGTCAGCGAGATAGCTCAAAAATCTGTTCCTGTTGTGCATTGTACTTGAGTTCCAGAGTCTCGATTTTCGCTTGGAGCAATTCCCCTTTTGATTCACAAGCATGTAATAAGATATCAGTGTCCTTGGCCCACTTTCCCAAATTGATCAATTCATCAGACAAGGACTGCAGAGTCAAAAGGGGGTCAATTGGTACCCCATCAGGGGTTAGGTTGCATTCTTTGGCCACCTTAGAGAATTGTTCACATAAGTGGGTCATCATGTTCATGAGAGAGTTAATTTGCTGATAAGATCCTGAATGACCATCAGCGCCTGGAGGTCCACGAGGTCCATCTGCACCTGGGGGTCCACGGGGCCCATCAGCTCCAGGAGGTCCACGAGGCCCTACATCTCCAGGTGGCCCACGAGGTCCTTCTACCCCAGGAGGACCCATATTTCCAGAGGTTTTCTCTACTTCATTGACCTGGAACTGAATTCCTGAGTACAATTGTTCCAATTGAAAAAGATGGGTTCTAATTTCTTCCTCCATTGATTGACTACGCTCAGAGAGTTGGGAAACACCCTCTCTCCATTCCTTCTGGATCTCTTGAACCTTTTTTGGAAACTGTACATCAATAAAATTTGATATCCCATGATCAAACTGAATGAGCTGCTGTTGTACTTCGTTGAGGGAAGTTCAATTATTAATAATAGCATCACAATTATCTCAGCTAAACTTGGAGGCCAACTTGAAAAACTTGGAAATATAATTATTCAAGGATTGGAGTCCTTCTAGTAAATTGAGCATCCCTTGATGGTGCATTCCAACTACAGGTAGCAAGTGGTATAATGTAGGATGTACAAGTTGTTGTAGATATTGTTTGAGCCAATCCCTGGCATTTGAGAGGTTTGCAGCACTTCTCACAATATAGAAGGTACTGCATTCAATTGAGATCAGGTAGAACGTATTCCAGGGATTAGAGCCCCTTCAAGTAATTGATTGATGATATTTTGCAAGGCCTCAGGTGGAATTTGAAAGTCTGAGGCGAAACTTAAGTTAGGATTATAGAATTCCAAGTTGGCCCAAAATTCCAACGTGGAGGGTAATCTTGGGATTTGGGCTCCAATTGAAGGGACCCATTGTAAAATACTGCCTTGCTCTTGATCTTGAGCCTCGTCAGGCGAAAATTGAGAATCCATGGTGATAGACGTGGTCACTGGTGCGTAACTCAGAGAGCCCCTGTAGTGAGCACCAGTCTGGAAGTTTTGAATTGCACTTCCAATGGGGCAGGTTGTATCTCGAAGTTACACTAGGCGGATTCTCCAAAAATGCAATGAAGTAAATAAGAAAATACAGGTTAAAATTGACCTAATTTTTATTTTTGAAAAGAGGAAATATTTATAGGCTTTTTTACAATTTGTAATCTATCAGAGTGAATTAATCTCTGCGCGATCAAATCTTCAATCAGTTGATCAGGATCCAATTGATCATTAACTTTGATAGATTGTGATAGATTGCTCGCTCCTTCCAATGATGTTGCAGGGGAATTGAGGAAAGGGATTTTTTTGGAGATATGCAAATTTAGTGAAATCCCAACAGTGCCAATGATTGTCAAAAAGTCAAGTGCATTCTATCCTGCTTAAGTCAAATGGCCCAGGAAGTGATGGTTCCTCATATTGATAATTTAACCATTTGTAGGAATTTAAGGATGCTCTCACCAAGGTATTCAGCTATAAGCAAAGCCTGAGTATGAAGAAGCAGGCATATATGGAAATTAACTCCATTAAAAAGAATTAGACAAGTTTTCAGACCTCTTTGTACATTGAGGCTCAGACCTTGCTTACATAAAATGCTCACTATTGACAGCGCTGTACTAATGTAGTCATTAACCATACAGCAACATTGACCTAGCTATGAATATAACTTCAATTAAGAAAAGTCTAATTTTTCATTATTTACATCAAGGAATCAATCCTTGATGTAGTTTTTATTTAACAAATTCAATTTAAGTGAAAATTTCCGCCTAAACCTAAGGTTCTTACTGTCAAAGAAACAAAGCCCAAGAAACCTGAACGTCACAGTGCATTTTCTGTAAGAAGCCCAACCACAAAGAGATGATTGTTATAAGAAATACCCTGCCTTAACTGGTAAGGAAGATACCAGTAATCTTAGGATCAGGTACCCCTATTTCCAACGAATCCCAAGTATATGAATCAGAACAAGTTTTAATAGCCCACCTCTCTTTTCTTATAATTATCAAGACAACAAATCTATAGGGGATAAAGAAGATACCGAGTACTATGTTCTAAGTTCTACCACCAAATCAATGTTCCAAAATTACTGAATGCAAAGAACATTGATGAAGCTCAGGTTTTTAGATACTTTTACGTAATAAATATATTGATTGCCCTCAAATATGTAAAGCTGCCAGTGATTTTGACCATATAATAACTTTATTTATCAAACCCCTAGCCATCTTCTCAACTCTTACTTGCTTATTTTGGCTAGCTGACTTTCTGTAAAGGATTGCTGATGCACACATATTAGACACCAGGAAACCTTCTGAAGGTGCATGATAATCCTCACTGAGTGGATTATCTTCTGAGGCTACCCAATATAGCATTGATGGAAGTTTGGAACTATCCATCTTTATGTTAGCAGTATTATTACTGAAACTCTTAGACTAAGACAACGCATTGGACTCTGGCATAAGGTTTAACAGAAATTTTAGCCAGCCTCTCCATTGGCGTTATAAGCAAGCAAAGTATCCTTCTCACATGTTTTTTTCTTCTTTAGACACAGACTGGTTACAGACTATCTATTAACTTAATTTAATTTAAGTGAAACAAAGGTAAAACATGAGACTCTGTGTTAAAAGCATTATTATCAAAATAAATAAAAGTATCTCTAACTCTAGGCATTAAATTAGATATAAAATAATTCTATTTTAATAGTAAAATGGGAACAGGATTTAGAAATATAGTAGGGGCTTTATGAACCTCTGATAAGCCTCCTCTTGATCTCCACCTTGGTGGCAGGCAATCATTTAGCTTAATACTTGTAGCTGCAAGATCTGTATAGCAGTGGAAATCCCTGGTTAGGATGTTTAGTGACCCCTTGCTCAATACCCACTTCTGGGTTTGGGGCTGAAATCCACTTCTGGTCATTGCTTCTTTTCCTGATTTTGTAACATGCTGATCAGGTCAGGATTTGTACATTGACGCTGTTCCAATGTGTCTCACTTCGGGGTTTTGACTGACTTTCAAGATTAGTTGTGTTCCTCTTCAGGTAATATTCAGATGTAAGGTTCAATTGCTTCCATTAAGGGGTAACTTGGATTTTTGGTTGACTGATCATTTCTTCATCATTGGCAGTTTTGGGCTAAAATTACTCATCATCAATCAATCATAAACTTATTTTAACATCACAAAGTTATAAAAGGGGTTGGCAAGGTCCATAATCTTCAACAGTGTCATCATTGTCTTCACATATTAATTTTTTCATCCAGAAAATATCAAATTATTGGGTGATGTCATCCTGACTGGCCAGTAAATTTCTTAAGCTGTCATTATTCTAAAAATGGGTTCATTCCTTTATTCGCGATTTGATCTTGCATATTTGTAACTTGAGGTAGTTGTATACTGGCGCGATTCCTTACAGAGGGTAAGGAACTATTATTTAGTATACTCGTGGTAGTTTCCACGACAGCCCTTAACTGAGTTTATAGTTTGGTTTAGATTAGACAGAAATACCCTTAAATATCAATGAAGCCCTACGTAACCTTACATCATTAAAATTATTAGCCCCACAACACATCTTTGGAGAAAACATTACAAGGGTTGTGGTGATTATACAGAAAGTCCAAAAACAGCTATCCTGGATAATAGATCTCCAATAAATGTTATCTTCTTTAGACTTATCAAGAAGATCAGACTAGATCCAATCTTGAAAATAACTAATAATATGTCACCTATAGACCAAACTATGTCAAAGCCATAAGAATTTATTCCTCACTTCCATTCAGTATTAGCAAACTTGTTCTTTCCACCTTTGCAGTTGCATTGGACAGCAATCATTTTTTTATATCCTCATAATAAACAATTCTTGATTGAATGTGAAGGGACTATTAATATGAAAGAATATAAGCTTTCTCTGCTTAATTATAAAGTCTTCTATTCTGACAATAAAAAATCCATCAAGATTACCTTTCTTGTCTCGTTTATTACCCTGTGCCAATTTTCTTTCTAAGATCAGATCACCTTGGCTAGGGCTGAGTCTAACACCAACTACTGTGGTTGAAGATTAGTGATTTTAGCCATATAAATAAGGATATTATTGAGAATAAGGCAAAAAGTTACCATTGGACTACTAATATTTGTCAATTAATTCAAGCAAATCATGGGACGCTAACTAAATGGCAACATGGACTAACTCAGAAAGAATATACCCAATTTATCATAATTTACCAATGGATGAAATGATAAGTGAATTGCAACATGTAATTTTAAATTTAGTTTATGAAGAATGGAACAATGACGAGGAGACGCTAAGATAGTTTCAGATGAATAATACTGAAGCAAATGAATCAAATTTATATGAACAACTTACCTTAGAGAAACAATCTAAAATAGATCAAATGTTATGCCAAACCATTTCAATTCAACAAATGGTATAAATACTGAACATTTTCAGCTCTAGAAGCGAAGTGATCCCAATTAGCAAACATTAAACCGTTGCCTCACTAACTCCTAGGATATTATCATATTTTATAATATATTCAATTTATTGAATAATACAAGCTGTAGATGGCACCAAACTATTATCATTATGTGATGTTCACCTAATTTATCCTAAGCAATAGCAACAATTAATTCCAGTATGGCAAACCCTAGCTTCTAAGAAATATTCTTTTTAAGTTCTATTATCTTGACGGCCAACCTATTTTGTGGTTGGCGCTTATCCAAATAAAATGTCTTCATCTGCCTATTTTTCCAAGTATCCTACGCTATCCTTGTGGAGGTGGGTGAAGAGAGATCCTTTGAGGTGTGCTTCCCCAGCTGATTGTATTTTAAAAAGGGGTTGCTCAATCATACACATACCCTAAATCTTGAGTAGATCTTAAATAGACAGCATTCTTACTGCGATCTGAGGATGAGGGACGAGGCGAGGGCCAGCCCCATGTGACCTGGGATAAGGAAGTTGCCAGGATTCCCAGGACAAGAGGGCCAATGAATGGTGGTGGGAGTTGATACTGCTAATATAACTGGACAACCCTGAGGTGTGTTGCTTAGCTGCATGTTGTTCAGGCTGAAAATACTTGCAAACTCACAGTAAAGGATATATCAATTATGGTAAATTCGCAAGGGTCATCAATCACCATATAATCAGCCTGGAACTATAGTAAAGCCTCAATCTACCGCAGATGCAAAAGTTGCAAAAGTGTTGCTCACTACAGGAGGCCACTGATTCAACCTAACAAGAATTCTGGTATCACGGAGCCATTTCAGATCCATCTATCACTATCAGTAATCCACCCTAGTTTACTGAATCCATACAATATAACCAAAAAATTAAAAACGACATGGATGCATTATGCCAAACCTTCAATGAGTTACTATAAAAAATAAATCCCTTCCAGATCAACTTAAAGAGCTATACAACCAACTCTGTAACCTTGGGTGACAGAGCTTCGAACTGAAGGAAATCCTTAACAACACAGTTGAGCAGTTACATTGCGTTAAGTGAGAATTGGATGCTTAAAATAAATGTCGCTAATACCTCTGATATAAGATCAATGAACAAAAAAGAGATGGTAAAGAAGGTAGCTTAACTGCAAAATGAAGATTGAGAATATTGAATAAGAGCTCTTTGCAAACTGAGAAGGCACCAAGAATCAAATATCATACAGCAAAGGCTCTTAGGACAAAGATTATGCCTCACCAAGAGAATTTTTCAGTAACCGCTGTATTGCCAGCTGAGGAAACAGATACCACACACAAGGCCGCGGACAAAATGTGTTCTTTCCCCCGTCCCTTGTACTCTCCTTTCCTTATCTCAAATTATACCAAATAAGAGGTGCCATCATTCCTTCTGAGCCCTTGTAACCATGAAAGAGATGAGGGCTTCCGTTTAGACAGGATTCCTCTTTTTAATAAAATGGGAATATACACATATTATAAGGCGCTTTTATTTGCCATGTAAAATACATTGGACCGCCATGAGGTTATTGCTAATATCCACCATAGACATTGAATTTACCAATCAAAATACTTGCTATTTAAAGACAGCCCCATGATCTTCCAAGAGGTCAAAAGCACCACATTAAGGCTATTTGAAGGAGTGGAAAAGATGGTCCAACGCAAGTCCAACTTCTTGGTGATCAGTTTCCAATGGAACGAGAGACTGACTGCATTTGATGATCAGTTCACATCAGAAGCTCATGTATTTTTTGAGCAAAAATACTATCCAAGGCAAACGTTGGAATTCAATGACCTTAGCATAAAACCACACCACGAGTTTAAAGCTATAGCCTTAGTTTTCAAGGATTTAACCCTAATCAAATTTGTCAGCTATATATGACAACTGGCCATCAACTTATCCCAAGGTCAGAAAAACCCACCTGCTGTCACCACTGGGCATTTTTTCAAGGCCTCCTCCATAAAGGGCATTTTATCTTGCCTCCAAAGATCCCATTCATATTTATTTGAGGCAAGCCGTCCAGGGGACAGACATCACTGAAAGAAAGAAAGAATGCGTCAACATGAAACTTGAGCAGGGTCAACTTCATTAAAGAAAGTTTTCCACCACTGGATTGGCACTCTGATTTTTCTGGTTACGTCATGGGTAAGGTTTTCGTGTTGTTAGGCCTACTAACCGCCAATAGCTTCCTTCAGCTGGCACCCCAATCAATGTGCAAAGGGTGGAGAAAGAACCCACAACTTCAGCTTGTTAGCTATAAATCTAAAAACTCGCCTTCTACTCCCTAAAGCTCCCATTCCTTGAAGAGGAACAATGAACTATGCACAAAGATACAATGTCTCCTTCTGATCTGCCATCACTGTGGACAATGGGGCCATTTCATCCCACACTGCCCCTCTAAATGACATGTAAACGTGGTTCAGATGATTTCACACAATCAAAGAAAGTTTAGGTAGAGTAGAGAAGGGGACTCTACCATAAAAATTGACCTCCAGTGTACCACCTGGAACTATAAAGCGTTTCCATGAGAGACCCACCGCTTCCTCTGATAAAAACCATACTAATGGAATGCCATGATATACACGTACTGGCCTGCTCTCAAGAAAAAGAAGTGGCAGCAGAATAAACTGATGAGAAATCAAAAACCCTATGTATACCAAATACTTGAGTTTAATTCTATGGATGAACATCAACCCGCTTCTGAAGTACCATCTTTATAGGGAGTCAACGTTACGAGACCCATCAATATAAATGATAAAGGATATTTTGCAGATAGGGAATGGTATCAAATGATCTCTGGATATAAAAACTCTCTATATACACGTATTAAACTGTCAAGATTTTTAAAAAACAAAAAAAAATGAAATGAAATGAATAAAAAACAAAGATGAAAGAAATAATAACTAATAATAATTATAAAGAATATAGTGATACATATAATACTAGCCGCATTTTGATAGCTCTCAGAATTTATGGCAATGAGCCAATCTGACAAAGAGTAGTTGGGCGCTTTCCACTGGACCTAACATAATACAGTGGGCTCAACAAGCTTAAGGATGGTTCAGAAGATTGAGGGACCATTAATCCTTCAAATAAATAAAGTGATAAGAGGTTAAGGTTTTTAAGTAAATCATAGTTCTATTTAAAGTACTAGGGGAAATCAGGATTATTATGGAGGTTAGGCGATTACCACATGTAAGGGTGGAAGCAGGTTCAAGTATATCGGAGGTATGGCACAGTACAGATTCATAGTTAATTTAAATCAGGATTTTTTATTGAAGGCTGAACAGATTAATAATGGTTACACAGGTAAGTGATATCCATTATCTTCCGTTAGTAAATGAATAGAGATTAAGGCATACTAGGTGGCATAAGGTGTTTGACTTGAGGAAATAAATTTTGAATATAGCCTTGGGCTAACATCAAAATGATATTAAGTCAGTCTACGTATTCTTTCCTATCTCATCAGCCAGTGGAGCACTAATGGAGGATCTATCCAGAATTTTTTGGGTTGTAAACTCGGCGTTATTAAGGGAAATAGCTCAGTGCTTTAAAATTATAAACAGTAATTTTGAGCTTTAGACCAATAAAACATAAACTGATAAAATGACACTAATGAATTTGGGCCAGGTAAACATCAAATAGTAAATATAAACTAATCTCAACATTAATAATATGTAAGTTAACATAGATTAAAGTAGCAACTAATTCATAATTCTATATTTTAAAATTAACCTAGACTAATAGAAGAATTACATTAGCGAAAAACAAAAAAGTAAATCTATACACTTGCATCCTGCATCATGACTCTCTTTGTTGCCATTAGTCCCTATAGATGCCTCTTATGACAACCGCTAAATGAATACACTTCATCCATTTCCATATATGTTGCTTGGATAACCCATCTGCTCCAGGAACCATGACATATTATTGAATAGACAGGTTCTACCTTGGGAGAGGGTGCCTTTGGTAACAACTCAGGAGATAATACACCCTTGGGAGGGGGAAAGCCTCCATGGACAGCTTGATGGACAAACAAGAACTGGGAACCCATGAGTAGGGATGATAAAGAGGTAGAATGGCAGAATGATGATTGAGGAAGATGCACTCCTGCGCAACCAGAAGAAGACCTACAACCACAGTAGCTGACTATTGTGGGATAACAAGGATTTAGGGACAAACAGGGGTGATAAATGAAGCAGACATTATAAAGCCAGATGTATCCCTTCCCAGGAAAAAATTGCGCCCAGCTCAAAAATCAACCAAGAAGTAATCCATTCTAGGGATGAATATGGGATTTTATGTAGCAACGGAATAGCAGTTATAAAGTAGCCATTTAAAAACCACTTGGTGGTGATCCACTTCAGGATGAGGCTAAACAGGCAAAGGATGCAATTCATGTTACCAATAAGGGACATTAGTGGAAGATATTTCTCTTATCACCTTTATCAATGAAAAACAGCAGTAGACAACCTGGCATAAAAACTGTTGGGGCAATTATCCTGGAAATTTACATCCAGCAGGCAAAAAAGGTCTGGCACAAGAAGGGTATCTCCTGACCAACTAAGAAAGACCAATTGTACAAAATTTAAGAAGTGACAAACTAAATTCTACTCTGAGAAGTGATTGGCGGTTAGTGGAAACACCAGGAAAGAAATGCGGTTAGCCATGAGAAACAGCCTCTGAAAACAATGGCCTCATTGAAACTACCCACCCTTTAGTAACTAGCCACAATTTACTAAAGGAAGATCTCTAAGACATTAATAAGCTGAAAAACACTAAAAGAGCTCCTATTGGGAAATGGCAACTTGATAGTCTACTATGGGAGCACCATCTACAGTGGGGACATTGGGGAAGTTAGGTAGAAGGATAGGGTTCAACCACATGTACCATCTTAACACCATCAATTTAAAGATAAGATGCCAAGCAGCGCTGCAAATGCATCAACATGGACCGTGAAATTTTGCTTGTGATTCATAAGTGAGAGGATGAGGGGAGCCATAAGCATACTAATTCTCAGTCAATGGGGGAATATCAGAAAATTGGTATGACTGAGAAATAGGCTCAACTATTGCCATACTAGTTTGTTGCTAAAAGAGCAAATAAAAAATTTATTATACTTGAGATATGATGGCATATTGCCGCTGTCACCAACCTGGCAGAGAAATTATTGGGCATTTAAGTTTAAAATGAAAAAACACAATTAAATCATATATTAAGAAATTGGTTATGACATGAATTATAGAAGTCAACACAAGGCCAAAATTACAAATGCACTGCACGGGAACACAGGCAGAGATAGACAAGCAGTTGTAACAATCAGTTTAAGAGTACAACCATAAGCATGAAAAAAAGAAAAAAGAGATATACTTAAGAAGATTACTTGTCTTGCAACTCAGCTGGCTTAAATGAGATTAATGAGAACATCCTGAGACTGGGTGCTAGAACAGCTCTACCAAGAAGAAAAGAAAAGAGTATAATTAAGAAGCCTAACCAGCAGTGTGACTCTGCTGGCGTAAAAAGAGATTAATGATTATCCCCTATGACTGGGCAGTAGTGTAACTCTACAATAAAATAAAGAGATTATATAAACATTTATTGTTTTATTGTTAATATATTATATCAAGGGATGGCAATCATTATATTACCTTCCCATTGCTTCAGTGGTACCTAGATCCTGTGTGACCTTCTGACAGACTATATGTATTTTTAAAACATTATCTATCAGAAATGCAATAATGGTGCTCACTACAGGGGGCTCTGATAAGTGCTTCTCAAATTAGTAGGATAAAATTTGGAGAAGGTGTGAGGGAATAATAGGAGGATGTCAGACATGGGAAAGGCGCTTACTCCTAGAAAAATAGGAGGAGTGTGTTGGATGTGGGCAAAGCGAACACCCTTAGCCAAGTCCTAGTAGTGAAATTTCAAAATAACATTCCAAGCTTAGATCAGCCTAGGGTATGGCCAAACATATCAATAGCTTGGGTTGAAGATTCAAGATTTTAGCCATCAAATAAATTATTGTGAGTAAGGCCATGATTTTACTAATGAACTTTCTTTAACTGTTAGTTAAATCAAGCATATCATTACATTGATTAGATGGCAACAGGGACTAACTTGGAAAGTATTCTATTTAGACTATGATGGATCAACCAATGGTTAGTACGGCAAGCAAATGGCAACGTGGACAATTTGGCTATAGTTTATAAAGAATAAATTAATGACAGGGAGACGCTAAGATGGTGTCATAGATGAATCATAGTGAAACAATTAATAAATTTATATGAGTAAACTAACTAGAGAGAAACAACCTGTAAT
Organism: Massospora cicadina; assembly: GCA_022478985.1. Taxonomy (NCBI): domain Eukaryota; kingdom Fungi; phylum Entomophthoromycota; class Entomophthoromycetes; order Entomophthorales; family Entomophthoraceae; genus Massospora; species Massospora cicadina. The sequence goes on along the minus strand of JAKSZP010004090.1, from coordinate 25,311 downwards.
GAATCAAAGTCAGGCCAAGCCATTACGTTTCACCAAATGATATATTTACTGAACATTTTTAGCTTTAGGAGCGAAGTGATTTTAATTAGCATACATCAAGCCATTACCACGCTAGCGCTAGGGATATTAATTATTTTGAAGAATACGATTCAATTGTTTGAAAAATACAAGATGTAGATTATAACCAAAAATATTACATGCTGTGAAGTTCCCCTGAATGCTCCTGTTCATCAGCAGCAAACAACTCTAGTATGCCACACCTTATTTTTTAACATATGTTCTTTATAAAGTGTTTTATCTTGAGGGCATCCTATTTAAAGGTTGGCCTTATTATAAATAAAATATCTCCATTTGCCTATATTTATTTTGCCTAGTACTTTACTCTAGCCTTGTAGAGATGGCTGAAGGTAGATCTTTGAGGTTTGGGTATCCCTAGGTAATTACATCTTAGTAAGTGGACTTCCTAAGTACTCACATACCTTAAACTTTTTAGGAAAGCCTGAAAAGGCAGCATCCTGACCACGAGCAAGGATGAGGGACCAGGAGAGGACCAGCCGTGAGTGACTTGGATTGGGCAGTTGTCAGGCTACACAATATGAGAGTTCCAAGGATTGGTTTTGGGCACTGGGTATGCCAATGAAACTAGACTCCCCTGAGGTGAAGTTTCATGTCTGCAAATTGTTCAGTCTGCGTCTGCTTACAAACTCACAGTAAAGATAATTTAATCATTATATATGATCATGGGTCAGCAATCCCATACTGTTGGACGGGCCACAAGTGGAGCTCTAATTATTGTTGATTGCAAAACTCGCAAAATCTTATTTTCAATTTTCCTTTGCACTTGACTACCTCAAGACAAACCAACAGATGCTTCTCAACTCAGTATACGCTTTATATGGTATCCCTTTCTAAGCCTCTGAGGAATTAAAGATCAAACCCTAAAGAATAACAGATGGTTTTACCTGATATTAATAATCAAATATCATACAACTGCTTATGGCATGTAATAGTCTTAACGACGTCAGCAGATTTAAGCTCAGATAAGGCTGATAGTATTAGTTCTCGCCTATAAGCAAATCATCAACCAATTATTTGAAAATAACTGATGCTGAGATTATTGTTAAAAACACTAAGAAATTGGGAAAAGTGATCTTTTTTCTTATTGATAAGGTTGACAAAATACACTATTATTGAAACTAAACTTGACCTTGATTTGCCTTTTGACAATATTTGTGAACATTACCTCATTTAAAATTTCTGAAAAACTTAACAGGAGAAACTTAAGAAAGTCATAAGCTATTAGAAGTGTATCAGGACATTTTCAACAACAGATATTGACTATGGCCATATGAAAAATTGGAGCCATGCGGTTGAAGTTGGAGATGCTAATCTTATACAATTGAAGCCATATATTAAGTTAGTATTGGGAAAGAAGATAAAGACTTTGCTGAAACGACTTTTGATTACCAGCTTACTTGTTCTATCTTAGGGCCCCTGGTCATCACTATCACATTTGATAAAGAAGAAAAACGGAGGTCAAGAAATGTGATCTATTACAGGAAGCTTAACAGCCTCACAAGGAAGGACATTTATCAAATTACATGCATTGACGATTCTCTAGCTCAACTGTCTTTCTCAAACATGTTTAAAGCTATGGATCTTGCCAGTGGTTGCTAATAGATGGACCTGTCTCCACAAGACCAAGAAAAGTGACATTGACTTGCACTAAAGGGTTAATTAAGATAACTAAGCTCTTTAACGGATAGTGCAATGTACTAACTTTGTTTCAAAGAACTATAGATTATGTATTGAAAGATCTGAAGTTAAGCCATGTAATCGTTTAACTTATTGACATGACTGTGTTTTTAAAGACCTTTACGGATCACCTGAAAAATCTCAAATCAGTCTTTCAACATCTACATGAAATTAGCATCAACTTAAAGCTTTGAAGTGCACTTTTTTACATTATTTATTTTCAAGGACACTCATATTCCTGCAAATGAATTCGCCCATTTTCTGACAAGGTTGTAGCTATCTTGCAAGAAGCCTGAACAAAAGCCTTTAAGATATTAAGTATCTTGGGACATTGAGACATATCATCAGAACTATACTTAACTTTGCACATCTTAGTGAGACGCTTGTCCTCATATCGTTTAATAATACACAATTTTTTATGAGGAGTAGAGCAAAAAGATGCTTATAAAACTATTAAAGAGTTATTTAATAAAATGCCTATTTTACGTCATCCAAACTATGGAAGCCCTTTATTTTATTTACAAATGCTCAGACCTTGCAGTAGGGGCTATACTATTACAACTTGATGAAGACAGCATTGACCATCCAAAACATACTATGGAAGACATTTTTAAAGGCTGAACAAAATTACAGTGTCACTGAGAAATAATGTTGGGACATTTTTCTTACTATCAAACAATTCTGCCCTTACCTACATGGAGCAACTTTCCTGTTGGTTACATACAACGACTCTTTGAAATAGCTTCAAAATATGGAAAATGCCTAACAGGAAGATTTGTCCGCTTAAAATTGAAGCTACAGCACTTATAATATGAAGATTATTCATAAAGCAGGAACTTGACACATGAATGTAAGTAGCTTTTCTCAATCACCCTTGATTTACCTATACAAAAGTGAGGAAGTGCGACTACATGACTTGCTTATGAAACCTGATTTCTGTGAAGATGAAGATGAGCCAATTTGAAAGATATTGAAACACTATTTACAGAATACTAAGGTTCTTGACGAAATGCTTTAAATAAAGTTTGTATCAAGTTAGTTAATTTACTTAGAGCATCTGAGCAACTATCTATTATTATGGAGACTCACTATACTTTTGGACATAGAGGAGCTCACAAGACTTATAAACAAAATCTCAGTTTTTTAATTTAATTACTTAATCTAATTAAATATGTAATGTAAAAAATTTTACTCTGAAGCCTTTTTCCTGAGCTAAACCTAGCCTATGTCAAATAAATTGATGCCTGCTGCTCTCTCATGTGGCAGCGATGTGCTACCTCCTGGCATTTATCAGCTGCAGCCAAAACGCCCCTGAGCTGGCCCAGCTAGCCCCATGAACACTTCAGGTCGCTACGTCCCGCCTCAGGACCTAGCCCACCACATCGCACACTCCCAGGCAGTGCTCAGAAGCCCTGGTGCTCCCTCAGTGCTGCCTGCACTATGGCCTTTTGGGTCAAGTATGGGAACCTCTTACCCTACGCGAGTGCAGCCATCATCAAGCTGACCACAGAAGTTTACATAACCACCAAATTGTTAGATTTCCTCCCTTTAAGGGGTACTTTGATCTTGGCTTGTTGCGAGAAGCCCCTTCCATGGTGGCAGCACAGTTGCCTTTAATATATAAAAATACTCTTATTCCAACTATCTGAACTCACTTTTTTCAGATGAGGCCACACAATGATGGTCCAGTTCACTGGCTTGCCTTCCCATCTCTCCCCCCAAACGCTTCCACCAAGAGCTCATGGAAGGCTTAGATGTTTATGACTCCATCCCCGTGCTACAGTTCTTGGTTCCAAATGGTGCCAATCATCTCGCTTGACCTTGCGCATTCACAAAGATCTTCCTCTTCTGACATGACACCTTCCTCGCAAAGCCACCCACAACGTGATCAGATCTGATCAGATATTCCATTCTAGTCACGCGTTGCAAATGGCCATGTCATTTTCCCTTGTGCTTTGCACTCAACACTCAAAGTACAAGTGTCCAGAGCTTTCCGCTAAAGCTTCTGCTGCTCCTCCCTCTGGTGCAAGCCCCATTTATGATTTTACTAATTTTTTTGCTTGAGGATTGGTCCTCCCTCCCCCAACATTGACTGCCACAGGTGCTGCTTTCACCGCTCCACCCACTAAAGGTTTGACCACCAGAACCATTACTGAGCAGATGGAACTCAAGTGCCAATGGATATGCTGTAGTCCACTGAGCACGGCCAATCAGCAGCTGCCACCTCACTAACTCCTATCAAAGGCCCAAAGTTGGTTGTATCAAATCATTTCAAGGCCTCAAATGGATTAGTGATGGAGACTGAGCCTATGGAATTAACCTCAACTTTGACTGGTCATAATTCTTCCCACAAACTCCCGATTTGACTCCCACTGCTGTTTCCGTCATTGCAACAGATTCACAATTTACAAAAATACTTATCAAAAGGCTGTTGATGCAGCTGCAGCCCCCACCAACTTCAGCCTCCACCAAGCCCTCCATACAGTGATCAAGCCACTTTGAGAAGGTTTCCTATACCTAACTTCCCTATAGATTTCTTGAGGATGCCAAATTGACTTATTTAGGAACTAGAATTTGCAGCTGACCTCACACACAACAACATAGCAAGAACTTCGCTTTATGACTTTAACTACCCCAAACCCACGAATGCATTAAATCATTTACATGAGTGCCTGAGATTTTAACCCTTTGCTGAATACCAACTCGCCAAACATTTTAAGACAATTCAAACTACTGGCATCATTGATGAGGAGAACCCTTCACCTCTTTCTTCTTATGTCCCACGCTGCTGACGCTCCAAACCCCCTTTTGTCTGCCTTAGCCCGCCACCTGAAGCCAGCGCTGGACAAAAATCCCCCAAACCTCTTCCTCTTCTATATGGATGCTTATACTTATGCCGTGGCACCATGCTAGGATTTTTTATTTTATCTAATAATCCCTTTTTTGGCACAACGCAAATAAAAATTCGTGGAGGATCCACCTCTTGGGTTGGGCACCACTAGTACCTAAAAGACCTATTAATGGATAAAGAACAAATTACTTGAAAGGAATCTTGGACTCTGTAGTTGAAGTCATTGACTCTTGCATTACTTATCACAAAGAAAGGTCGTAAAGTCAAGCACTAGTATCAGCCTATTTATCTACAACACCTTTTCCATACAACTATTGTCAACGTTGTAAGCCCACTTCCAGAGACCTCAGGAGGAAATTGTTACATTATGATGGGAATTAATCACTTCACAAAGTGTATTGAAGTAGTAGCTTTTCCAACTTTTATTGCCTAAGTCACTGATAATTTCTTACATAATACATCTTCATTAAACATGATTGCCCACAAGTGTGGCTATGTGACAATGAAAGAAAAGTTACCTCAAGAGTTTAAAATATCAGCCACTAGTTTGGAACAAACAACTATCTTCAGTGCCATACAATCCCTCAACCAATAAAGATTCTGAATGCACTAGTGTAACCCTAGTATCAATACTCTAAAAGTTAGCCATATCTGATACTCTACATTAGAACCAGCTTTTACCAAGCGCACTTATTTTAATTTCGTCCAAAAATCATTGAGCAGGTGCTTCAAAGGCTGAGAAGTTACTTGTTTTGCGGCACTAGCAACTTCTTGAAGATAATTTTTCCATAGTGATTGAATAGTCTTTCTATGTATCAAGTCAAAAATAAAAAACGAATCAGAATAAGTGATAGTTTTATTATATTTTTTTATAAAGGAAAGCTTAATATGATATTATAACAATTGAAATACATCAAAGGGAGCAAGATTTTTCTTACTAGAGATTGATAATGTCGACCATATCTCTGCTAACTTTTTGATCATCAGATCTGATAAAACTTACATAGAAAAGAGTCAAAATTTCTGAAAGAATCGTTGTAACCCTCAAATAAGAGACATGTTAATCTGGATAGGTGTTTGTTCCTGATCTAAAATAGATAATTGCATCCCATGAGGTTTTTGACATTAACCCTCAAGATCTTTCCTAGGGGGCATGTATTTACAAAGGGACCTTGGTCTCATTTAATAATGGTACCAGAGTCAATAGTCGCAAAGGAATATTCAATCCCACAAGGCAAGTTTTATGATTTACTCCAATCCAAAATTAATCAAGTTTATGAACTCGTTATTTAGGTCTATGATGGTAAAACAGTACAATCCCCTATTTAATACTCAAGCAAGATGGGTTGGTGATACTAGTCTGAGTTTCTTTTCTTTAGGTAGTGGTATAAAGAGGGTTTGCAGGCACCATCTAGTACTAAAAAAAGAGGGTTCGCAGGCAAGATCTTGTAAATATATAATTTTATCAGCTAGTCTCCATAGCTATTTTATTAGTTTGAAGAGTAGCGAGAATATTAGTAGGCTTTAACTTGGAGGTAAAGTAGGTTCACTACCATAAAGACTTAAAAGAAAAAAGAAAAGCTTGATGATAGCTAACCCAGTAGGCCAACATTGCGCTAGGTAAGTATAGAATCCATTGACTGGGATCAGCAGAGGCCATTTATTAGAGAATAACCACAAGGGTACCATTAGATTGTTGACCATATTACTTGTAAAAGGGGGAAAAGGAGCTGTTAATAATTGATAGGCACCAATTTATATGGTAAGTTTGGTTACCACTTGAAATAAGTTAGTTTCATTGTCAGATAATACTTTTGAGGTGCCATGTCAGTTAAAACCTGTTTAATAAAGAATGGACGCCATAGATATTAAGTAACAGCAGAAACTGAAATGGTTTTGATCCACTTAGTAAAATGATCAATAACAAGTGTAAAATGATGATGTCCATACATAGCAGTAGCAAGGGGATCCACATTATTGATAACATAGTAGAATATAGTTATGAAGGTCCCACAAGGTTATGCTGAAATAATGGATTTCTACCATTTTATTTCTGTCACATAAAGCAAGTATCTAGCACATTGTGCACATACTCAGACATATTATCCAAAAAACAACAATCCTTTAACCATCGCAAAGTCTAATAGACAGCCCCATGACCAGTGGATTGATGAGCTTTCATAATGATTTCATTTAGTGGCGGGCCAAATAAAAGGCAGCCATTTGGTTTCCCAATTTTTATAGAGTAATCCGTCTTTAATTTAAATGTCAACGGACAAAGCTTTGAACTTTGCAATAATATCTTTATATTTATGTCTCCAAAGGTCAGACTTTAAGAAAAAATAAAAAAATACAATCCTATTCAGCAGTGACCAAGTTGAGACTTGACAACTGAGAAAGTCCATTGGCATACTGGTGAATAGCTCAAGCATGATGTTAGATTTTAAACCCATAATCCTTGAGCTCTAGAGCTCACCTAGATAAACGCTCATCAGGACTATCATTTGTTGCAACCATCTTTAAGGAAGCATGTCAGGATTTAACCAGAATGATCCTTCTTTTAATATCATAATTAGGGGTTTCAATCAATCAGGCGTTATTGCTGGCTAATCGCCTAGTTTGATACTATTTAATGTTAAATAAAATTGAGTTTAGGTTTGGTGGAAGCTGCGTTCACTGCCAAAATGCTATCTGAAGATTTTTGTGGGAGTTTATGGTGGAAAGCCAACAAATCCGTTACACATTGTCCAAAATGGCTCCGCAGACTAACTTGGAGCACTGGTGACTCATGATGAGGATGCAGAAAGTTCTCTTTAATTGCGTGTTTATAACCAATTGACCAGCGACTTATGCTAAGGATGAAATGACCTAATATTAATATTCAGTGATCAGATGAGCGGGTTTGGAGGGAATCACTATGAAGTAGGAATGAATGAACTTTATGATCTGATAGAGTTTTGGAATCAAGAAGCGGATGGGTTTTCAGTAACTGATTGGCCAAAGAGTACTTGGGCGCAGTAGCCCTGAAAGTAGTATAAATAGTTGTTCATTCCCTCCTAATAAATATCTCTCTTGCACCAATCTTACTTTTATTTGATAATGGCTTAGAGCAGCTAGAGTAGGAGTAGTTAGGACTGGGGATCCCAATAGGTGCAGGTTATCACGCCTGGAATGGCCAGCGCTGCCAGCTCTCATGCCTCCTCCCTGTGAGGAACCAGCGGAAACCTGGCCAGCTAGCTATCAGCAGAGGCGCTGACTGTCTTCCAACCTTGCGGGGTGCAGTGTGGGAGTGCCATAGCCACCCATGAAGGGGGATGGACTCACCAAGGCATGCCCAGATGGGAGGGTGAAGGGTCGCAAGGGTGAGGAAGCGCAGAAGTGCCTGAGACGCCCAAGAAGAGCTCAGGACTTACCGGGGCACACACTGAAGACACCTGGGGCTAAAGGCGAAGCTGTTGGTGGTTAGTTGGTGGGTTGGACGCAGTCTTGTAGGGGTTGGTACGCCAATGAAGGCGAAACAGCAAAGGGCCAGCCAGTTTTCATACTGGTTGGCCTGGCACACTAGTGGAGCCCATGGTCGATTTGGTGACAAAGCATGATCAGTGATAATCAAAATTTTCGCCATAGAGATAGGGGCAGAAATTTTTTTGGCAAGTAATACTGAGAGACATTCCCTCTCAGTTACATTGTAATTGCTTTCTGCTTTAGTGAGAGTTTTACTATGATATATAATAGGTGATCTATAAGGTTAGAGTCATTATGAGAAAGTATGGTCCAACAGCAACATTGCTGGCCTCAGTAGATAAAACAAAAGATTTTGTAAAATCAAGATGAGCTAAAATAAGAACAGAAATTAGAGCATGGCGTAAAAGATTAAAGGCTTGCTGTTGAAATTCATCTCAGGATAAAGAGACTTCCTTATATAAAAATAAACTAAAGGTTCAGAAATTTCATCAAAGTGGGGGCTAAATTGTTAGTAATAGCCAACCATACCTAAAAACACCTGAGTAGCACATAAACTCATAGGGTAGGCATGTCCTTGATAGCTTGATTTTTGTTGACAAGGGCAATAGTACTTCCCTGTTGAACTTGAGGCCTAATAAATACATCTCATTTTTATAAGACTACTCATTTGGATTTAAGCTGATAGAAGTGCAATGAATTCAGCTAAATAATTCCTTTTAATGTTATAAGAAATCATAAAAAAACTAGATAATAAAATGACATTCTTTAAATAAACAAAACCGCAAGAAAGCTTTAAATCACAAATTAAGCCATTTATTCTTTTTGAAAGGTAGTACGGGAGTAACAAAGCCCTTACAGCATACAAGTAGGCTCAAATAGCATTTGGTGAAAATCAAGGCACCTTTGAAGATCCTTCAGAGCAAGTTTTGTCTGCCAATAATCGTTATCAAGATCCATGGCTGAAAATAACTGACCCAGACAACAATTTTAGTGTATAGTCAATATGAGGTAAGGTATATGAATCCTTATGAGCAATAGCATTAAGACTGTTAATTTAATCCTACTCCATGTCCTTCATACTTTTTTGGACAAGAAGTAAGAGGGAAGCCCATGGGCTATATGAAGGTGTTAAATCTAGCTTCTAACATTTGCTTTAATTCCGTGGTGATTTGAGCCTCCTCAACCTTAGATTTTTGGTAGGGTTAGGCTCAAATAGGGGGAGCATCTCCCGTTTTTACTTGATGTGTACATTTTTTATTAATCCAAAAGCTCCTTAGTCATAAGCAAATTTGTCTGCATATTTTTCAATGAGATAATCAGCTGCTCAAAACTAGTTAGGAGTAAGTGAATATTCATATTCAACCTCAACCCTAGCAATAATAGGACTATCATCCAAACAAAAATTAAGTAATCTCCAAATTCAGTGACAAATATAAATTATTTATTTGAGTAGGCAGCACATAGGCAATAGGATTTTTTCTATTTAATTGCATAGGACAATAAATAAAATTCGCTAATATAACCAGGATGTTTCCATTGTATGTATAATCAATGATCCCAAAACATTTCAAAGCCTCTGAATGAGATAAGTTAGCATTACCTGGAGATTTTTGATAATTTTCTCTGATGGCACTAATACATGTACTCCTATATCAATTATACTTGAGATTTTGGAAGGATGGTAACTAATTTGTTAGTATATAAAGGCATTACCTTTGAAGCACATACTAAAGGAGGAGAATAATGGGTTAGGCCCCAGAATTTGATATTTCAGCCTATGGATTAAAGTAGGATATTCCAATAGAAAACATGTCATTTAAGTTACACTACTCATTTGGGGTAGCTTTTAGCACTAAGGGTACTTGATAACAAAATAAAGAAAGTTAATTGTCTTTATGACTAATTAAAAATTAAAATCAATAATTTTTCTGTCCCCATGAGAAGATTTTAACAATTATAACCAGCACTAAAGCCTGAGCTGATCAAATTAAATTTTAGAAGATGCATTAGGAGAAAGGGATAAGCTTTTAATATTTAATATAAGAGTGCCCAGAAATTCCATATTCTTTGGAGCAATTAAGATCTGTTGCAATCTTGATCTTTTTCATAAGACAAACAAAACTATACTTATAGGTTAACTCATATTGATAATGGCTTGATTTTCACTTAATGTACTAATACTTCTAACTAAGTTACATTAGTACCAATATGCAGGATCAAAAATATAGAAGTACTCATTGGCCAGATAGGAGCAAGGGTAAGACAAATAATAAGAAAATTATTTGTTAATTAATTCTTCAGGGACATTGATGTCACCTAGAGTAAATAACACATAGCACTCTTCAGGATTTAGAATCTGATGTTGATGCAAAAGGTTGATCAGCACAGGAAGCCCTGTGCCCTATGCTGACTCCTCTTTTTTAACTTATCATGTTTTTTCCAACTTTGTTTTTTCCACAAGATCACTTAATCTACTATATCCACAGGATCTCACTTATATTGGGTTTGGATTAGAAAGTACTAGTGAACATAGGTTTGAGGGTTGCTAGAAAAGATGGGTATACATCACCATTAGAGTACCCAATTCTTACTCTTATATTAAGGTTAACCAATAATGTATTTTAGCTACTTTAGTAATCAGTTGAGTGTGTGAGGAGAAGGCATTCACTACAGGGATATTGTATCATCCAAAGTAATGCCATCACATGTTTCTAAAGTCTGAGCTTCATGATAAAAACACTTGCAGACCTTTAAATTAGCTATACTCATTTAAATTAATTACTCTTTGTTGGGATTTTTTATCATGGTTTCAGCCTCCTAGATTACCTGTGGATTGCTAGGGGATAATTTCTAATGACGAGTGAATTGGATATTGGTTGACCCTGATTTCAGGTTAATAAGGTTTGGGGTATTTTAGGTAATTCGCCAGGTTCTGATTCATTGGGATCAATCTGAGTGAATACTTAAGATCTCATTGGGCAGAGTTGACAACGAAATGAGGGCATCTGATAGTTGATCATTGATTAACTATCAGGTGTACAAATTGAGATCATTCAGGTTTCATCACCAATCAATTGGGAATAAAGGTGAGCAAGTTGCGAGGTAAGTGATGCCACCTGCAACTAGTGAATCAATCATTTGGTTTGTGACCTGCCATAATGGGTAAAGAGTCCCATTAACTAAGCAGGTCACTTGCCAAATATGGTTGGTTCGCTGGGATTGAGTGGAAAACGTTAGGGACACTTTTTCTGACTCCTTCCGCTTTAGGTCTTGAGGATGTCTGATGAAGAAATCCTAACCAAATGTAGAAGCTCTCACTAGTGAGACATCAAAGGGAAGTTCAATGGCAACGACTGCCATTTCATGGCTGAGGTGCTAACTGAGGGTTGGGCGCTAAATTTCCTCTATAAATTCCCTGATAATTCACATTAGTAGAAAACACATTAAAAACACATTGAGATTAGTATTGACATTAAAATTAAGTTAAGCCTTGAGTTAGAGATCAATATTCTGTTTTAAGTTCTATTCATTATTAAGGAAATTATTGTTAGTGCATTAATTGGGGACTCTTTTGTTATATAAAGAGTAAGGGTCAAGGATCCTTAGAGAGAAGCTGAACTTAGAAGGGAATCTCCGCAGACTCCATGTCACAAGAGGAAAGGCAATAAACTTCTGGATCTGAGAGTGGATCAAGTTAGGTGGATAGGGGAAGAAGTCCCTACAGTTGACATTGACAGTATTTTGTGGAGAAGTACATGTCTAGCGTTGGACCATAATGTGTTTCTTTCCAACTAAGGATAATATTCGTTTCTAATTGTAAGAAATAGAGTACTAGCTCGCTTATTAATATATTCCTGCTTTGATAGTTGAGAAGAGTTTTGGCCAATAAATCCTCAATTATGCTATGTGTCCTACGGTATTTCCTAACCATTTGGAAGCTCACAAGCTAAATGTTATAAAATTGGCGATATTAAAGAGATACGCTGACAGAGTTGCACAGGGTTCAACCCATTGAGCAAGTAGGAACAATGATATGATGATTGTTGACCTCAAAACAACAGAATAACTTTCAAATAAATATGGAGCACTTGCTCCCACCACTTCTTTCATTTAAAATATTCAATATTACGGATTCTTCCTGTTCTGCTTACTCTTAACTTACTTAACAACAACCAACCTTTGATCAACTTGTCTCGCCTATATTGTAGTGACTTTGGATGCTACTGTTTATATGTCTTAGTAATTTAATTTGCCATATCTCATTGGCTCCATCAACTCTTCATTCATTAATTCGTCATCGCCTAATTTGAGGCAAATTCTCGATAACTTAGTATCGCCTTATGTTGAGGCGCTCAATTAATTGATACTCATAGTAAACTTGACGGATCCAATCCATTTTACCATCACAACTGAGGGCTTATAGTCCAGTCATATAAGAATCATGACATTACCCCCTCTGACTGGATAATAAGGCTCCTATTGCCTATACACACGTAGGAACTTTGTATGCACTCAGTTGATGATCTGAACGAAAGTGGGGTCCTTAATACTATATGCGTCCACACCTGTCTTTTCAATAACTTTGAATGGCCCAATCCAGATGCTGGCCAACTTGTGTTTCTGGTTGAACCCAAGTTGGTCATGGAAGAGAACTATATTACCTTCCTTGAACTACGCCAACCCGCTATGATGTACCTGATTGGCAGCCTAATTCCTGATCTTCTTGGCTAAGCTAAAGGAATATGCTTTAGTCTGCAAATTGATCAGAATGTTTGCAAGGTTAGTCAAATAGCAGTGGGGTTCCATTCCGCTGGTGTCTTCTATGCACGAATAAAGTAACGCTGGAAGAGCTGGGTGTCAGCCATAAAGCAGTTAGATGGGCTTTTCCCCATGGCGGAATGGTAACTGATGTTATAGGCAAACACTGCAGTGGAAAGAAGGGAGGTCCAATCAGATGGTAAATTCATTACTAATTTGTGTAAAATACTCACCAGAGTCCCATTCACTCGTTCAATCATTCCATTAGATTTGGGGTGGTATGGGGTCATTAGAACCCCACAGATACTCATAAGCTCGTTCAGTTTGGGGAGGATGTGTGAAGTGAAGTTTGTTCCGTTGTCAGTGAGAATAAACTGAGAAATCCAGGTCACTGAATAAGACATTCCATCATGAACTTGGCCACTGTAACTGCCCCCAAATCTTGTATTGCCCTTGCTTCGACCCACCAGGTCAAATGGTCGATAGCCACAAGAATGTACTTATACCAGTTAGCTCCAGTTGGCAAGGGACCAATGACATCCAGGGAAACAGTATGCCAAGCAAAGTGTGGTTTCACTACCTGATACAAAGTCTTACGCCAGAATGGCTTCTCCACTTGGCACTGATGGCAACAGGAAATGATTTTGAGCACATCAAAGCTCATACTTTCCCAATAGTACCAAGGGCGCAACAACTCCATTGTCTTATGCACCCCCATGTCCAACTGCCTTGTGGGCGCTCATAATAATTCCTGACTGGGCCGAGGGTCATGGAAAATTCACCGTAGAATCGCCAATCTGCTTATACAGTTCCCTGTTCCATTGGAAGGTATTCGCTCTCATTTCATTTTACGCTTTGATCACTTGGGGATGTTCATTGTCATACTTTCCGCAGATTATTTTGTTGAACATTATATTGCTTACAGCCACCATAACTGCAATTGTTGGCAATCTCGATAAGCAATCAGCATTCTGGTGTTTTACTCCAAGTCAATGAAGAATTTCAAAATTGTATTCTTGCAATTTAAGAGACCATCAGGTCATGTGCCCTTCCAGTTCTTTCAGATTTTGTAACCAGTGTAGTGAGGCATGATCCAGAACAACTTTGAATTTCACCTCATGCAGATACACCCAGAATTGCTTTTAGGCGTAGATCACCGCTAAGCACTCCCGCTCAGTCACGGTATAATTGCGCTCATGGCTGTTCAAGCTACAACTTTAATATGCTATGGAGTGTTCCTCTCCTTCCTCATCTTTTTGGGATAGGACTGCCCCATGGCAGAAAGGGATGCATACGTCTGAATGATGAACTCTTTTTCAAAATTAGGTTTGTGTAACACTGGCGCGCTGGTCAGTGCCGTTCAAAGCATATCAGAAGTGTTTTGCTATTGTTCCGTCCATTAAAATGTGGTGTCTTTCCTTAATAATTTAAATAGTGGGCCCCCAATACAGCTGAAATTAGAATGAAGCACCGGTAATATCCAACCATTACCAAAAAGACCTGTATATTGTGCTTGCCGTTGGGTGAAATCATTTTCCAAATATCTTCCACTTTGGCTGGTTGAGGTCTCAGCCCTGTGGCATCAAACATAAACCCCAGGTACTCCAGCTGGTCCTTAAAGAAGTGGTAATTCCAGAGTCTGATCTTGATGTTGGCCTCAACAAGTGGCGAATTACAGCTTCAAGATGATTGAGGTGTTTGGAGAAGGTTTGGGAGAATACATTAATGCCGTCAAGGTATACAAGGACGCATGAAAGTCTTAGGTCCCCAAGAATAGTGTCCATTGCCCATTGAAATGTAGCTGGGGCATTACACAGCCCTTGTGGCATCTGGGTTGGTTGGAAAAGACCTTTGGATGTTATTGCAGCGCAATTTTCCTGCTCCACCAGTGGCAACTCAATTTGCCAATAGCCCAAGATCAGGTCCATAGCAGAGAAGAAACGAGCTCCCCCTAGCTGATCTAAAGTGTCATAAATCCGTGGTAAGGGATATGAGTCCTTTTTAGTGATGCTGTTAAGCTTCTGGTAGTCTATTACTACGCGGTTGGTGCCATCCTTATTTTTTACAATAAGAACAGGAGAAGCCCATGAACTCTTCAATGGTTCAAGCATCCCTTGCACTAATAGCTTGTCAATTTCCTCAGTCACTACTTCTTCCGCCACCCTTGATCAGCGGATCAGCCTTGACCGGATGGGAGGATGATCTCCAGTGTCCAGCTTATGAACCACCCCCCGCGCACATCCTAAAATATGGTCATTGACAGTGAAAATTTCTTTATCTTTTTGAAATGAAGCGATTGCCCTATCTTTCTGTTATTCTGACAGCCCCATTAGTTCATCACGTGAAACAACTGCCATTACACTGAGCTGTGGTGTGGACGGCAGACCAAATTCCTCCTGTGACCCAAAGTCATGAACTGAAAGAACATCCTCAACAGGGATTAGGTGTAAATATGCCACTATTTGGTGGCGGCGGATTTGCAGTGGTACCATTTGTAGATTTGCGAGCAAAATTTTGTTTTCCTCCTGCCCTGGTAAAATAATACCTGGGCACACGTGGGGCTCAAGCCATGATTGCTGATATGGTCCAATAACCTCCCCACAGAGTCCGTTTGAATTTCAATCACCAAGTCAGTGTTCACTATAACTTGATGCCCCAATGGAATAGATATAGGTCCAGCGGCTCTGAGCGGCAGCCCTTGATATTTATATATCGGTTGAGGAAGGGCCTGGGTTTTGCCCTTTAACTTATGGTAGCGCACTGGAATAATTCCGTCGATATAAGCTAGATTAATATTCCTCATATGCACCGGGTCATTTGGTACTCCGCTAGAGGTAAAGTGGATTGGGATTTGCTGACCCAATATTTCAAAAGTCTCTTTTGTCATATTGATAACAGCCCCATAGTGTTGCAAGAAGGCAGATCCAATTAACATATTGTGATTGCTATTTGGTAACACTATAGCTGGAGCTACCACGACAGTAGAACTAAACCTCAGTGGAAGGGCACTGTATGCACCCTCAGAGACCGTATTTTCCACTCCAGCAGTGCCAAATACCATCCAGTGTTCCACATCAGGTTTTAATGTCAACCTGACCACCAATTTGGTGGAGAATATGTTGACAATTGCGCCAGTATCTATGATGGCACAGACTCAGGTCTTAGCTACAACCAAGTCACAGTAAGTACATTTGGAATAAGATGCATCTTAATTGTTGTTAACATGGACATCTAAAGAATCCCTTGTTTCCAAGGAAACACGCAATCCCTTCACCAATTCTGGGGTATTGTTTTATAATAGTTTGGACTGGAAGGGC
This sequence comes from Massospora cicadina, assembly GCA_022478985.1. NCBI lineage: Eukaryota > Fungi > Entomophthoromycota > Entomophthoromycetes > Entomophthorales > Entomophthoraceae > Massospora > Massospora cicadina. The sequence continues at coordinate 9,165 of JAKSZP010004090.1, read as the reverse complement.
GATGCTTACTGCTTGTAAGAAAGGTGCATCTGAGGAGGGGTCTAACTTTTCAGGGGTTACTTGGTCAAACATTTGACAAGTGTATGGCTCAACCTGCATCTGAGACCCCTTTCCCCAATAGCTGCTGGCTGTAATTGTGTCAAAATATTCACCCCTTTAATCGGCTGCTGATATAAAACTGACTCATTATTCAAGGGAACTTTCGCTGAATATCCAAATTTGGGTTCAGGTGGGACGTTTGGGTTTGGTATAGCGGAGATAGAGAGTCCCTTCTCTACTCTGCTCTGACTTTTCCCTTGCCATACTGTTCCAGCTGTACACAAGAGACCAGTTGAGTAGGGCACCATCGTGCCAGATGCCCTTGACGACTGCATTTGAAACAGCTGACCCCATAGGGCCACATCCTTGATTAATGCGATACAATTCATGGCGAGAGTTGGGCTAGAATGATCAGCATAAACAGGTTTAGTATGGTATTGGACCCAATGATGATAAGCAGGAATGGGGTGGACTTTAACTTCTGATGATAACTTGGTGAAATCTGAACTGGACTGATAGAGTTCCCCAAATATGATGGCTCAGCAGTTATAGCAGTAGGATCTCAATCAGCATTAGGTGGAGGGAAGTTGGCTGATATGTGGTGCAAGAACTGAACAAGTTTAAGCAAAGGTACATACTAATACAACAGTGTGGCCATTACATTAAGTAGCTCATGGTACGGCTTTACAGCAGAAGTCATTGCAATACACACATAAGCTTCATATAAAACTCCAGCCTCAATTAGCACATGAGCTTCCACCATAAAGCGCTCAGCAAAAGTGGTGAGAGTTTCATTCCGCTGAAACTTGATGGTCAAAAATTCGACCTTCCACTGGGACATCTTTGCAGTTCCACTGAACAACCCAGCACCATAATTTTGATATCTTGGTATACAGGGGAACTACCTGAAAAGGTGACAGACGACTTGATCAGCACTTCCAACATCCAAGGAAAAATCAACAATTTTGCTCTTTGTCAATATGAGACTCTTTCAGTTACAATCTCAAATCGCTTAAAGTACCCATGAATATCCCCTTCATGATCGAATGGGGCAGCTTAGTGCAGTGGACCTCCTGGAGCAGCACATCTTGTTTTTCAAGCACAGCATCCAACGCCAGTTTTAGCTCCGCATAGGCAAATGACCCAGAGAGTTGGGTAGGGTATTTACCAAAACAACATCGATGCAACATTGCTGACAACTGAGTTTTAATAATTTATAATTGATCAATGGGCCCCCTGTAGTGAGCACCACTGTTATAAAATTGGCGATATTCAAGAGATACACCGATGGAGTTGCACAGGGATCAACCCACTGAGCAAGTAGGAACAGAGATATGATGATCGTTGCCCTCAAAATAACAGAATAACTTTCAATAAATATGGAGCATTTTCTCCCACAACTTCCTTTATCTAATATATTTAATATAGTGGATTCTTCCTGTTCCACTTACTATTAACTTACTTAACAACAACCAACTTTTGATCAACTTGTCTCACCTATATTATTGACTTTAGATGCTGCTGTTTATATGGCTTAGTAATTTAATTCGCCATATCTCATTGGTCTATCAAATTTTCATTTGCTAATTTTGCCATCACCTAATTTAAGGCAAATTCTCAATAACCTAATATCGCCTTATGTTGAGCACCCAACTAATTGATACTCATAGTAAACTTGATGGATCCAATCCATTCTGCCATCACAACTGAGGGTCTATCGTCCAGTAATATCAGAATTGTTACACTAAACAACAATAAATGACAATTCTGGTCTTCTTTTGGGTAAATTCTCCCTCTCTAATTGGGAACTCATCAGACCTAGTAATTATAACAAGATACCCTGAATGCTTATCTACCCTTCTTAATTTGAAAGTAGAATTAAGATAAGACACTATAAGACAAAATATGAATATATGGAAAGATGATGATTTTATTTTAGGGCCAGGCGCCAGTATTTTATACCTCTAGGGCATCTCCTAGCTATACTCATCTACTAGATGAGTTCATTAAATCCATGCCAATCTGCTATGGATTATGGCAGTGGTTATTGAAATATCCCCAAGTTAATTTGACCCTTGATTAACTTAATTACAATCATTTCAGCCCTATTGGAGGCACTACTACTCTTTTAAACAGGAAGATTATTAGGCTTAATATTATCACCTCAGAGGTGTATATTCACCTCTCATTCATCCTGATAACGTTTTGTCATATATCTGACAAAATGCAAATAATGGGGAGAGTAAAATATAGAGCTTAATTTATTATGCATCCCTAATAGGGAGGTCAGCAGGCCTCTCAATAGTACTAGGTACTCCCTATTTGGCCATCCATGTGCAAGTACTATCATGTTGATTACAATTATTGACATACATTAAAAATAGAGGTCAATAATCGTTTTTGCATTATAATTGTAAATGCATTTAGGTTTGTGCTTTAGATTCACTTGGTTCACCCAAGTGGATCCCGAAAATTGGCCATAATGTAATTATATCTAGCTATTATTAGCTATGATAATTGGGACGATTTAAGTACAGTTGAGGAATTTTTGTAATGAATTTAGTTATGCAGATAAATTAAGAAGGATCAAAGGATCCATCAATGGGATTAATCTATTAGCATTGATAGTTTTATTAAAGGGTTTATTTTTGAGTCAACCATTAAAATTTAATATTTCCCCCACTTGACTGGAATAAAAACCCTGAGTTTACCAATTCTTTTTCATATCTGTAAACAACACCTTTTCAGCATATCAGAAATTTGTTACTGCTCTTATTACTCTAAAAATGTATTTGTTTTAACTAATTAGACCAAACATTTCATACAGGTATGTTTTTAACATTATTTTGAGAGTTTTGGTTAAAATATCCTAATATTTACCAACTTTAATGATGTCCATTTGGCCCTGCTTTTTTTCATTCAGCATCTAGATTGGGCCCAATTGTTGCACAAAAATGAAGAAATTTGGTCCCAAGTCACCTCCCCTTTGAAGTAGAGGAATAAAAACCTTGCTGATTTATTTTTTTCATTATTAAAGTTTGATTTTACATATATTATTTCTTTCTTATATATTATATATTATTCTTATTATTATTTATTCTTAGTTATTTAATAATAATAATTATTATTATTATTTTTTCTTATTTTCCTATAATTGTGAATACTTATTTTCTTTTCTTTTCTCCTAATTGGGCCTCTTCCTAAATCTTCTTAGGAATTTTGAATGGACTCAATTATATATATGGCCTGTTTTAACCTCTTTAATTGTATAAATGACCCTTGACATTTTCTCGATAACCTCAAATGGGCCACCCAAATGTGATTTAACTTCTGTATTTTGCCAATCCATGTGTATTAAGAATAGTACCTCTTCTCCAACTTTGATTTCAGACAAATCATAGTAATCTTTTGAATCCTTTTCATGTCAGGCCTTTTTAACTGCAAAACTGTTTTCAAAGGCTTAATCTTGCAATTTAATTAGTGTATCTGTAAGCTTATTCAACGTATTGAGGATGACTGCTTTCACCAGGATCTTCCAGGAACAAAAAAAGCAGCTATGGTAGGGCCAGATGTTTTTCATATAAAACCTGAAATGGTGACATCTTGGTGGCAGAGTGATATGAAATGTTGTAAGTGAACATGGCTGAGCTTAAAAATGTGCTCCATTCAGATGATTTGCTTGAGGTTAATTTTCATATAATATTCACAAGTGTCCCATTTATGCGCTCAACATTTCCGTTTGTCTCTGGATGGTAAGGAACAGAGAGTACACCTCTCACTCCCATCAGCTGATTAAGCTTCATAAAAACGTTGGCTGTGAAATTGCTTCCATTATTGGTCTGAATAACCTGTGGGCAATCATGCTTGTGGATAACATTCTCAAGGATAAACTTGGCCAATGTAACTGCACCTACTTCTTGAATAGCCTTGGCTTCAACCCACTTATTCAAGTGGTCAATAGTCACAAAGTTGTACTTGGCTTTAGAATTGGTAGTGGGAAGTGGTCCAAAAACATCTATTGATATGGTATTCCAGGCAAACTTATGTCAAACGAGCTGGTAACATGTGCTTTTTCAGAACGGGTTTTCGCCTTGGCATTCAGCACAACACTCCAGTGTTTCTTGGATATCAAAGTGCATCGACTCCCAGTAGTAGTACAATTTTAAGATGTTCCTTCATCTTCTTAAATCCACCATAACTAATGGCCTTATGCGCTGCCATTATTAAATCTTTTCAGGCTGAGAGTCATGGAAAAATGACCTATTTTCCTTTGATCATTTTGTATAAAATTCCATTCTCAATTGAAGTGTCTTTTCATAAATCCGTGAGCATTTTTTGAACAGATTTGGGCTCATCCTGAAATTCTCCACTGACCATCTTTTGAAATAGCTCATCAGCGGCCAAACTGGCAGTGATGATCATAGGTAAATGGGATAGGCAGTCTGCATTTTGGTGCTTCACTCCTGCATGATGTTTGATTATGTAATTATAGGCTTGAATATTGAGTGCCCACCATGCTAATTGACCCTCTGGTTCCTTCAAGCTGTGCAATAATCTTAGGGATGAATGATCTGTAACAACTGTAAAGTGAGTGCTATGTAGATAAACCTGAAACTGCTTTAGGCATATATGACTGCCAAACCTTCCCATTCTGTCACCATATAGTTCCACTCATGGACGTTTAAGGTCCAACTAGCAAAGACAATTGGATGTTCCTCGCCATCTTCCCCTATTTGAGACAATACAGCTCTGACTGCCATAAGTGATGCATCAGTTTGGAAAATAAACTCACTTTTAAAGTCTGGAAATCTAAGACTGGTGCCGTTATTAAGGCTTATTGGAGCTGATTAAATGCTTCTTACAGGCCCAATTCTAGATGCAATTTTTAGTCAGAGTGTACAATAAATCCTTCCTTGCCAGGCTATAATCCAATAAAATTTATCCATAATCTCAAAAATGTAAAAAATTGACTTTTTACTCTGGAAAAACTACTAACAAGCCATCTTTAGTATCCTGTTAATTTTTATAGAGTTTAGATATCACATCTAAAATTGAGCTGTATCATCTTTATGATAGTCTCAAACTTGGCTGATTGTGGCTTAAGACTATCTTCAACAACTTTTGGCATTTTAGTTGGGTAAATCACATCTTGGCTTGATTCTTCAGTAGTTAATGCGTTATCTCCTCTCAGATTAGGATTGCATGTAGGAAAATTAGACAAAATTGGATTTTGTGTGTGCTTTTGATCAGAGGATGTTCCAACATCATATGGGTTCTTTTCCGATTCATCCCATTCATATTAATCATTTGGTCCCAATTTACTGAATACTGGATTTCTGTTTAAATGATAGTCATCTTGTGTGAAAAAAAGAGAACCTTGGTATATCTATGGGCATAAGGGTCCATATATAAACTCTTTGCCTGCTTTAAGGAATTGATTAAATTCATTTCTTCTTCATCGTGGGTTGACCATAGGTGTTTTGTACCAAATGTAAACATCTGTCTAAATGTCTGATTTAATAAATTCCTATTAAGAGTGTATTTCTGGTTGACCCCCTGTAGTGAGCACAGACTTGTGAGAAATTGAGGACTAGCTCACTTATTAATGTATTCCTGCTCTGATAGTTGGGAAGAATTTTGGCTGATAAATCCTCAATTACGCTATCTGTCTTACAGTATTTCCTAACTGTTCAAAAGCTCACAAAGAAAAACAACTTAAATGACACTTCTAGTCTTCTTTTGGGCATATTTTACCTCTCTAATAGAAAAATCTCCAGATACAGATAATTATGACAAGCTCCCCTGAATGCTTGTCTACACTTCTTAACAAGAAAATTAAATTAAGATAAGATGAAAATATAAATATATGGAAAGATGATGATTTTATTCTAGGGCTAGGCGCCAGTAAATTATACCTCTAGGGCATCTCCTGGCCATACTCATTTTTTAGATGAGTTCATTAAAGCCATGAAAATCTGCTATGAATTATGGCAGTGGTTATTAAAATATCCCCCAGTTAATTTGGCCCTTATATTAACTTAATTACAATCATTTCAGCCCTATTGAAGGAACTACTACTCTCATAAACAGGAAGATTATTAGGATTATCATTATCACCTCAGAGGTGTATATTCACCTCTCATTCATCCTGATAACGTTTTGTCATATGTCTGACAAAATGCAAATAATGGGGAGAGTAAAATATAGAGTTTAATTTATTATGCATCCCTAATAGGGAGGTCAGCAAGCCTCTCAATAGTACTAGGTACTCCCTATTTGGCCATCCATGTGCAAGTACTATCATGCTGATTACAATTATTGACATACATTATGAATAGAGGTCAATAATCTTTTTTGCATTATAGTTGTAAATGCATTTATGTTTGTGCTGTAGATTCACTTGGTTCACCCAAGTGGATCCCATAATTGGCCATAATGTAATTATATCTAGCTATTATTAGCTATAATAATTGGGACGATTTAAGTACAGTTGAGGAATTTTTGTAATGAATTTAGTTATGCAGATAAATTGGGAAGGATCAAAGGATCCATCAATGGGATTAATCTATTAGCATTGATGGTTTTATCAAAGGGTTTATTTTTGAGTCAACCATCAAAATCTAACTGTACTATTATCAATCAATTATCAACTACTATCAGACAACGTGAATCATGCATATATTGAAACTGTTCAGCTAACAATTGGGAGCTTTTAATTGGTGAAGAACCCAGGATCATAACATCTGGTACTCATGAGAAGAGTAGCCAACTCTCAATCTTTAACAATTGGTGCTCACTACTGGGGTAGTTGAGTATTGTACACCAGTATAAGATGTCATACAGGGATGAGTTAAGGAAACTCTGGACAGAGTTGGCAACCATCAACAAGAATGCTTTGAATCTGCTGATCTCAGAGAGTTCTCTGCCTAGAGGAGAGAGTTACCAAGATCGAGGAAGGAGTGAAAGATGTCTCCAATTTCAGCAATGAGTTGATAGGGAAAGTAATGTCATATAAGAAGAAAGAATGAGATCTAGTTCAATAAGTTTTATTTATAAAAAACTGAATGCAAAGTGGATTGCGTTTGATTGTGTTCATTCAGCACAGACATAGAGCGTCTAATGAAGCAAGTTGAAGATTTGAAGACTCATAAATGAGAATGTGATCCCTATGTGGTGACTGACGCCAAAGAAAGGACCCCAAGAACTCCAGTTAGGAATTTAACTATTGCTAGAAATATGCTAACCGCATTTGAAGCCATTTTGGAGATGACTCCTGAAATCACTCCTCAAGTTAGTCAAGTAGCCAAACCAAGAGGTGTTTAGAGAAACTTTGGAGGAATTTATAACTACGCTGAAATCACCCACATTCCGTTGTGATAATGCCCCTGCATTGTTCTGATAGTCTGACATGACTATGTTCAGGTACAGTGATAGTCAAAAAGCTTTGACACTGATGAACTGTTTGGACACGACTAACAGAATTTGGTGTTACCTCATCTAGAGGAGAACGTCTGATCATACTCGGAGGCCAAGGCTGCCATAATAAAAGAATTTGGAAGTCCCATGCATATGTCAAAGTGCAAATAGGAAGTTATGGGAATCCAATTCCAGAAGGGTGAGTTCTTAGTGACTTTCACCAATCGATTCTACCAGAAATTGCAGATTTTGGTCAGAGTGAAAGTACTGGATGATTTTGATGCTCAGATCACATTGCAAGCGGATCTTTGGCCCTATCAAAATTTACATCAAATGATGCCTTCCATGTTTGCAATTGAAATTGCCACTTTGAAAATGGTGGATCATTTGAAGATATTAGGAGCTACATCTGAGGCCCCAAATAGAAGCTTCAAGCCAAGTCCAGTTTGAAATTTGAATCCTAAAAAGGGGACTGAGAGCGCTAAGAATCCAACAAATAAACTGTGCTGGGAAATAAGCCTGAGGAGTCCAAGCAGATATATAAAAAGGAAAGGCACTGTTATCAGTGCAGAGGAAAAGGACATTTCACTGCTCAATGCAAGAAGCCAAAGGAGCATATTAACGTGGTCAAGGCAAACCAGGCCAAATTTGCACAGGAATCGGGGTAAGAGCCCATGGCCTAGATGGGGGAACAGTCTAGAGCCGTGGCTAAACACATCCCTCACAATATCTTGAATGAAAAAATTGATATTAACAATCTGTTTTTTCAATGATGACACATAGGACCAACTTTATCTAGTGGTCAATTTAAATGTCAATGCAGTAACCAGATCTGGAGTGAAGGGGATTGACCCTGAAATAATCAAGGAAGTTGCTCGGCCATATGTGTGACAACTAGCAGACAAGATTTTTTCTGTGGAGAATCTGAAAGAACTGACCAAATTCAGATTAGATTGGAAAACCTGTCTAGCCCCCTTAGTTTGATTAATGAATTGTTTCCTGATCTATCAGTGCAAATTATTCGCACCCTCAATTTGGAAAATAACACCACTATACACTCAGTAAATATGATTTTACAATACTCCATGTGTACATATATTGATATACTGGTCTATTGAGTATGGATGAAGGCGATAATTGAAAGTGGAGCGCCTATCAATATTGTCTTAACCCAGATTGTGAAGAAGATGAGAATCTCACCTGATTTGAAGCACAAGAAAGAATATGGGACCACCCATCCAAATACAACCATCTCCTGTGGAGCGTATAGCGCTTTACCACTACAATTTGGATCTTTAGTGGTATCTGCTCAAGCAATAATTTTGGCCAACTAAAACCATGATATTCTGATCAGGAATGAGTCTCTAAGGAAGTATATATTTAAATGTAACTTCAAAGATAAGAAGTTGACAATACTGGGTCAGACGTTACCGCTAGTATATCAAAGAAATGGGGAATTTCCACTGACCAAGAGAAATAATTTCATCAATCTGATCTACAATCATGGAATTGTCCCAATTTGCTATCAATTGGTTAGGCGAAAACAAAGATAAATGCTGATGGAAATCCTAGAAAATTATGGATTTCCATTGTGAATCAATAATATAAGAACTATAGCACCATGATTGCAGATCATAGTTGACATTGGATTGATGTTGGTGATACCTGAGCTGTTGTATGGAGAAGTCAGTAGCATCTGGAAGAAATCTA